>OZ007506.1:6455434-6800683 GCA_963931865.1 Axinella damicornis | reverse complement strand
GTGTGCAGTTTGTGCTTACTTAGGATACCAATTGCATTTCGTGAGTGTACATTACAAATTCCAGCTAAGATATGAGACTGTGCTCATCCAGCCATCCGTACACGTTCAAGGTAACCCCTTCCCGTGAGACCCTCCGCAGGGAACACCACATATGCACTAGTAATCTTCCTTTGTCTGGGTGAAGGAACATAGCAGCAGACTTGAGCTATTAGCAAGAGTGTGTTATTGATAGTTCATTGATCAATGCTTGAGATGCACCTCTTTATTTCCACTGAGATCCTACAGTGTGCTATATAGCGTACCTTTGTTGGGCACCCTCCAATGCATGCTGTTCCCTGTTGTTTGATGAGCCAGTATTTGATAACATTGGCCATCACTTTCCCACCATCAAATCAGCCTTACCTGGTGTTGATGTGCCTCCAACTGATGTTCTCTTCTTTCCTCACTACCGCTACTTCTGTGTCGCTGCACACGACCGGTACGCGTCTTTAAAATTGATGCCGAGATTCAGAAGCCTTTCTGTTGCTGGTCCAGGTTCCACATCCCCTTAAGACCTAAACACAGCTCCGGAAGATCCGTAAGCAAAGCTACGTACATACACCATTTTTCAGGTGCGTACAAAGCGACGCTCTTAGGAAAAACTCCCTCCACATCTTCAGAAGAAAACTTCCAATTCTCGCAAGAAACCTTCCATGAATCTGCGCTGCAAATGCATGTCGGAAACCATTCCGAATCTCGGCATCAACTGTAGAGACACGTACCGTACACTGTCTCTCCGTACACCACATGATGCACAGTGATGTTGCATCAGGTGGCAAAACTCTTAGTTCAAGTTAGAACTACGTACGTACACACAACAGGGATAGGACAGTGGTTCCCCTTACAATAAGAACAGTTGCAATCATACCATTAGGACATGCATAAGACTTAACTCAGCAACCAACCCCCCCCCCCCCCCCCCCCCCTCCCCCCCCTCCCACAAAATCCAGTGTAGTGCACTTACCGGTTGACATGACCTGAGCAACTTGTTTGAGCACTTGTTAATGAAAACTGGAGTTAGAGTATCCCCATTACGGGGAAGTCCAACAGAACTTTAGTTAGTAGTAGATCTTATTATTGATCACAATTTTTTCACCAATTGATAAGCAATGGCATGGCTGTTATGAGGTTGTGGTTGTCATGGGAACCAAAGGGGTTGGTTGGTATTAGTATAGGTAATCACATGGGTTTCGAGTGCAATTTGGGAAATAATTGCACGAGCAACAGGCAAAGTAATTGTACGAGCGATAGCGAGTGCAATTTATGACTGTTGTGAGTGCAATTATTCCCAAATGGCACGAGAATACATGTGATTAAATACTAATCATGTTCTTCCAGGCTTGGCATGCATGGTCGAAAGCAAGCGGCTTGAGCGATTAAAGCCACGCCCCAGCCACAAAAGCGCTCGAAGCGCGAGCGAACTACACGCTACTAGTACCGCTTATCTTATTCGCTCAGAGTACTGACCTGTTCTTCAGTTGTGTAGTGAAGCTTTAGGACGGAAGCGCGGTGTTGCAACTGACACCCCCAGGGTCCCAAAACAGCAGCACAGAGCCTGTGTGCGCATAACAGCCACGAACAGTACGGCTGCAGCGCTACTAGCGCCACCATTTCTGTGACAACACTTTCGCCACGCCATCGTTCGGTTCTCACAGCGTTTCTTCAGCTCAGGTACAGAAAGCTTAAACAACGCGAGCCATTTTCAACTGTTGCTAATGAAAACGAGGTGTAGCCATGACGCGGACGCTCGTTGCTAGGGCGGAGCTTCACCTGATTGGTTAGCGCGCGCCGCGGCCGCTTCGTAACCGTGCAATTTCTGACAGCCCTCGGGCTACAATAACCGTGCAATTTGGGGAAAAAATTGCTATGGGAGTAAATGTATGGCAACTATATAAGTATGTGATTACACTGGTGAACCATGGTATGCCCCTACTGAGTGGGCTGGGAACATGACTATTGGACATGGAACATGGTTACCATGACAAAACTGAGGATATGTGGCATACGCAAAACAGGATTCAAAGGATTCATCAGTACTTGCTTATAGTGTTACTCTCCTATCCATTGTACACTGAACTGCTAACTCAACATCGTATCAGTCACACTGTGCAGCATTAGTAGAGTGTGCACATGTTTTTGGACGAACTTTCATCTCCACACTGGAGTAGTATTTCCAATTGCTTCCATTGTGCCACACTATGCGTTGATAACTGGTGTTGGATGTGTGAGGGCCATTGAGATTAGAATCAGCACAGTTCTTGTACCACCATGCTCCTTTGAGGGACACTGCACATTTAGAATCCCATGCATCATTATCACGGTCAAAGGTACTAAAGTATGTGTTGTTTATTGAATGATGCACGGCCATGTTATCACGTGATCCTGGTGTCCCTGTCCCCTGTCCGATGTGCAGACGGTACTTCTGGTCGGGTCCATCCACACTAAACTGCTGGTACACCCACGTGACCTTGTTCCCCTGCTCGTCCTTCATGTCAATCCGCAGTTCCACGTCCTCGAGAGTGGTCAGACAGTGTATGTTCCTAAGACCATACCAGAATTCAGAGTCCAGGTCACCAAATCCTTCTTCATAGTCCTTCCATCCTCGGTAGAAGTTGACTGTCCCATTTGGAACTCGACGTTGGATCACTATCCACCCTCCCCCACCTGCCTCCATGTCACATCGGGCCTCCGTTTTTCCAGGATTCCCGAAGGAGTTGACACCACTGCAGACATCACTGATCTCATATCTCCCAGAGTTTACTGGAAAGTATGTCACGTTCTGAATCTGCAGGACTCAAAGAAGCATGCAGCTTCTGAACTACTGTCTCTTCCAAGTTGCAACAGGAGATTTTGGGATACATCATACTCATAAATATGTGCAGTGGCAAGAGGTAATAGAATGTAATCGTAATGTGTGCCACTTACTACTTATTGCTGTATTGCCCTATTAACAAAACGATATTTGTGGTGGCAATTGTCTACTATTGTCACCCGTGCTGCCTACTTTGAGCTGGGACGCAATCGTTTCACCCGTAGCTATACATGACTATCTCCTTGGATTCTCACCCACCTGACAGCAGTCACGGAAGGCAGAATTTGGGCACTGAGCTTTGACAGTTGCTGCTTCTCTCAGCAACCTCTGGTACCTCCGGGTGCAGTTGTATCCAGCCCCGAGTGAGGGATGGAGGAGTAGAGCAGCCACAACAATGATAAACTTGAGAGCGGTCATTCTCTGTTCGACTACCTTGACCACTTCAGAGCACAGAAGAGATGACTGCCTGCAAGCCTGTATATCCGTTGCTAAAATTTCCACCCCTGGGACCCACCCTTGCTACATTGCACACCCCTTTTACATCACAGGGTTGATAATATTCTGCGCGATAAGAACCATCTGGTGTATGTTACACTCACTGTTGATACAACCGTGATGGTCTATATTCACTGGCTGTACTACCAAGGGCGCATCGAGCCGGCCAGAGGCGGCTCGATGCACCCTTGGTAGTACGTAGCAAACACCCCAAAAGAGTGACATTAACATTGATTTTGTTCACCATGACTTCGATCCACAATACATGTACCCCGGTATATGTAATACCAGGTGCATACATTTTTCAGCCTAGGTGGATCGAAGTCATGGCTAACCCCAAAATGTTGATAATGGAAGGGGGAAAGTTCCCCATGTACCTAGTGACAATCCAATGTGCAGTTGCAATGTTGCTCAATTGGATGCCTGTCTGACTGCATCAGCACACAGTTGTAGTTGGGCTAGCCTTGTTCCCAGGCCACGCGGCCTGGGAACGAAGCTATAGTTGGGCCTCCTCTAAATAGGCATCCAGACACCCTGTAATGGAAATGCTTGCTATCTGTGCCCACCTCAGTGTGTTTACGCTCCAGTGTGTATATCTGGAATGCTGCTATGTGATAAGAGCTTGTAACAACATCATACTGCATTGTGTAATCTAGCACCTGAGGAATGATCTTGTCATTCTGTTGGTATGGCAACAACAGTTCTTGTATCCACTGGTTACCATACACAGAGACTGCATATCAGTGAAGTAGACATAATTATGTACTGTAACAGTACCGTCCTTCCTCTTCATCTAGCTTTTGCCATTTCCAGCACATGTCTGGTTGTCACAATGTCATACTTTGCTGATTATTTTCAGAGCTGTAACTATGTTGTGCTATAGCCTCGTTCCCAGGCCCGGGCCTGGGAACGAGGCTAGCTAATTGTACTACTACTTTACTTTGTAATCCAACATCAGCAATGTACTCTCTCAAACACGCTGATGTTTTGTGGCAATGTCTTGTGGACGTTATGTTACATGTACTTGTACTGTGCAGTATTAGCAGAACTACAGCAGAATCCCTCTTTAAGGACAGCACTGAATTAAGGACACCTCCTAATCAGGGCACATGACCAAGTCCCAGCTTTACATGTATTTGCTCCCTGAAATGGGGACAGGCCCAAGGATGTCAGGTTCCACCGTAGTGACAGGTCACATGTGATATACCACCAAATGCTATTAACTCTTTACCAACCGTATTTTATGTAGCAGAAAACATGTACGTATAGAACCAAAGCTACCAGCTATGGACGACAATTATGACATCATGATCAAACACCATCGTTTCTTGATAAAGAACTGATGGAGGACTAGGCTTTCTCAAACTGTTGAAAGTTGTACCTCGAAGTACCCATGGCAGTTATCCTTCTTCTTAAACTGATATGTTGTAGACTTCTTGTGAGCAGTGTACGTACAATATACCAGTTGCTATATTTGGTCACTGAGGGTCCGTTTTTTAATCTTGTAGCCTAGACTCTAAGACACCACCGTTCCCCTCTCTCTCACTACAGGATCGCAAGTTGCACCAGATTCGAGTCCTCGAGCGTAAGATTGACAAGGCAAGACGATCACTTCAGGAGGAGGCTGATGCGTACCAGGACAGTCAAAATGAGTACCTGCACGGCCTGGAGAGTACCATGAATGATAAGGCCCAGACAAGGTTTGTGGGGGTGGGGGAGGTGAGAGGGGAGATGAGAGTGTGGGTAGGTAGATGCGGACGACTGGTGTTGTAAAGTTGTGTAGAGGTGTGGTTGGGAGTGGTAGGTGGTGAAGTTGTGTAGAGGTGTGATTGGGAGCGGTAGGTGAGGTTGTGTAGAGGTGTAGTTGGGAGCGGTAGGTGAGGTTGGGTAGAGGTGTGGTTGGGAGCGGTAGGTGAGGTTGTGTAGAGGTGTGGTTAGGAGCGGTAGGTGAGGTTGTGTAGAGGTGTGGTTGGGAACGGTAGGTGAGGTTGGGTAGAGGTGTGGTTGGGAGCGGTAGGTGAGGTTGGGTAGAGGTGTGGTTGGGAGCGGTAGGTGAGTTTGTGTAGATGTTTGGTTAGGAGCGGTAGGTGAGGTTGTGTGGAGGTGTGGTTGGGACTGTGTGGGCAGAGGTGTGGGTGGAATTGTGGTGAGGAGGATGGTAAGAGTGCTTGGCAGGAGTGCACTGAGGTTGTGGATGGGAGTGTGTGAGAGGAGTGTGATGAGGTGGAGAGGTGTGGTTGGGAGTGTGTGAGAGGAGTGTGGTGAGGTGGAGAGGTGTGGGTGGGAGTGTGTGAGAGGAGTGTGGTGAGGTGGAGAGATGTGGGTGGGAGTGTGTGAGAGGAGTGTGGTGAGGTGGAGAGGTGTGTGTGGGAGTGTGTGAGAGGAGTGTGGTGAGGTGGAGAGGTGAGTATTATGTGACAGTCTAAGACCTGCTGCACTGATGCTTACCATGAATCGGATTGGCCATTGCAATTGCATTTGTGGGAGTGAATACCGTATAGCGCCAAATTTTCGAGGGACCAAATTTTTGCGGATTGGCCTTTTACAAAATTTCGCGGAAATAATTTTCGCAGATTGTGGATTCTGGTTAGCCACGCCCAGTCTGATGTGGCCACCGCTACACGCAATTAAACCAGTAGTGCAGGCCGACGTGCACACTCGATCGTTCGTAGTTGTGACACGGTAACACTCGATCTCACCACTGCCACAGCGAAGGGATCCTTGCGCATCCCAGGCCCTCTCGTACAAGGCAAATGTTCACCGATACGGGATAGTTGCATCCCATTTGTCTTGGTACACGTGATACCCACGAACCGTCGCCTCTCTCAGCTCAATGCTGAACGTTTCGGTTGCCACGGCTCTCAGATCAACACGGACACGTCTTTCATGTGCCAAAGAAGATATCGAGTGTGTGCTCCATGTTTGCGTCAGTTCGAGGCTAGCCTCTGGGCACTACTAGTATTGAAAAAAATTCGCAAGCTTAATTTTCGCAGTCCGAGATCAATCCATGAAAACTATGCGCCTCGAAAATTTGGCACTATACGGTAACCCAAGTGTATCACTCACAACATAATTGTCAGAATTAGGAGGTGCAATTGACACTTCCAACATTTCTGGTGGAAGTGATATATGCTCACATTGCTTGTTCCCGCAAATGCAATGGCCAATCAGATTCGTGGTAACCGGATCTAATAACATCTCGTGACACTACAATGGTGCTTACAATGTACATGCAGGTAGGGACACAGGAGGTTCCATTTTTCAAAACACAGTATTGAAGATGCTTTTAAGCTACAGATGAGCCCATTCAGTTTCGCATAGGGCAATGTTTACAGACAACCTAGGGAATACAACTATGCCTGGTATGCAGGTGAGTCACCAAAGCGTCACTATGTAGCTGTCTTTGCAACCATTCTGGCACACTTTCGCATGGAGGGAGGTGAGTTGGAGATGAGTGAACACATTGCCTTCACTCTGTAGTCAGAGGTGGTGATTAGATTCTCTTTAACATTAAGTAAGTCTGTGAAGGGTAGCACTGTGCACAGTGGAACCTCTTTTCCGGACACCTTGGAACCCCTAGGGGTGTCCTGAGTAAAGAGGTGTCCTCATTTCAGGGGTGAATTCACATTGAGAAGGTGTGTTTGGGACATTTAAAGGTGTCTTGAATACAGAGGTGTCGTCGTCCTCTTGTTTCAGGATTTGGAATAGAGGGGGGTTTCACTGGATACTGTGTGTGTGGCATACTCTCCAGTATTGGTTGATCATTCTACATTGTACCACTACTTACCTGTGCGTTAACATTATGTGCCCTGCTTTAACCACACACACATACACACACAACACACCACACACGCACCACACACAACACACCACCCACGCACCACACACACACACACACACACACACACACACACACACACATACCACACACGCACCACACACACCACACACACACACACACACACCACACACGCACCACACACACCACACACGCCACACACACACACACACACACACACACACACACACACACACACACACACATACACACACAACACACCACACACAACACAACACACCACACACACACACACACACACACATACCACACACGCACCACACACACAACACACCACACATGCACCACACACACACACACACACACACACACACACACACACACACACACACACACACACACACACACACACACACACATACACATATCACATACACTACACCATACACCACCATCACCACCACAAATACACACAGGTTGAAAAATCGCTTCCATCGTAGCCACCTGAAGTCCAAGGCAAGTACTGAGCAGCAGAGAAAGAAGATTGATAAGCTTGAAACCCGGCTCAGGGAACTTCGTGAAGGTGGAGAGCCACACGGAAGGGGACTCATTGGAATGTCTTTCAGGTCTGGGAGTGGGTGGGGGGGGGGGGGGGGGGGAGAGGGGGAGGAGAGGAGGAGGGAGGGGGAGGAGAGGAGATCAGGAAAGAAACAAGAGGTGATCTACAGGACAGGGGAGGCCCACAGAACGAGGGAGGGAGAGGGAGTGGGATGAAGGGAATAAAGGGAAAGGGGAGTGGATGGAGGAGAAAGAGGAAGGGAAGTGGAGTGGAAGGAGGAGGAGGGATGGGGGGGGGGGGGGGGGGGGGGGGGGGGGGGTGGCAATGTTATGTTGTGTAATCATGCAGAGCTATATTTGTGTTGTAGTCTGTTGTCTCCGAGTTAGATCTGGATGGTCTAGCTCTGGTGTTACTGGCTCTCTCCACCCACCCACCCACCCACACACACACACACACACACTTGCATGCACACATGCACACACGCGCACACACACACACACTTGTTCTGCAGTGGACTGAAGGGAAAATTGTGAGTCCTCATAGCACGGTGCACCATCATCACAGTTTGTACTTTCCACCATACCATCCTATGTAGCATATACCATCACACCATTGCACATCACACAACCATTGCATCATTTCACCATCCACCATCACATCATCGCATGGACCATCACACCGTCATACACCATTGCACATCATCTTACCATCACACCGTCATACACCATTGCACATCATCTTACCATCACACCGTCACATGTGGCACCATCAGACCATCATCACTCTATTGCACATCATTACACCATCACACACGTACACCATGCATGTCATCATCACACACTATCACAGCATATTGCTCATCATCACACCTCCCCCCTCCCACACACACACACACACACACACACACACACACACACACACACACACACACACACATCATACAGGAGCAATGCTGGAAGCAAGTTCAGGAGAAAACGTTTTACAATCGCAGAAACACCACAAGATGGAGAAGGTACATGTACATACACCTACTGTTACCATAGTAACACAAACTGTGCAAAGTTTATCGTTTGTACTTACCAGTTACCAGTCAACACAAAATGTGGTATGATAACAACATGTGAGCAGTCACATGGTTAGAGAGAATCAGTCTAAGAGAGTAAGAAAGATGAGCAAGCTTAAGGTGAGGTGGTTTTCAGCACCTAACTGCTGTCCGTTAAGTCTATGTAGCAATGTAGCTACCAGTGAACAGAGGAAGTGACTATGACTGCTATCAGTGCAACTAACTACATGTAGTGGTGTACACACACACACACACACACATACTCACTCACACACTCACACACCCTCACCCATCACACCCTTACACAGCCATGGATGAGGATGATGATGACATGTATACCGAGGAGGACCTCATGTAAGACCACACTACACCTACCAGATACACTGGAAGTATGGGAGTATGAATGGCCTTGTTTGAGGCTAGGAGTATGAATAGCCTTGTTTGAGGCTAGGAGTATGAATAACTTCAAGTGTACACTTATGGCAACTATACGACTACAAGTACAGTCTCCTCGTGAACAAATCATGATTGTTCTTCAAGCTGTGGTGGTCAGACTATTAAGCTGAAACTAATTCCATGCACTGTGTCTCATGGTTGTATCTGCAGGGGTCAAGGTTCAGATGAGGGGCTGTGTGCAACCGAGTCCCAGACATTCAACAATGACCCTGAACTGTACGTATCCTTGATAAGTTACCACACACACACACCCGCACACACACGCACCATACCCACACCCACCCACCCACCCACACACACACACACACACACACACACACACACACACACACACACACACACACACACACACACACACACACACACACACACACATCCCTCACCTATCACATGAATGTACTCATTGTGTGACTTTCGGCTTCTGATATCGATTCCAGCAAATGGAGATAGCACTAGCAAAAGGATGAGAGGGAGCGGTGGGTTGGTGGCAAAGCATGGCTGTATTATGCTTGGCTGTGCGTTGGTTCAGTGGTGGTCTTGCCTTTCTACCTTCTTGTGTGTGTGGGCTTAGAAAACAGCTGGCCTCCATTTGCAATGCACAGTACAAAGACCTGTTTTGTAGCAAGTACATCTAACATTCCCTCAGTTAGCCACTTAATTGAAATGTAAACACTGTACTGAAAGGGTCTAGCTAGTTATGGTTCACTAAAACAACACAGTTACATATACCCACTCTCCACACTCCAGAAGCCTCAATATCACTGAGCTGAAGGAGGTACGACATGCTGTTGTAGGATCCTCAGAGGACTGTATGCAGAAGTTGAGAGATGAAGTCGACGAGCAGAGAGTATGTGTGTGTGTGTGTGTGTGTGTGTGTGTGTGTGTGTGTGAGTGGTCTCTATTAATGCCATGTCCTCCATAAAACAACAGATGAATACATGACTTACCATACTTCTAGCAGGATCTTTGGTGAGCATTAAACATTGTGAAATGAGTGAAGAAACCCATAGTTAGAGAGATCAAAAAATTGGCAATTCATGGCTCACCTGGTACATGTACATACTGAAAGTAATCCTTCAGACTGTGCCAAGGACTAGCCTCATTCCCACCAGTTTTTTTATCTCCATATGCAAAAACGGAGGAAGAAGCCTGTGGGACTTACCTTGTGGGACTGACGTCTAGACGCAAATGACCTATTATCCAGATCTACAGAGATGCTTGAAAACCGAAACACGTTCCAGAGTAGAACCCGGGTTTGAAGCATTACCGCTGAGGGAAGCTGTTATACAAGTGCATGTATTACACCTTGAAATAGTGCTGTCTTTTCACTCCATGGTTGTATCACTGTCACTCAGCAGCCTTTGGAGTCATTGCTTGTAGCCTGGATATGCTTCGTACACTTCCTCTCTGCTGCCGCTGGTCATATCTTCAGAGCTAGCATAGAATGTGTGATTAGTCTTGTACATAACTTGGCTGTTGACAGGAGGTACATGTACATGTATGATGACATACATATGCCATCTGTGCTGCGGATCATGTGGTAAGATTCGCCAGGCCTTCTCCATACGTTTTTTTGCCTACAGTAAGCAATCAAAACGGGAACAGTATAAGACGTAGGAACTAGGTTTAGTAGTCATTGGTTTCACCAATGTGACATGCAGTACAGGCTAGCAAATGGTCATGATTATTGGTGAGCATTTTTGTGGAGTGTTTGATGTGTACTACTCATAATCTTCTGGGGAAATGGAGGTCTCCTTGCACGTTCGAGAAAAGTGATTTGGTAACACACTTGCTGTTCACCATCTCAAATCCACACCAAGTTTCACAGTGTACACACACACACACACCACACACACACACACACACACACACACACACACACACAGGACCACATATCCCAGCTGATGGAGCAAATGACACTACTGTTTGAGAAACTTGAGCAGGAGAAGGAAAGAGCAGAGAGGCTGGAGGGACAGGTGAATGATGTCACCGAGCTCCATCAACATGAGGTGAGAGTGCCAGGGAAGTGGGATGGGGATTTGGGAAGAAGGCTGGTAGGAAGTGGGAGAGAGGGGGAAGAGGGAAGTGGGAGAGAGGGGGAGAGGGAAGTGGTCGGAGGATGAAGAAGAAAGATGGTCAGGCAGTGTATGTTCCTCAGACCGTACCAGAATTCAGAGTGAAGGTCTCCAAATCCTTGTTCATAGTCTTTCCATCCTCGGGTGAAGTTAACTGTCCCATTTGGAACTCGACGTTGGATCACTATCCATCCTCCGTGATCTGTCTCCATGTCGCATCGGGCCTCCGTTTTTCCAAAGGAGTTGACTCCGCACAGATCAGCGATCTCATATTTCCCAGAGTGTACTTGAACGACTGTAATGGTCTGAATCTGCACAAATCAAAGCAGCAACTACTGAACTGACAAATGCGTAATTTACCTCTTGCAATTGGAGGTTTGAGGTGCATCATTCCCGTAGGTATGTCTGTGGTTGCAGTTACAAGAGGTGTGGTAATATGTGACTTTCTAGTGTACCAATTACTTCTTTATACTGGTCACCCACAAATTAACCCCACTGATTGCCAGCTTTCAAGTTGCTCATTGCCCTCCTGATGATAATTGTGTTTACTTACGTACTACGTAACCTACTTTGCACTGGGACTTCAGGCAATATTTTTAGTCGTAACTGTACATCACCGAGTTTATTGCTAATCTGACCCACCTGGCAGCAGTCATGGAGGCCAGCATTTGGGCACTGAGCTTTGACAGTTGCTGTTTCTCTCAGCAACCTCTGGTACCTCCGGGCGCAGTTGTAGCCAGCCTCGAGTGAGGGATGGAGGAGTAGAGCAGCCACAACAATGATAAACTTGAGAGCGGTCATTCTTTATTTGACTACCTTGACCACTTCAGAGCACAGAAGAGATAACTGCCTGCAAGCCTGTATCTCCGTTGCTAAAATTTCCACCCCCGGGCCTCACCCTTGCTACATTGCACGCCCCTTTTATATCACAGGGTTGATAATATTCTGTGTGATAAGAACCAGGGGGGGGTTCGAGGAGAATGGAAGGGAGGAGGAACAAGAGAAGGAGATTGAGAAAAGGAAAGGGAGGTCAATGGGAGAAAATACATGATGGTGAGAACGTGGTATGGTAGATGAGAGAGGAGAACAAGAACAAAAGGGTATTGTTGCTGAGCGGGAAGCGAGGCAACTAATCGTGCAGTGTGGAGGTCGAATCTGGGCTAGTGCGACTATGAAGACTATGAAAGTGTATGCAGCTGCGACAGTTTGCACAAACAAACTCAAATGGTTTCTGTACGCACATGCAGGTTGGAGAGCTACGCAGCCAGCTTGCTCAGATGGAGAACCTGACAATAGGAAAGAGCCAGGATCTCGAAGACACTGTGGAAGAATGCCAGACCAAGGTAAGGGTAATAGGAGTACAGTGTCATGTTCATGGGGAGGGGGGGGGGGGGAGGGGGGGGGGGGATTCCACCCCAAATAGCCATGCTAAATATGCTGGTGTGACCCACCCATCAGCATCCTTAATGTGTTATGATACATGTACACCTTTTTGCGCACACACACTCCCAGGTTGACCGACTAGATGCATTTGTCCATCAGCTTATAGACACCGGGGAGAGGCCGGCAGCTAGTGTGGTCAGAAAACCTCTGGCAGGAGCACTGACCTTCGTGCTAGTCATTACTGCCTTTATACTCAAAATGACAAGCATCTTGATGTAAGCAGAATTGCAGGAGGTTGTAATTACTGTACTGTGTGCACATGTGCAGCAAGGGGTAGATTGATTGCTGTGTCTGTCAGTATGTCCGTCAGTCAGTCGGTCAGTATGTCACTGGATTGGAGCAGTTTATGAGCAGTTTGGGTGAAATAGGAACAATTGGAGCCTCCAAATTATCAAACGAAACCACACCTTGATTTCAATATTGCTTACAGTAGTACCAAAATGCTGTTCCCAAATTCATAAAGCACAGTCCGTGCATCGAACGTTGCTGCAAACAGTGCACGGGGTAAGTGCTCTATTGGAGGGAGAGCTTGGCACATCACTTACTTTTAATGGTTGCTCTGTATGAGTATAAATTGTGATTGACTGTGAGTGACTCCTGGTGGGTAGTGTAAGGCTCACTTTTGGAATGTGGGTTTGTCATAGTTTCGCTGACTATTGACTTGTTTAGAAAATCAAATACTGTATTTCCGCGATCAAACTCCGCCTTTGATTGGTGGCCACCCTCGAATAATAGCCGCATCTCCAGAGGGGCGGAACGAAATAAACACTGCCCTTGTTTAGTAGCCACAGCTAGTATTCAAATGGCTGGTGATCAATCGAACGCCCTCGAGGACCGGTGATCATGACTGTTTGCTGTGAGCATCAAGACAGAACAGATTGTTGGTCATGTTCCCCGAGAGCTGTCTAAGAACGTTAGGCATTTTCTGAGGTCGAGTCACGGGGGGGCGAGTGACGTATGACCTGTGAAATCTTTCGCGACAGTATAAATGGCTTTGGCAGTTTCCTACCGTTTTGTCGGGATGATTATGATGGTACCACACAGGGCTGAAGCAAAACATCAAGCTTTGTGCATACTGGTGCTCCAATCCGTTTCCTCACTTCCTTGTTCATGCTGAGTTAATAAACACCGCCTTTGATTAGTGGCCGCCCTCTAATAGTAGCCACAGTAAATTGCACGATGAAACAAATAGTAGCCGCAGTGTTTGATCACGGAAATACTGTATTAGATGCATGAAAGATTGATTTCCATGTTAATACTTTTATCAGAAAATTGTGAAAGGTGAAACGTAGTCGTACTATGAAACTTTTTTAGTGCTACCGTATAAGGACTGTGGTATATACGTATGACCACCAATTCGACAACAGATGAACTGCAACAATGCATCGGATGTGCCCTACATGTAGTACTGCTCATAAGCTCCTGATGCATTGGAAGTGGGAACAAGTATTTACTACTCCACTCGTGATGGGAACATGTTTACAAACCTGCCCATTTCTCTCACTGCAGGAGCAAGCCAGGACTACTGCTTCTATTGCTAGCTTTAATACTGGCTGCTGTGTTCTACTGGCTCTATCAATAGCAACATGACCTTGCATGCAAGGAACACTGTCTGCATGCATGTCAAGTCATAAAATTCCTTCTGACCCAGGTTTCTACATGTCCCATTATGTTGTGTGTGTACTGTAACTGTTCCTGAGTTGGGTTCGGTGGCAGTGTATGATTGCACACGCTCCTGGCTCAATGTCTCTACATGACTGTTCTGTGTAGTTCGCGTTATTGCAGTTGTATGACTCAAAACGTCTTGTGTTGATATGTAATCTGTGTTGAGTTGAATATGAAACAATCGATCATTATAGTGACTGAGAATTACTGTTCCAGTTCCTGTTTCCTAGCCATCCTGCATGCGTGCTCTTGCTGTGCAGAATTGAATGCATGACTAGCCTATAATAGTATTCAACAGTAAGTTTAACGACTGGAGACTATATACAAGTGAAATGCAACCACTGCATGTCTAGAGTACTATAATAGTGCGCATGAAATTCGATTCTGTCGTGCACAAAAGTCATGCGTGAAATGGTCACAATCCTCAGTCATGACGTGCTACATGCAATGATTATTGCGTGGGATCCCGGGAACGAGGATATTAATTAGTACGCAGAGCGCTTGTGGGCGTAGCTCGTATCGTACGTGTAATCACGTGTGGCTCAATCAATCAGGCGATTGCCTTCTAATCTGCACTCACTTGGAAGAGAGCCATGGAAAAACAGCCGCTTTTGGGGACTCGGTGGGAGCGAGACCATCCCAATTCCTGTATCAAGCTGGTGTGCGAGGCAGTCCTAATCTCACTGGCCTCCGTGTCACTTCTAGTCGATGTCGTCATCAACATACTCGTCGATACCACGAAGTTCGGCTTCGTGAACCAAACAGGGGATATTGGAACTCAAGTTACTCCAGCCGGTTGGGTTTTCCCCGTAATATGGTGGCTGATTTACGCGTGGCAGGCAGTGTGGTTGCTGTACGGGTGGACATTTGTGTGCAGGCCCAGCACGCGACGACCAATATTCTGGGGTGTGTATGCTACGTTTGTGCTCGTATGTGCTACAAATATAGCCTGGCTTTATACATGGGGCAACCAGGATTCCCAATTGGCACTTGCTTTCATTGTGTTGCTAGCCCTTTCACTCTATGGAGCAGTTAGCATGCTTTCATATCACCTCTACCGCAAGACAGCTCTGTTGGAGGAGGAAGGTGTGGTGTGTGATTTGTGGTTGACTCGCATCATTGTACTAAATGGACTTGCCCTATTTGCTGCTTGGGTGACCATTGCTATGTGCCTGAACGTAGGAGTTGTGATTCAATTATCAGCCCGTAGTGGTGTTGAATTTAATGAGGGATTGGGAAGTGGGTCAGGAGGAGGACTGAATACCCCCCTCGATGCAAATGCTGGGACTGTCACCCTGGGGTTGATGGCCTTGCTCGTAATAGTGTACTTTGTTCTTGAGAACACTATTCTGGACCGTTTTGCTCGTTTTGTGCTCGTAGTCTACCCTACCTTCGTGTGGGCACTTATAGGGATCCTGGCTGAACAGTGGAACAAATATGAGAATCACAGAAACCAGATCTTCGCAGCCATCTTGTTTGTAGTTGTAGTAGTACTTGGTTGTGTGCGTGTTGTTCTGCTCGTGCTGTTCGCCTGTTTGAGGCCAGTTGGAAGACGGGAGAAGCTGGAGTACGTCTAATATCAACTATTGTCAATGAATATCGCTGAAAGCTGTGCTGCTGTAATAACTATTTTTACAGTGCATTGTGTACATGAGTAGCTACTGCTACAATGTATCTATCACAACATCATTCTGAACTCTGGATACTCAAATGGACATCTGCATGTTGAGTTTGTGAGTCAACCATCACAAGATATAATTTTGTTGTTTACCTGTCTTGTCAAGACCCCTTGTTTGATCATGCAGAATTAAAGCAGCAGAAAGATTGATGAGTTTTACTGATACCTTGTTATAGTCAAGAGTTATGATATGATACCCCCTGTGCAATGTATAAACAACTTGCATGACTGTAAGTGTTGATTCTATATTATATAGGCTGGTTACTACTAGGCTCATTCCCAGGCTAGCTATTATGAGCCTGGGAATGAGTCTACGTTATAAGTAATGCTATAGCTGGTAATCTAACTCGCCAGCTGTAGTGTGGAGGCTGGAGGGATATCGATGCCTGGCCTGCAAGACTACTCCGTTATAATAATTATGTGGAACATGTATCGATATAGGCTCAAAATCGGCTGGCTAATTTTATATATAATAATATGAACATATGAACTGGACATGCACTTCTGTATTAGCTATAGCTGTTGCTGTGTGCACCCTAGCTAAGCAACTAGGTCTGTCTTCTGTGAGATGAACTGAGGATCAAGCATGGTCACCTTTGCAGCAAGGAAACATTCCATCCCACACACCGCAATCTGCAGGTCTTCCAATTCCAGCTCCTGTTGGTATATAGAGTCAAACATGACAGTGTGTGTGGAAGTGAGAGAATCTCTGTCAAATGCGTTAGTACGAAAAATGATAAACAGTTGTGACTAGCGCTGTCATGTAGCCTCGTTCCCAAGCCTTCTCACTCCAGCATTTGTCGCTTGCAGTATTAATGCGGGTTAGTACTGAAGTGACAAACGCTGCGGTGAGAAGGCTGGGAACGAGGCTAGCTATCATGCTAGCTTAAAACAGCTTGTTACAGTGCAAGTTCTATACAAGGCTATCATCGTGCAGTAATCACAGAGCAGGGTAGCTACATGTAGAAAATGTTGCTAACATAATTACTTCTACTCTTGCTCTGAACCTGTGTCTCAGTTAATTGGGAGTTTTGGATGCGAAACTGAAGGCTGAGATTGGAGTGGCCATCATCAGAGGAGTTTTTCAACAAGTAGAACTGTTTCTTCCACAGAACTGACTGCAGGATCAAAGTTTATCAATCAATATGGAATGGTTGTAACAACAGAAACTGAATCTAGTGGTTGTATATGTATACTATCCAGTGGATAGTATACATAATCTATACAACCGCTAGATTCAGTTTCCGTTGCTATAGCAACTACAAAACCTTGCATCCATATAGGTCACCATCCAAAGTGCTAGGCTAACCTCAGATTTGAATGTACATTGTGGGAATTGAATCCCCGATAGTACTGACAATAATTATGGGTGAGAGGATACTACTTGCATGGTACATACCCAAATTCCCCTTCGATGGATGCCTAATAAGTACTCTAAGTACCAACATACTAGATCTGGAACGTTCATCAGAAATTGTGTAATCAATGCTGTGGTATACGTATATAGCTAAGAACATTATGACTGTTGTGAGCTCATTTGACAGCATAACAATCAATGCACTTACCATGTTGGCTCGATCATAGATCATGAAACCTTCGGTGATGTCAAGGGAGAAGTAAACATTCTGTCCCTTCCATGTTCCCAGATACTGCTGCTTCTATTGTGTGGATACATATTTGTGTAGTAAATGCAGTTGTGAGGATCTTGGATTAGAGCTCCAACAACTATTTGATCAGTTGACAGACCTACGGTTACGGGATACTTGGGCACGTGCCATGTGAAATTTATTTTGCTTAATTTCTCTAGCCAAGAATCTCTAGTACGAAGATCGTGAGCAACTTGATTCTGGCAGTGAAGGTGTGCTGTCACATGGGAATGAGGCTAGCTCTAGTCTTGTTCCTAAAGTCAGTCGTGCACGTGTTAGATAAGTAATATTTACATACCAGTTTGCAGTGCAATGCGGGTTTTAATGCACGAGTCTAATATATGTTAATGGTTGAGGGCAAGATAATGCATGAGCCGAAGGTGAGTGCATTGTCCGAGTGCATGCTCTATAAACCCCATAATGCACTGCAAACTGGTATCTACTTAGTGCTACTCACTGACCCGCTAATACGAACCCTTAGAAAATATCCCCCATGCCCTCTTTTTCCCCAAGTTCCTGCACAGGGTAGTTTGACTTGTTTATAACACCCCTGAAAGTGAATTATTTTAACACACTACTTAACACGTAACCATAAACAAATGACATGGTGATACATACCTCTAGATGCAACACTGCCCCTACTGTAGTGTTATGGATTGTCTGTGTCCATGATTCTAGAGAAGTATGGCTTTCTGGATATGTCAGAGGAAACATACACGGATATCAATCGAAAGATTAACACACACAATGTCATGTTCGCTATAAATGTGTGCAAGCTCAATAATAATATCACTTCAGGTATAATAAATACTTCAAATCTGGCAAGTTGAGTTGATGAAAAGAAAAGGATGGCTAATAGTGTTGTTTACTAGTGTGGTGTTTAATCCTAACCACAAATATTGCTTATTCAGATGGTCATATTTAGGTCATTAACTATTTAACCAGTCAATGATGTTATAGAGGTTCATTGCTACGTTGAAATACTCATGAATATGCAACACTTTTTGAGCAGTTTAAGTAGCAAATTTTTGAGCAGTTGACGAAGGAAGATTTTGATAGAACAGGACGTTTCGACCTGGGATGTGAAACTGAAGGTACGTATATGTAACGTTGATGATAATGTTGTTGTATCGTTACCCAAGGACTCTTTCATTCCACTTGCATTGTATACCACTTCACTAAACTCACTGGGCGTTCATCAACATCAATAATTGGTGCCTGTCAACTGCACCAACAATGCTGGAGGCCATCACATTGGTACATATACACTTCTGCACCAACCACATAACTAGTGCTAGTGCTAGTCGACCAATGATCACTTGAATTCTTTCCTTTATCCAGTGGTCCCATACAACATTAATTAGGCACATCATTATGTAACGTTAATAATAATCGTGTGTAACTATATGGGCTAGCATTGGCCTATGCACTGGCTTGTGGCATAACGTTAAAAAAATATTCCCTCATTTTTACTTATCTTTTGACTTTGCATGTAGCTATAGTCATGTGTAGAGCTAAAGTGCAGCTGCGCATGCAGCCAGACCTCAAATTATGAACCCACCAAGAGAAATCACATGGTTGTTTCCAGTCCCAGAGGTGAGCAGGATGGAGTTTGCTCTCTGCTCGGGTAGCTCATGTGGCTGAGTAATAAGTGGAAGATTGAACAAGTATACCACAAAGAGATACCGTAATTCACAGTTACCATTTGTAGCAGTTCACTAATGGTATTACAATGGGTGCTGAATTAGAAACGGTGAAAAGCTCTGTGATGGCAAGCCACCAATTCAAGCAATTTCATTCTTATCAAATCTTGTTATTATTGTCAAAAGAAGGTTGTACAATTCCTTTCATCCACCAGTGCAATAATTTAGATGGTTTGTGTCCTGCAATCCGCACGAAATCCACTCTGACTATATGGCAAGTCCTGAAATTCCACTCAAAGGATGATTGGAGCAGTTTCATAGCTAAGCATAACATGACTCAATGAACAATTTTTCTCTGACCCTTACGGGGAACAACATGTGCTGGACAAACTCACCATGGTCCGGGACTACAGAGATTACAGTGACCTACCTTCAGAACTCTGATGGTCATTTCAAGCAGTTTGTAACTTTTCTCTGGTCTAAACCACTCCTCGAAACTTTCCTGCAGGTGAATGAACACAGTACCAATGGCTGGGGAGTCATAACTTTAATGCGGAGCAAATTAATCCATGGACTTTAATTTTCTCTTTAGTAAATACTATATTCCTAGAGCCTACAACAATGTTTAAATTATTATTGTTGCCTCGTAAGCCAAGTAAGCATAAACTTCAAGCTGCTTTTGTCCACATTCACACAACCTTGAGGAAACATTTGGAGTTACAGTAGCATTACAGCTCTTTCTGTGAAGCCTCATGCATGGCATGGCATCATACATGTACTCCACATTTTGAAACTATCCATTAGCCAACAGGATAGGTAATCACACAATGGGGCTTCTGTTGTGGGGTAACTACCGGAGGAGACGCAAAAATCTGCAGCTGCATCTTCCTCAGCACCAGAAACTTTCTCTGCCAGACTTTAGTGTGGGCAGCTGAGGGGAGGTGCTCATGGACCCAGCTCATCATCAGGACCACCTAAACGTGCACATGGGATGATCAAATCTCTGGTTCAATAAGAGAGTTCATTAGTGCAATCTAGGCAGTTAGGGGTGATCCCTGCATATGAATGCTAGAGGGAATTCAATCACCAGGAAATGTATGCCAGTGATAGATAATCCACTGTGCGGAAGAGTTCTCGCAGGCTGCCTGCAGTCCTGAGTATATACATGGCACAATCACTAATGTTTCCAAAAATAGTAGCACCAGTGTGGCATCAAATGATCGTTGTCTTCTCCAGAATACCTTTCTTCAGGAATTTCAATTCACAATAAAAATTGGAAATCATAGATTGGGAAATGAAGCCGCTATATAGCAGCTATATATATATATACAACATGCAGTCTAATGGCAGAAGGATAGCGTTCAAAGCGAACTAGCTACTAAAGTCCTCTGTATCACAGACAACTGTAACATCCACTGCATAAGTATGTATATGTATGAGCACTATCAGGAGTGCATAATGACGTATTATGCACTCTTGTTACTATATCACATCTTCTCACTTGCTCATTTTCTTCCAGTATGGCATTGTATTGCTCCATCTGTAAAGACAACAGCCAGAGGTATTCACAAACACTGACTGCATACTAGTGTTGCTGTAGCCAATCAAGAGTGCATGATGACATCATTGTTTTTTTCCTCCGCCATGAAAAACAAAAAAAACAATGATGTCATGTGCTCTTGAGCCAATCTGTATGATGCATGGTGTTTGCAGGACAAAATCTATATCCTCGTACCCACGGCCTGGATACGAGGCTATAGACAAAACCCTGCAGGTCTCTAATACTGAATCTGCAGGTGCACATATCACTTCATGATGGTGTAGCTTAATTTGCATGCCTTCCAGAGCATTCAAAGGTCACTTACAAGGCACTAACTCCCTGTATACCAGAATTGCCAAATTAATACAGTAATTACGCATGCAGGCAGCAAGTGCAAGTATGAGCTTATAGCAGCTGATATGAAGTTTTGGTCTTGTTGGTATTGCAGTGGTGAGGTTTAGAGGAGATAGGTGAATTGTGAGCCACAGGAGATTAGTTTATTCTGAAAAGATTCACTCACTGAATAGTTTCAACCCTAACCTGTTACTGATACTTTATGATGCCAAGATCATACTATATATCCCCTTACCCTTATTTTAGTGCAAGGGGTCAATTATTACACTCAAGATTATGATAGCAACAAGAGCTCGTACCTCGTAGTGGTTCAATTCTCTTATCCGCTCACTGATAGCAGTTGTCCACTCCCGGAGCTGGTGAGGAACTCGATCATCACAGTGGAGGTTGACCTTTGACCGCCCATCTCTGCCCATTACTTGAAAGGCATTGGGTCTGTATGCCATATATGGTCATGGTGTGAATGGTATGAGCTTCTCACTCCAATGCGCATTTGAATGAGGAGTAGTATTCACCAAAATACAAGCATAATTCAGTTCTTGTTTTATTTCTATTCCTTGTACCGTATATTTTAACAGTATTCTCAAAAAAAAAATAATAATAATAATAATAATAATAAAAGCATAATTTGTCTTCCCTTTTATAATACTGCAGTCATTTTTATTACTTCCATTCACAGCCTCAATCCAAGTCCATTCACAGCCTCAATCCCACTCCATTCTCATAACCATTCCCAGGCTCCCATCTCTAGTTGCTGGTTACGGTGTTCTGAAGGGATGCATGCAGCGGCTAGTAACAAAAAACTAGCAATGTTTATTAAAATTAGTTGCTGTGCTCTCCATTATAGGAGAATACAGCTAGTCCTCACCTGAGGATGGCTGTTCCCTTCTGGAAGCATGTCACTAGTGCCAGTGTGAGTGGAATCTCTGCCAGAGGAATCCACTTTTCTTCAGTGTATGCCACCATTTCAGGTCCCTCTAGATCACCAAACAAATGACATCATGCAAGTAGACATTGAATGAAAGCAGTGAACATAGACAGTCAATCCCTGCACCACTAATAAGTCTGAACCGTTAGGTGCAGTCCTTATTATACAGAGTCATGTAACTGTGTAGCTACTAGTAGAATGATAACATCATGTTTGTTGTTTGTTCGTTCAATGCAAACACTGCTATCTATCCATCCACCCATCCATCCATCCATCCACTCATCCATCCACCCATCCACTCATTCATCCATCCATCCATCCATTCATATGTCTATCCATCTATCTATCTATCTATCTATCTATCTATCTATCTATCTGTGTATCTATCTATCCATATATCTATCTATCTATGTATCCATCTAGCTATTCATCTATCCATCTATCTGTCTATCCATTTATAGTAACACATATATCATTATTACTGACCAGCATTCTTCAGTTCCAGCTTGGCTAAGTGCACAGTGACACACTTGCCAGCACTTCTCAGCAACTCTGCCTGTGTATGAATGACCACAACAACATCAGAGGTAAATATCAGAACGTTCCATCATCAATCTTTTGCCTGTACCTACCGCTTCATCATGTGTTTTACCCCACATGGAAGTGTCATTCACCTGATCAAATACAAACAGAAGAGAAGAGAATGTTTTAACTACCATTTTAGGTGAAGCATCATCCTCTGAATGATCAGCTGAGTGTTGCTACCTGTATCTACATGGGAGTACTTACGTGGAGGATGACTTTGCCTTCTTCGATCTGACCTGACTTTGCAGCTGTCAGAATGGAGTTGAAAGGGTGTGTGGGTGTGTAGTGAGGGAGGGAGGGAGGGAGGGAGGGAGGGAGGGAGGGAGGGAGGGAGGGAGGGAGGGAGGGAGGGAGGGAGGGAGGGGAGGGGAGGGGAGGAATGAGGATGGGGAGGAATGAGGATATCTGTTAATGTTATTTTCCCAGAATTATACATTATTAACTTACCAGGAGAATTCTCGATCACTTTATACACTTTGACAGGACATTTGTAGTCCATTCCTCCCTGTATTACATGTAGTCAATATGTAAACATTACAGCATAATATTATGATCTGACAATGTTTACCTGGATGGATATTCCCAGACCTCCATCGTCACTTCTCTCCAGCAAAACTCTCTTCTCCTCCAATACATCCTGCAGTAAGGTCCACACATGAACTATACAGTAAATCTGAATGATGCATACGGCCAATAGGTTTGGGAATCTGCGTTATGGATATTCTAGCCTTGTTCCCAGGCCGTCTTGGGCCTGGGAACGAGGCTATGGACATGCATAATCATCAATTGCAACCAATGACGGTGTTTGCTGTCATGGTCTCCAATAAGCTTATTGCTCAGTATTTAAGCAGTTTCTTGCTAAAGATTAATGAGGCCGATAAGATTTGGTCATGCAGTCGTCTCAGTCCAAGACTCTGTCTCATGAATAGTGGAGGGAGGGTCTGGCAGCTTCCGGTTCACTATATTATGCCTGGAATGCAGAAATACTTCATCGAAATTATGTTCACTGATTTAGAAGTGCTTTCTGTGGCTATCCCGACTGCATGTGCCGGCAAGTGGATGATTGATGCTGCTGGAAAAGCCAAACTTGCAATTGATCATATAGGCATCACTAATTTGGTGAATTTTTGTTTAGTACAGAAAATTAATGATGGCACAGATTCATTCCATAAACCCTGTTCAAGTTGCCAAACCCTTGAGCTGTCCTCTTGGCTTTTCGTGACAGGGGTTGGAGCCTAGTCATGCAGTTTGTGATTAAAAATAATTGTTAGATAGACCACCTCTAAAGTTGGCTCTCTACTTTGATATGAAACATGAGAATTGTGGACTCACATAGTTAGCCATTACATCTTCATAGACCATGTCGTGTCTCATCACTACAAGTGTCTTCTGTTGCAGCTCCACCCGCACTTGTTCTAGCTGGCTGTCCTTAGTGGGACATGCAAGCAGCAGGCCAACCTTAGACTGTGTGTGTGTGTGCACATGTGATATAGGTGCACGTGTGTGTGTGTGTGTGTGCATGTGACATTATGTGTGGTGTGTGTGTGTGTGTGTGTGTATGTGTGTGTATGTGGGGGGGGGGGGGGGGGGGGGGGGGGTCTTGACCTTAGATAGTCTCGTTCCCAGGGGGGATCTGGGAACGAGACTACTGGGGTCCCACCAAGCTGCAAGGAGGACACAGGTACCACTAGCCTAGAGCCCCGCCCCCTACAAGTGAGCATTTGATTCGTACTGCCTAGTCTAATTAACGTCGCTCCAGATGGGTTGTGCACTCACCTGGAAGGCTCTATCCATAGCGCAAACTCATTAACAGCCTGCAAAGCTGTTTACTAGCCGCAACGTAAAGGGCAGCTTGAGACTGCCACGCCCTCCTTTTTCCTGCACGAAAATATTTCTAGCTCAATTACAAAATACTCGGTTAATAAGATAACCAGGGCGAGGCGCGGCAGCGCAGACTGGCATCTTTGACTGGTAGCTGATGCTATAGCCATGTCCACGTATGCTGTACTGGAAGACTAGAACTACTGTTAGAGAGCAAAACACGCAAGTCTGCGTAGGGGGATTCTGGTAAGATGGTTGTAAACTTTAATTTATGATACTGGCGTTGGTTACCATTCAGCTCTTGTTTGACCACCATAAGGTCTAGTATGTGTTCTATATGTGGTCGGCAGTTGGTCCTACCGTACATTGTTCAAGGTGGAGTAAGTACACAGTAGACAGAGAGTTCAAGGACCAAATTTGACTTGTGGGCTAGATCTTCATGGGGGGACCGCATAGACTCCGATAGTCACAGTTGCGACCACAGTCAGTCGGGGGTCAAAGCAGCTCAGAAATACTACATGGTCATTGGTTGGGTCACAATGCCAGATGTATCTATGCGTGTATGCATACACACGGTCAATGGTCGCAAACCAACACGGCCAGTGGTCAAACCTCTGAGAAGAGCTGTTCAAAGGTTTGACCCCTTGAACCCCTTGGAAAGTGATGTCTAGTCACTCTAGGCTCCGACACAGATGAATCGAAAATGTGACATTATAGCATGGGTGGTCCATTTGAGAGGGGGTCCAAATTTAATATGACCCTCCCTATATCACGGAATGTACTAGACAGGACTCAAACCCTAATCCATGAAATGGACCAGACTGTACCATCCACTCTGGTCCATTTCAGGATTAGGCTCTGAAATAGGGAGACCACCAATTTCCTGCCTAGCTTCCGAACTTTTCCAGGCATAATACGGAAGGCTGCAATGGATGTTATCAAGGTTACATAGTAGCGTTTGTATCAAGGTTTGAAAGGAATCCTGTCTACATACGTGGCGTTTTTATTCAGGGTTTTGTTTTGAAGTACATGTTCAAGTTGCGTAGCATTGTTTAGTTTCTAAACAGCAACACTAGTGCGCTGTGAACATCCTGCTCGCTGCTGGTACATGTGTAGTTTGGTTCCAAGAGGCCTCAGTCCGAGGATTTGCTGAATGAATACCCCATTGCCTTTCATGAACAGGTATGGGTGTTTTTTTTTCTCATACAGAGGAAATTTGTCGGGGAAATCGTTTAACGACTAATTAAATTGGAATGGCCTGAGGGTATAGATTAAACTCCTTTACCGTTCAGAACGTATGCCTTGGTTCATTTTCAGACCTCTACCCAGCTTTTGTTACTTACCGAAAGAGCGCCCACCCTCAAAAGACCACATGCCCAACCCCCACTTTTGGCCTGTATAGGGCCAAAGTTTAATGGAATGAATACAGTCTTGCGAGATGGTGTCAGGACTTGAGAGTAAGAGTTGGTTCGATTGTACTGAAACTGTGGAAAAACAACAACATAGTCTTCACCTCTCATTTTTATGATTGACCAAATTGTGAGTAGAAACCATTATTGGTGAGCATACTGAGGGCTCCACGGACTATCTGTGTTACACGGACTATCTGTGTTGCTACCGAAAGGGGGGGGGGGGGGGGGGGGGGGGGGGGGGGGCACTCTCTTATATTCATCTCTGAAGGTTTGTGGCTTGCAATCATGCATCATCAGTCAACATGATCAACTTCCACCCAGCATCCATCCCAGCATCCAACTTCCACCCAGCATCCACCCAGCACCCAGCGTACGTACGTTGATAGATGCAAGTGTCTCCGAACAACAAGTAGCTGCACTCAGCCAGATTTTTGTCAGTGAGCATGTAAGGTGCTCCGTGCTCCATCCATGGATGCTCTTTCATGACACTACAGTAGTAGCAAAACCTGGGGAAGGGCTGGAAGGATTTCTCACCTGAAATTATACCATATGGTCGATTTTCCCTGAGAGGGTCATACATGTATGCCCATTGACCATTCCTAGATCCTGTAGTGGTGCTATACATGTACAGAGGAATACATAATGGTGACTCCGCCCTGGACAAGGCAAGATGTGACCGTAGTTTTAATGGTGGTATTTATGATTCCATTCCTTGGATATAGCCTAAGCTGCTTGCTTAGTTGGTTCACTTGGTCTGTTTTCACCACACGTTTCCCCATGTCTTTTTTTAGTCTGTAACCATGGAAACCAAAATCATGTTGCAATCAATACCTCAAATGAGAACTTGGTGTAAAGGCTTTGTCAAGAGATGAACGCTTTGTTTTGATTCTTCATGTGTTCCCTCTGCAGTCTTGATCTCCCTGGATACAGACCACAGTGTGATCCCCCTGGATACAGACCACATTGTGATCTTCCTGGATACAGACCACAGGGTTGACCTGCTGAATTAGACCAAACTGGACTCCTCCCCACCCACCACCAGACCAACATTGACTCCATTTCCTCCCCACTTCTCAGGACCAACTTCAACTCCATTTTCATCTCAATAAGATCTCACCCGCCTAACTATCCCACCCATCGTCACAACAATGCCCGCTCCAGTGCTTCCATCTGACCGCCACATGGGGTTCTATGCCGCTGAATCCCTAGTGCGATTCCTGACATTACTGTTGTGGAAGTTCTGGCGGATATGCGGTGCCGCCATCCTGTTTCTCATTCTCATATACTGGATGTACGGGGGTGTGATCATCCTGATACTGCTAGTGATCACCATCATTGGAGGACTCTATCACTACCAAGACTCGCTACTGTACTACCCAGAGCAACCCGAGAGTGCTCGTGTGTTTGTTCAGACACCTAGCTCACTGGGGCTTCCTTATGAGAACATCTGCCTCACTACGAAAGACAATTGTCGGATCTCGGCATACTTCATCAAGCAGCCTCCATCGCTAATTGGAAGGGCTCCAACTGTGTTGTATTTTCACGGCAATGCTGGTAATATTGGGCATCGGTTACATAATGCACAAGCTCTGTATCGACGCTGTGGGTTCAATATACTGCTTCTGGAGTATAGAGGATATGGGAAGAGCCAGGGTTCTCCCAGCGAGATGGGTAAGCGTCTAAAATGAAAGAGATAACATTATCTTTTTAACACCCTTCTGTGTGACATGAACAATACAGATACATTGTTATGGCCAATCCTTTGTTTAGCTCTCCCCAATACCTACCTGGATTCCCTCCACCCTCCCTTCCTCCTTTCCCCCCTCCCTCCCCTCCCTCCCCTCCCTCCCCTCCCTCCCTCCACCCCGTCCCTCCCTCCCCTCCCTCCCTCCACCCCCTCCCTCCCTCCCTCCCTCCCTCTCTCCCTCCCTCCTTCCCTCCCACCTCCCTCCCTCCACCCCCTCCCTCCCTTCCTCCTCCCCCTCCCTCCCTCCCCTCTACTCCCTTCCTTTACATAGGCCTTTACCTTGATGCCCAGGCAGGGCTGGACTTTCTCCATGGTCGCCGAGACATTGATCCCAGAAAGATTGTTGTGTTTGGGAGGTCGCTTGGTGGTGCTGTTGCTATCTACCTCACAGCTTCCCTATCGCACATGGACCAGTAAGAGCACTACCATAGTCATATGTAATTAAGCGCAGCTCACTTATAGGCGTTCACTTACTGTTTCAGCTCTTGCCCCAAGCTACTCAGTAGTAAGCACTGAAGTCTTCTTCCAGAAACCCGGCCATTTGTAGATCCTACAGAGTGGAAAAGCTATAATTGGGGCGAGCATTAGTGAGCCCCACACTGAAGTAATGTGTTGAGTTGTATGGTACGTATGTACATACGGCGTACCATATTTATAAATTAACGACGTCTTCGCCAATTTTGTCTCACATTTATGTGTAATGAATCGGTGCGATGGAGCTCAAGAGAGCCAGAACTGCTTAACACTCAATGGCTGTTAGCAGCAGAGTCTCCCTAAGGAAGCGACTGCGACATAACGGTAACGGACGAATCAGTCAATGCACTGCTGTTAGCAGTGGATACATGTACGTTCCGCGCAATTTAGGAATTTGCGCAATCTCGAGATTGCGCTGCGCCTTCTCGGAATCCCGAAATTGCGTGCCAATCTTGAGATTGCGCAGCAACACTGCGCAATCTCGAGATTGCGCAGTGACAAGATTGCGCAATCTCGAGATTCCTGACTAAAGCCCCGCTGCTTCACCCAAAACCTGAATCAGGAACCACAGGTATCTGCTATGGGGTCATTCCGTAGTCTGTGGATAATCTTCTGGCCCTTCTCACATGCTATGGTCTTGCTGGTTTGGCAGCCATTCTCCCTGAATCGCTCCGAACAAAATCTCTCAAAAACCTCCCGCTGCTGATAGATAGACGACATCACTCACAGTAGTAGATCGCATTGTGTCACGTCTGGAGCAGGAGACCGCTTGTATAAACGGTTTCCGTCCTGCGGCGTACCTCTCCAATTTCTAGCTGTCAACCACATGGCTAAGGTCAAAAGTTCGAAGATTGCACAATGCGTTTGCACAATCTCGAGATTGCGTAAATGTATTGCGCAATCTCAGGATTGTTTGCGCAATCTCGAGATTGGCACGCAATTTCAGGATTCCGAGGATGCGCTGCGCAATCTCGACATTGCGCAAATTCCTAAATTGCGCGGAACATTATATAATCTGTGCTGGAATACGTGGCAAGACGAAGGAGAGCCAGCAACTGTGTTCATGCATCAACATGTTGTCTACTGTGTAGGGGGTCCGTCTGAACATGGAAAACTCCCAAAGCTGTACTCAAATGACAATGCCATGCCAGTGGATCGTGGACTGCCACTTAGTTCTCTTTACTCACTGTTTGCTGTTTTGTTGCTTAGCGCAAGCACAGTATGTCTCATGACATCTGACCATGAGCTTGCTCACACTCGCCTGCAAGATGATTGTATCAGAATATTGATGCTCAACATACACGCACATTCTACACACACATCACACATGTACACACACACACCTACACACAATCACACACACACACACACTTACCTACACACACCTACACACACACACGTTCACACGTACACACACACACACACATTCACACGCACACACACACACACACACACACACACACACACACACACACACATGCACAGGATAATGGCTCTAATAATTGAAAACACTTTCACCAGTATTCCCAGCATTGCTCAGCTGATGTTTCCCGGAGCAGGCACCTTCCCGCAGATCTGCTTCAAGAACAAGGTGAGACACACTCCATGGGTGTGGGTGTGGGTGTGATGTGTATGGGTGTGGGTGTGCACGGGTGTGATGTGTATGGATGTGTGTGGGTGTGATGCATATTGATGGGTGTGGGTGTGATGCATATTGATGGGTGTGGGTGTGATGTGTGTGGGTGTGATGCATATTGATGGGTGTGGGTGTGATGCGTATGGATGTGTGTGGGTGTGATGTGTGTGGGTGTGATGCGTATGGATGGGTGTGGGTGTGGGTGTGATGTGTATGATGTGTACGGATGTGGTGCATACGGATGTGTGTATGGATGTGTGTGAGTGATGTGGATGGGTGTGGATGTGATGCGTATGGATGGGTGTGGGTGTGATGCGTATGGATGGGTGTGGGTGTGATGTGTATGGATGGGTGTGGGTGTGATGTGTATGATGTGTACAGATGTGGTGCATACGGATGTGTGTATGGATGTGTGTTGGTGTGATGTGTATGGATGGGTTGGGGGTGGATGTGTGTGGGTGTGATGGTATGGATGTGTGTGTGTGGGTGTCATGTAGAACTTGGAGGAGGCGATAGGCTTTTATTTGCAACTTACAGCTGTGATTATGTACAAGACAGCACAAGAACTGGCAATGCAACGTTGCAATTATAGGTTGTACTGTGCTGTATACCTGACGAAGACTGGCAATGTCCAGCCGAAACATTACAGTTTGCCTACCAGCGTTCCATAGTTGAAGATCTACTGCTCCTGATCATTATTGAATGATTGGACGTCACTACTTCTCTATAGTACATGTTGGCAGGTCCTTGATTTCATCCTCCTCCCTCCCTCTCCCCCTCCCCCTCCCCCTCCCGCTCCTTTACATACTTTGCTGCAGTTTCTGAGCAGCTATGAGATTCGGAAGGTGAGAGCACCAACGCTGTTCCTGTCGGGTCTCCAAGATCAACTCATTCCTCCGCAGATGATGATGGAGCTCTACCAGGTTAGGGCAGGAGTGTGTGAGCCAGTGGTGAGGTAGTGCACGACTTTAACTAATAGCAAGTGCCATCCGTATCTATCCTTTCCCCAGAACTGCTCCACTTTTACTTGACAAGAATGCAGTCAGCATTGCTACACACAGCTAGGGGTGGGAGTGACATGACAAGCTAACGTGCTATGGGTGGGAGTGGCATGACAAGCTAACAAGCTAGGGATGGGATGCCATGGGATCCCAGCCCTCTCCCTGGATAAAGCTGCATAGGTGTGTACACAATAATCCCTGCCGTCTCTTCCTCCCTCCTCCCTCCTTCCACCCTCCCTCCCTTCCCCCACCTGCTATTCAAAGGCATGTGGTTCTTCACTAAAGCACATAGAGACGTTCCACGGTGGCACACACAACGGAACATGGACCAGTTACGGCTATTACGACCACATCAACAGATTCGTCAATTATGTGAGCCATGGCAGCAATTTGTTTGTTGTGCAAGTGTTGTGAATCTCAGCTCTGGAAACCATGACCAGATTTGAGAAAGGGACCAATTTTTCAACGGAGGAGGCATATAGCATCACTGGTTGGTGAAGGGTTAATATAATCGACAATGCTGTGACCTCCACCCCATTTCAAATGCACAGAGTGGTCCCTTTGCTCAAATCTAACAAGCACTGCCCATCATTCTATTTGTAGTATGGGTTGCCATTACTCAAGGTACTGTACCAAGAATCACTTTAGTTGTGGAGAATGAAATCCGTCTCTTCTTCTCCCTCCTCGCCTTACTTTCCCTCTCCCTCGCCTTTACTTCCCTCTCCCTTCTCCCTCTTTCTCCTCCTCCTCCACCCTTTCTCTCTCCCCCTCCCAGATCTTTCAAATGAGAACTTCTTCAACTCCTCCACTCAGTCCACAGGCAGACCCCAGCAGCAGTGACTCATGGCAAAACGGAGAACCAAGGAATGGCATGACAGACTCCATCGAAACTCCATCAAACTCTTGGAATAATAGATGAGGTTTTGATTATTCATTCAGGCAGTTCTTTCATCCCATGTTTTTTCTTTCTGTCCTGTGTATATAAACAAATTGTGATCGGCTGAATCTTGATGGTGTCTTGCTCTAGCCTCGTGTGGGAGGAGAGATGGTATCCACTGCTTGTGCGTGTGCGACCATTCCCAGGGAATTCAGTATTATGTTTGTAAAAGGTCCGAAAAATTAATACTGCTACATCTGATTCTCTCCTCACACGCAGCCTAGACCCCTCCTGTGAAGTGAATCAGTTTTTGTAATTAGTCTCGCAAGTTCCACTCTTTCCTAGTAGGGTGTGGTATGACCGGAATCCCGGCCGCACCCTCTTGAATCTCATTTGCGACGTAAGCGTAACCAAACCGCTCATGCGTGCACGTGCGCATACGCATATCGCATGTACATATAATAGTACATGTACGTACATGTATGTGCCAGCTCACTTTTCCGTGCGTACGCGTAGGGGTACCCTAACGTCTCACTCTGATGACCAAGGTTACTGGTAGCTACAGAGGACTTCAGCTGCAGCAAGTGACAGGCCGAAATGGAGAAAATGTACGTGATTGCACCAGGGCGTTCGCCTACTCGAGTGAAGATCGCGTGCGAACTCATTGGATTACTCGCAGCAACGCTGCCGTACGCGGTAATGATCATCGTTGGAGTGTACAGTTGGTTGGGCGACCCAGTGGGAATCGGGCTGGGCTTGAGCATAATCCAAGCGTTTGAACGCTACCGGCTAACAATTTCGCCGACCCTCTGGACGCACTCGGCGTGGCTCGCTGTCTTCGCGTGGCAGGGTCTTTGGTTGTTGTACGCATGGAGCTTCACCTGCAGACAGCAGAAACCACGCACCATATTTCCTGGCGTGTATCCTGCGTTCGGGTTATTGTGTGCACTAAATGTGGGATGGTTTTATTCGTTGTGTAACTCGTTCCCTGAGATGTCCCTGGCGTTTGTAACGATCTTGACTATCACGTTGTACTTGTGCATTGGCATGGAATCCTGCTACCTGTACATCAATCCAGACTTGAAATATGCTTCTAGACTTGGCATTTGGGTGACGCGTGTATTGGTCCTGAATGGGCTGGTTGCTTTTGCAACATGGACAACCTTTGTCACCCTTCTTAACCTTGGAGTGGTGTTACAAGAGAAAGCGAACCTCCATGCTGATACTTGCTCCACAATTGTTCTCTCTCTCCTAGCGTCAATTGTTTTGTCATACATTCTTCTCGAAAGTACAATCCTGGATCGATTTCTTCGCCATGTGTTTGTCATATACCCGGTCATGATATGGTGCCTGGTTGGAAGTGTGGTCGAGAACTGGGACAGTGGCAGTTTAACAGAGAGGAACAACTTGTTTTCATTGGTGTTGCTAGCCACCTTCGGCCTAATGTTTGTCATTCGAATAGTACTGTTGGTTGTGTTTGCGTTCATGAGGCCTGTGAAAGAATACCAAAAAGAAAAAGATGACATTATCCCATACTGAAACATGGACAGCACTTGGACATTATATATGATTCTTTAAATTGTGCATAAGTCTCATTTTCTACCATGTATAAGATTATTATTATTCCCATCTCCAGGTTACAAATCACTTCTATTTATTTGGGATGAGGTTTTGTTTGTATAATAGCTAATTTGTGCTAAGTGTATTTCCATTACCACTGAATACAATCATGTAGACAATGTTCCGAGCTACAGCTTGTCCAATCTGAGTGTTGCATCCTGCGTGCCCCCAGCCCGCTGGGTATTCAATGCTCAACCAAAGTATCATCACTGCTGTGTTGTACCAGGATATTGTACAGCTGAAGAAAGGTTTCATGTATAGTTGTACATGTCTTACTTTATACGTATTTCTGTGTACCAGAATTACCTTGATAATTATAAATACCTTGGAGGCAGCGTACAAACACAATACCTGGTATAACTATTGTGCTGTAGCAGTCATGCTATTTGCAAATGAGGTGTGCTCATAAATTCCAAGGCCTTGTACACCTTCAGCTCTGATCACTTGCAAATCCCTGGAAGTGTAGATGCAAAGACCTTGTCCGCAGCCTTGCATGGAGGTGCCTTGGAACCAGTTTAAGTTCTACGCCTCCAGTCAGTTGAAGTGTGCATGCTGTAATTGATCTAAGCTGGAGGTGTAGAAGGCCTGGGAATTAATGAGCTGCATGGCATATTAACCGACACTGTAGAATACCTTTTCAGGGTGTGTAAGTGTAATCATAGTATGGTATGTCATCTCCAATGACCTGGTCACACACGATATATGAGTAGCTAGTCACGTACCTGGACATTGGAATGTAAAAGAGATATTCCCACCTCCACTATAAACGAGGCATGAAATGTAGTGTTGCTTGCAGCTGTACATTCTAGACCTGCACATTTGGAAGTAGCTAATTAAGTTTGCGTAGGAACAGTATGCAAACCACATGATCATGTAGCCTCATACCCATGTCCACACGCGGCCTGGGTACGAGGCTATTGCGCTAATTATCATGTAGGATGGATTCTGTGGTAACATCACATTCTGCGGTTACAACTTAATTAAACCTTGTTACTTCTTACTTCTTAGGTACAGGCAAGGGCGTATTGAGCCGCGAAGGCAGCTCGATGTGCCCTTGGTACAGCACTTGCTAAGTTAAAGCATGCACCTATGTGTTTTTGAACACGTTATAATAATAATTATGACTGACCAGTGGTTGTCATGCAGTACCACAGAATCCTGAATATGTAATTAGAGACTACAAAGATCTTCAGTTCACTTTGGATACTGTTGAGACTTTGCAATTGGTTAGTAGCTAATCAAATTTCATCATACTGTTTCTGCTCAATTAATAAGACATTCATCATATAAATTTAATTGTTCCCAATAAATGTATGTTATAAACATCCGAAGACAACTATGCATGAACATGTATGCAAAGCATGGGTTGACACAAGCATGCATGGTAAGCACAAAGTTAGGATTTTTTCTATGAAACTTTATGTCACAAATATCACCGCATAGCTATCACCCGGCCTAAGATATCATAGCAACTGGACCCATCAAAATTAAAGATGAGACTTGGGTACATGGTGACTGCCAAAGCCTCATTCGGGATATGGTTGAGTTGCATGGCCATCATATATTGCCGTGAGTTATCAGTGACAGGAGCTGTTGAAGGACACTCGATTTCAGCAGTAACTAGCTAGCTATAATAATACGTGTATACAGGGCCCAGAACCTGGGACCTCTACATCTATATAGGCCCACAGCCCAGCATGCACTTTGACCACTTGGTCATCAAGTAACTACAAAAACATCTGTTGTCAGTGACCGCTGCACCTAGTTGGCAGAATATCACACACACCTACGTATACAAGAAGCACGCAGAAGACAGTAATTGTTATCTCATCTGTATTTCAATCTTCAATAACAGAATGAATTCTGCGTAAGTTAATCTGGTGTTGTGAAAATTAATGCATGTACACATGTAACAGAGAATGTGTGTTCATCTGCAGTTAGACATGATTTAAGAATCTGGCTAGAAGTGTGCTATTAGTGGTTGCACCCATAGTGGTCAATGTATCATTATGGGTGAATCTGCTATTGAAGTTTGAAATATAGATGAGAACACTGTCTTCTGCGTGCTTCTTGTAGGTGTGTGTGATTTACTGCCAACTAGGTGCAGCGATCACTAGCCTAAATTAATTAATTGAATGGTAATTATTAGTCCATAATGGTACATTGTTTATTAGTCTTGGCACTCATGGTGACTGCTGCACCTAGCTAGTTGGGAAAATGTCAATTGTAGGACTGGTGTGTGTGACAATTTTGACAACACTGTAGTTTTGAATTAGCTAGGCCTTGGTGGATTATGCTAGCATAGCATAATAGGTACTTTTGCATGAGCATCATGAACTATGCTGGCGACTTCCCAGATGAGATGGCCAGAATAGCTAATCCCGTTAACGCTGCAATTACGAAGCTAACAATTAACAAGCTCCTTTCTTCACAGCAGGAGTTTTCATTAAGGGCTATGTAGCTAGCTATAGCTCTCAGTAACACTGCAATAGCTACATTCATGCACCGAACATGTTACCGCCGTATTGTCAATACAATACATGTCAGTTCGAATAATAATATTGAGGTGCGTTGAAAAGAACAATAGGTGAAGGATAGGGGCTCGAGTAAAAGAACTGACAATTCTGCCAACTGTGTGCAGCTAGTGGCCACCAGCTAGAGTGGCATGGCAAGACTGATAATACCATTTACCACCTAACTATTAACCAATTAACAATAATTAAACCAAAATTGTGTCAATTGGAAATAAAGAGAATGTTAGTGAGCACAATATTTAGTGAGCACAATATTTAGTGAGCAAACACCAGCATCAGTGTTCTCATCATCTATCTAGCTAGCTGAACCAAGAATTAAAGCTATAGTTGGCCAATGACAAGAATTAGGACCAAAAAAGCATATTTTCAAGTCCAAGGTACAGTATGTATCTCCTTGCATAATTATAGTCATCAGCATCTTCAACCTCATCTCGGAGAAGTTTGCCCAAAAATATGTTGTGTTTTCAGTCCCTTCACAGAATGTGTGTACTCATTTGAATCTGGTTTGGTGCGCAGCAGCCTTCATAAGGAACTAAAATATTGTCCTGAATACTATAATCACATCTTAGCAGTTTGGAAAACCTCTCTGGTGTTTGCAGGGGGAAGTCCTTGCATTCTTTGTTTCTACATTGTAGCTGAAAATACTTACGATAACACCATGGCAGGATTGTTAGTGTGGTGAATTGTATGCAAAACTAACATCTTGCAGACCCCAGAGTATCAGTCACAGATAAAACAATGTACACAAAACCAGATATTACAATAATGAATTCTTCGATACACATGCATGTACGATGTCATGATATACAACACAAACACGATGAAGTCCTGTCACCACGTCATGATTCACTTCCCAGGTCTCGCCCTCATCATGAGCTTCCTGAACAGGACCAGAATTTTAACCTGTCTCATACCAATACAAGACTTGCACAAAAGCAGGAGGGCCTGATGGAATTTGTACTGTTTGCTCAATAAATGGTACAGCATCCCTATTAGACTTTTGGCAGTATGTATGGAATGCATATCTTGAAGTCACAGGGAAAAAAAAAATAATACCTTGTGAAGTTAACACAATTCCCAACGTTCGGTGCATGCACAATGATGTGCTGACATGACTGCTTGTGTTTCTCACGGGCAGCGTACCTCATTATTGTAGTGGATTGTATTCTCAAAGCCAATTGCACTGCAATGTTTAAGAACAGCTAACCTGGTTCACCGTCCCAATTGATGACTGTGCAAACTCATGTAGCTATTGGCGCATTATTGAATTATTGTAAAAGTCATGTTCAGCGGTGGAGTACTGTGAATTATTCCATGGGAATAAGCACTTTAGTGACCAATAGGATTGCAGTACAGAATATAATAATAACCCTCAATTAATATTGCCAGATTTGGTGCTGTTATCAAGTAGCTATACCGGAACTTCTTGTTTGATTCCCAGAACAGTAATCATAAATTATACGTACCTTTCTTTGGCCATCTTCATTGTCTGTTTCATAAGAGGACTCACACCTATACATACACATATACACACACACAGAAAACACAACCATCAATAAAGTGTCCAGTTCAGTTAAGATTAGCTAGGTGCAAAGAGTACAACATAACACCAGTCAAAGATATCTACCCTGTACTACAGAATCAATTCACAAAACTGGCACTCTCTGGTAGTACCAGAGGCTGAGTCTAATGTCCTGACAGTAGCCTTAGCTGTTGCGCATAGTCGTAGAGACAGTCAAATTACAACCTTGACAAGTAATGGCACTCCTCAACAATAACTGGACAAATCTCATTGCGAAGTTTTACTTTAAGCTTCTGTCTTGGTACTATGACAAAATCTTCATGATGCTTTGTTACTCCAGACAAATCATCTGGCAATTGTAGCAACAACTCGCTTCGCCTGATACTGTCCTGAACTTCGCCTGATACTGTCCTAAAGTGGCAAGCCTGTTGTGGTGGCAGAGGAATGTGGAGTGGCGGATGGTGGCTTGGTTGAATTCAATAATAATATCCATACAGTACTGTATGGATATTATTATTGAATTCAACCAAGCCACCATCCGCCACTCCACATTCCTCTGCCACCACAACAGGCTTGCCACTTTAGGACCCAGGGACCTGCTTAGTTTTGTTTCTGGTATGACTGGCAATGGGACCAGGAGCATGATGTTCTGTCTCACGTAATGGTTCAATATGCTCACATGTCTGTCTCATGAGCAATATGCAGTACTGTGTCATGAGCAATATGCAGTATTGTGTGTCATGAGCAATACGCAGTACTAAACCTATAGCAGAGGAATAGAAGATACGCTTTCTTGGCAACTCCCAGCATGTAACACCCATAGCCTAGCAAATTAAAGTCTTTTCATGTGTTAACTAAGCAGCTCTGTATGATGAAGCTACAGTGGTTGATCTCTCTGGAGTGGCAGCCCAGTTGACAGCATTTTAGTGAATCATCTGCCACAGACTGTATTGTAATAGCCTTTTATTGAGTCTTTATTCTATTTTTGTTTCCCTGGAGGGGGTTATCACAATAGTGACTAATGAGGGCTGGCACCAGAAGAAGACAAGAGCCTATTACTGGCTTAATTCCTCGGAAGGCCACGAAAGGTTTATAACCTCTTCTCAATTTTGGGCATAAGACTGAGTGGGCTAAGACTGAGTGCACCCTGAAGAGAAACATTTTCCTGTCCCATTGTGGGATCAGAACCTGACCTTCTTGGCCCACAGCCCAGCGCTTTAACCACTTGGCCACCAAGCAACTTAACACTTTTGCATGAACGGGTACAAGGTGTGCCACTGTTGCACACAGGTTGTACATGCTATGGAGCTATCCAAATTTACTTTTGGCACTCTAGTGACTGCTGCACCTAGTAGGGAGAATTGTTACACACACCTACAAGAAGAACGCAGAAGTATTCTCATCTATATTTATGTTTGAAAATGTTCAATAGGCAGAGCAGATTAAATTCTGAGTGAGCAAAATCTGGTGTTGTCAAAATTGATGCATGTACACACCCATGCATGCAGCGTGCAGTGTTAATTTGCATTCAGGGAATGTGTGTCTGCAGGCAAATTTTAAGAATCTATGAGCCATGATTATTGGTTGCACACATAGGCATGTATTATCAGTCTTGGCACTCTGGTGACCGCTGCACCTAGTAGGGAGAATTGTCACACACACCTATACAAGAAGCATGCATGATTCTCATCTAAATGTCTGTTTATGTCTTGCTATCAGGCTTTCAAAGGCAGCAGATTAAATTCTGGCAAAGTAAAACAAAATGAATGTATACACCCATGTAATGTGCTTTGCTTTTTGATTCCCTCAGACAATGTGTGTTGATCTCAGATTTTAAGGATCTGCCAAGTGTGTATTACTACATATGTACGTGAAACTGGTCTTCTTATTACACTCCTGGTAGGGGAAAATTGTGCCGCGAAATGCAAATAATAAACGTTTGACTACTTTGGAATGACCTACAAAGATTCTGACTACACCGCCGTGATCGCCATCATGCAGTGACACAATAATTGTGCTGAAACTCACCTTGGTGGTGGAGATACAAGCGCTTTTGTAGTGCCGTCGGCCGCCATTGCTTGATCGCTCTCTTCGACGTTGGTTGTCAGTATACAGTCTTACGAAGGCCCCACAAAGATTCTGACCACACAGCCATGAACGCTGTCGTCCACTGACGCTTACGTGCCGAAAATTACCGTGCTGGCAAAGTTGTCGTCCACTGACGCTTACGTGCCGAAATTTACCGTGCTGGCAAAGTTGTGAGTGCTGTAATATTTCCTTTGGCAGTCATTGCTAGCGATCGACTTAGCGTGGTTGCCACGTGGCATGTGTGTTAATTGGAACTAACTGTGATACTTAGCTTGCGCTATGGCGAGTCGCAACCGGGGTTGCAACAGCTACCAAGAGTGTGGTTGCCCCTCGTAATAACTTGATGCTGATACATGTGTATATAGCAGCTATACCACAATCGAGAGAACCTCACCTATCTACAAAAATATGCACTAGCAAAAACTATGGTTGAACACATATTTTGTGTGAAGGAAACGAAAACACAGCACATTACATGGGTGTGTACATTAATTTGACAAAACTATAGTTTTTGCTTAACCAGAATCGCGGCAACCATATCCGAGATTCTGTGAATGGCATCCACCACACGCATTAATTTTGTTTTTCCTCAGCCAGAACTTAATCTGCTACAGTTTGAAAGTTAACTAGCAACATCTTTGGATACGAACACCGTCAGCTGAATGCTTCCTGTAGGTGTGCATGTGTGACGCGATCCTGCCGACTATGTACAGCAGTCGCCAGAGTACCAAGACTTGGACAGCACATGTACCCCACACATGTGCAACTACATACTGCTCAATTAGGCATTAAAGTAAAATTGCGATATTCATTAATTGGACTACGTACGTCAGCGAGTACAGTTTTAGCGAGCACAATTTATAGTGAACAGAAATGAATTATGAAGGCAATCATTGCTATTCTTCAACCCTATAGTAATAGACCTTCTGCTTACATGCATTGACCAACGGACCTACAAAGACAAGACTATAGCCTCGTTCCCAGGCCTTCCACACCTTCAGTTTTTGATCACTTGCATACTGCAGGCGATCAAAAGCTGGAGGTGTGGAAGGCCTGGGAACGAGCTACAAGACTAATGGTGACTGCCTAAGAGCCTCATGTAGGGTATGCTATTTACATATACTGCCACAAAAAAAAAAAAATCTGTGACAGGAGCTGTTGAAGGACACCCAGAAAAGATACTCAACTGAATACGTACCTAGCTTACATGGCCATTCAGTCCATGACATTAAATTAAAGCTCTGGCGTAAAAGGTGCATGGAGTTTTTTCAACACTTCCACAGTATAATGATAGCAACTGGTATTACAGAGCACCCTGCAGCGCACTCTGTGAATCTGTGGCTGACAACATTGGGCAACTAGTTGACTGTGCTGGGTGGGGTGCAATCTGCGTTTATATATATAGTTCCACATGCAATAGTTTTGTGTCAATTAGCAGCCGTTGTTATAAACTGCATGTAGTTATACTCACATTCAAAGGTAGAGGAATGTTATATTTCTGTATCTACATAATTATATGTACATGTATTACTGAACTGTCAACACGCAAGCTCCAGGTGCTATACACGGCACTGACCATGCAGTTGCACTCAAGCAGGCGTCCATGCGTTCATCACATAACCGTACATAGTTACACCATAATACGCTGTATAGCTCCTGACTGAAGCTTTGCTTGCTCCAAACACCAGAAGCTAACAGCATTATTACGACACTAAATGGAGTTGGTGGGAGGGATGACATCATTTCATAACACCTAGCTTGGGTCTGCCTTGCATGGAGAGTAGTATTTAGTTGATCCACTCCCCATAGTTAGTCAGGTGTGTTATTACCAGTCGTGTTATTGACAGGCGTGTTATTGCCAGGTACTTGTTAGAAGTTACAAGTTAAATGGATCCCAGTTAGTGAGTTGCCTGTAATGGCAGTAGGTGTTGGCACAAATCATTATCAGTTTCTCTGATCATTTTTGCGGTGAAGTGGATTCTTGACACATGCCAATGAATGAATTTCACAGAGAAAGCCACTCCCCAGGGTGTTACATCTCCAGAGCCATGTATGGTCCTCGACATTGGCAGCAAAGTTCTTTCTTGAGGCTCCCAGCAGTGTATATAAGCCGAGTACCCAACACTCAATTGCAAACAGCAAAAGCTAAGAATACAGAAAGGGGAAGACAGAAAAGAAAAGACGTTCCAAGGACATATTTTCAACTGCCGAAAATGAAATTTCCTACAGTGTTGCTGCTCCTTGCCACTGCAGCGGTGATGCTGGAATTTTCCTGTGCGCGTAGAGGAAGAGGAAACGTCGATTGTCCAACTGTAACCACCGTTGTCGCAAACACAGGTGTTCAAACTGCAGGACCTCTTGCAGGCCTCCTCGGGAACATTGGTGGCTTCATTACAAGGTCTGCAGCCATTGGAACAAACTGTATCTCCAGAGACTGCTTTATTGATCCCTTTAATGCTGGGCGATGCTTCACCTGTTTAGCACTTGTTACTCTTGGAGGTATTGGCAAGTAATGCAGCACCAAACCCACCACCTTCTGCAGCTCACATGCTAAACAGTGTTAACTCTGAACTGTACTATAACTAGACTTGTAGAATGCAGGACAACTGTAGATTCAGGACATAATATTGATGATTGTAGCAGTCATAATCTGTACAAAACAATGGTGAATGAAATGATTTTGCAATAGCTACGTACCATCATCTGATGAAAATTATTCTGAAATATGTTTAGCCTCCACACTTTCTTTGCATGGTAAGAGAGCTTAAGTGAGGACTCCCGTATGGCCTCTGTTGGCTATGATTGCCACCTAACCCTAGCCAACCAATGCCTGTTTCAGTGAATATGGAGGACACACCCACCAACATCTGTAAGGCTTTATATTATCAACTGGGAAAAGTATGCATGTGTAATAGAACAGTGTCAGCTGCAGTTCTATACATAATTATGTCCTACATCACATAGCTGTGGTTATAGTCGACTATATGTATTCACTGGCCCGTGTGTGTACTGTGGTGTCATGAAAAAGTGCCCATCTGCAAAGGAATGCCCACCCCCAACGTTTGGCTCAATTTTCTGTATAGGGTCAAAGTTTATTTGAATGTGTGCACTCAGCAGGTGTTGGGCACTCAAGAGTAAGTGCTGGTTTGCGTGTGCAGAAAAAGCAGAAAACTTGACGGCCAAATTCTGAGCCTGAGGGCAGTAGAAACCAGCTCCTTCATCATGTGGCCAGAATCTGGCCGACTGCAGCTATTCTGGCATCCTTCAACTCACGTACGTTGCAACAAACTATGGGGAGTTGGGGATGCTGACTGAAAATGTATGAGCGCAAACCGGACCACAAACATGGGTCGTTCGTATATGAATGTGGAAACACTTAAAAGAGCACCCACCCCCAAGTATGGTGAGCATGTAAAGGTGCACCGCCCATGGGCGCTATTTTGTAACCCTACAGTAAATGCACAAGCAATCGTGCCTATGTGTTCATAGTCAAAACCAGGAGCACATGAGCGCTGTGAAAGGATGTCAAACTAGCATAGCTATGTGTTGTGTCCAACAAAACTCATTGCACGGATTTGAAATGCATGCCTTTGACATCTGAACTGCAAGCATCTGAGCCTACTATGGATTCTCACATCTAGTGTGAGCCGCATAGGCTTTAAAGTTGTGGGTACCCGCATATACCATGCAATAAACATTCATGCAGCCCATACCAATTCTTACGCCGCCTAGGAACAAAGTCAGTGCTGGGACTTGAACCTATTCAGACCCGCCTACTCCTTTAGAGACAAACTTCCTGCAGAGGTGTGGCTATACCTGGATACTTTGGCCCCTCCCACATACATATATAAATTCTCCATACAACAAACCTATTAATAGGCACTTAAATCATTGCTAATAGTATAATTTTACGTATCTAGTGCCAGAGCTAGTTTTGGCAGTCTATTTCCATCCTTTTTAGAGACAACAAAATGCTGCATGCGCGGATAAGTTAATTCGCACACAAAATTACTGCTGAAATAACATGCAGCTGCCTGCCTGTATATATACTAATTACGTAGATCTTCCAGTCAACAGGTACCAAAATCTTAACTGAATTATAGCGTTTACCAAATAAGGAGTTTAGGTAGGGCTTCCAATCATTTGACAACACATGGAACCTAACACGTATGCTAGTTAGTTGCTGCTCATAACCGCCTGGAAAAACCCATAATCATTTTTTCAGAGCCATCCCAGCACTACAAATAGCTAGTGGCTGCATGGCCACACAAGTGTTTCAGATATACATACACACATACATACATACATACATACATACATACATACATACATGACATTGTATGATGGTGCTGAAAAAATGATTATGGGTTTTTCCAGGAAGTTACGAGCACTGGCTGTACCGTGAAGCAATTATAGTGAAGGAGCATCTAACTAGCATACTTGTTACGTAGGTTCAATGTGTTTACATACATACATACATACATACAAATGCAAGCTAACACCAAAAGGTAGCCTTGTTCCCAGGCTCTGAGCCTGGGACCGAGGCTATAGGTATATACACTGAAAGGGTGGTGGGAGGGATGACAACTGTTTCATAACACCTAGCCTATGGCCTGGGAATGAGGCTATACCGTAGAGACCGGTTAATAGGCGCATGCAGCTATTAAGCGCATAAGTTTAAAAAAGCGCATACTTCCTTCTTGTCCTTATGTATCAATTAATTAGTGCATAATCCCTAAAAAAAATGCTGATGCATCGATTTGTGTTTGCGAGTTAGCGAGACACAACGACAGATCGTGCAGGAGCACCTGGCACTCTCAAAGCTACGCTGGATAGCAAACACATACATGACAACTCTCGAGGGACGTAGCCTACTACCGTGCACCTCTCCATTCGCAAGGCATACACTGTGGCAAAATGGACGGCACAGCCATCGCGTCTGTCCTCGTGTGTAAGTTGAAGAATCTCGCCACAGACACGCATGCAGTACGGCCCGGGACCATACTCCCTTGTAGATATGATGACATTGCTCACAGCATCTTCGTCAGCTTTCCATGATCGGGATCCATTGCCGCTAATAAGATACTCATAATAAGCGCATGCTTTCTTGCTGCTGCATGCGATAAGCGCATGCGCCTATTAACCAGTCTCTACGGTACTTAACACCCATCTTGGCTCTGCCTTTGGTGTAGTAATTTAGTTCATTCAACCTCATCCACTCCCCTAGTTAGTCAGGCGTGTTATGCCAGTCATAGATGTTTAGAAGCTACAAGTTAAATGTAGTGAGTTGCCTGCAATGGCAGAAGGTGTTGGTACAAATCATTATCAGTTTCTCTGATAATTTTTGCGGTGAAGTGAATTCCTTGCCATATGCCAATAAACAAATTTCACAGAGAAAGTCACTCCCCAGGGTGGTACATCTACAGAGCCATGTATGGTCCTTGACATTGGCAGCAAAGTTCTTCCAGCACTGGGCCAGCAGTGTATATAACCCGAATACCCAACACGCAAACAGCAGAAACTAAGAATACAGAAAGGTGAAGCCAGAAAAGAAAAGACGTTCCAAGTACATACTTTCAACTGCTGAAGATGAAATTTCCTACAGTGTTGCTGCTCCTTGCCACTGTGGCTGTGATGCTGGAATATTCCCACGCGGTGCCAGCTAGTTTTGGCGACAGTGAACGGAAAGAAGAGCCTAGTCGTCAGAAACGTCGAAGAAATGGACCAGACGCCCAGGATTGTCCAACTGTAACCACCGTAGTCGCAAACACAGGTGTAGCAGCTACAGGACCTCTTGCAGGCCTCCTCGGGAACATTGGTGGCTTCGTTACAAGGTCTGCAGCCATTGGAACAAACTGTATCTCCAGAGACTGCTTTATTGATCCCTTTAATGCTGGGCGATGCTTCACCTGTTTAGCACTTGTTACTCTTGGAGGTATTGGCAAGTAATGCAGCACCAAACCCACCACCTTCTGCAGCTCACATGCTAAATGGTGTTAACTCTGAACTCTACTATAACTAGACTTGTAGAATGCAGGACAACCGTAGATCAGGACATTTATTGATGATTGTAGCAGTCATAATCTGTACAAACCAATGGTGAATGAAATGATTTTGCAATAGCTACCATCATCTGATGAAAATTATTCTGAAATATGTTTAGCCTCCACACTTTCGTTGCATGGTAAGAGAGCTTAACTCTTTAGGGCCCAAATTTCTTTCTCTAGGTCATTTTCAGTCTATAGAACACTTAAACATACCCTAATTTCTGTTCCCTGGCGTTGCTGGCCTCGAAACTGCTAACACAGGTAATTTCAGCTACACTAAGCATATACGTGACTTAACCACACCCACCAACTAACAAACTTGCAATCAAGCCTCCCGAGAAGTGGCCAACCTGCCGTAGCTAAAACACGGACCATGAACACCGGAAATGGAGGGCCTACAAGGCAAGACAGCTACATGCCAAAAACGGCAGAAATGGCCCTCCCAGTGCCGACCAAGACCTTCCTAGCCCAGACACGGCCATGCTGTTTGCACCCTCCGGGTGCACCCACCCACCTCCCCCTGTCCCGCCCTTTCTGCTGTCGCAGAACCTATCTCCCAAGGACATTGCCGGAAGTCACATGATTTGGCGCTATGGGCCCTAAAGGGCTAAGTGTGGACATAGTCTCTGTTGGCTATGATTACCACTTAACTCTTTACCAACCAATGACTGCAAAAGCCGTCATGAGCTCCCATAAGCCCATAAGAATTTATATGGGGAATTTAATACTAGGCGTTATACTTTAATACAGGGTTTTGCTTCCCTAAGCTGTTTCTTATGGTTGGTAAAGAGTTAACCCTAGCCAGCCAATGCCTAATACAAACAAGGTCATTATATTGTTTAAGTGAACATGGACACACCCACCAACGTACGTAAGGCTTTATATATTGCTATATCAACTGGGAAAAGTATGCATGTGCAATAGAACAGTGTCAGCTGCAGTTCAATATAGTAATGTCCTGCATCACATACACATGCAGCTGTGGTTAGAGTCGACTACTCATATTCACTGGCCTGTGTATCTTGGGAGACAGACTACTCTGTCTCCCCAAACTAGCTCTGGCACTAGATATATGCTATTAGCAGCGACCTAAGTGCCTACGTATTTCACTTCAATTACCTTCTTTATAGACAAAAGATGCAACATGTATGGATGATTTATTTCGCACACAAACGGCAATAACATGCAGCTGCCTGTATATATGCTACACTCCAATCCTACGTGCCCGTAACCTTAACTAAGAATAAGATTACGTAAGGAGTTCAGTGGGGCTTCCAATCAAATTACTATTTGACAACACATGGAGCCTAAAAATATATATGCTAGTTAGATTCTCCTTCAAATTGCTTCGCAGTAAAACCAGTGCTAATAACCTCCTGTGAAAAACCCAAAACCATTATCTTCCGTACCATTCTAGCACTACAAATAATGGCTGCATGGCCACACAGATGCCGGTATATACGTACCACATACACACACAAATACACAAATACATACATACATACATACATACATACATACATACATGCATGATGGCGAAGGATCATCTAGCTATAGCATGTTTGTTACGTAGGATCCATGTGTTGTCAAATACATACACACATACGTACCGTAATTTGGGAAAGTTTCGTTGTTAAAATATTTTCGTAGACAGAGACGGTTACGAAAATTAAACGCACGAAAATATTTCGACAGCTAATTATATCAAACAACGATAATTTTACGGTATGAACTCTGATTGCGAAACAGTTCAATGATGTCAATTCGAAGCTACTTCAAGCCGAGGACGGTCTTCCCGATCCCAGGGGGTCGTTATCTTCTTGTCTGCCCTCGCAGGCAATCGCTCTTGCGAACAAGGAAGTGAAGAAGGTGACGAGCGATACAGGCAAGCAGCATGGTCAATACAGGAGGTGAGACAAACTATTTTTGAGCGTTGCGTGGCTCCCTCTCACATATCAGCATTTCTCCAGCTGCTGCCTCCCATATTCTTTGTACACATGGTAGCCTCGAATACAACAGACTGTTTCGAACTCCTCCATGCCAGATCACTCGAATTTCTTGGCGTCGCAAATGTACACGTGTTAAAAATGTTTCATGTGCATGTTAAAATATTTTCATTGCCCGGATGGGCTACGAAAATTTTAACACGAAAATATTTCACATGAAATATTTTCAACTCGAATAATTCTCAATTTACGGTACATACATACATACATACATACATACATACACACATACAAATGCAAGCTGACTACGTTGCAACACCAAAAGGAGTGGGAACGAGGCTACTTAACACCCATCTTGGCTGCCTTGGCAATTTAGTTCATTCAACCTCATCCACTCCCATAGGTGTGTTATGTTAGTTATAGAGTGGTTGTATATAGATGTTTAGAAGCTACAAGAATCACAGTTAGTGAGTTGCCTGCAATGGCAGTAGGTGTTGGCACAAATCATTATCAGTTTCTCTGATCATTTTTGCAGTGAAGTGAATTTCTTGACATATGCCAAAATAAATTTCACAGAGAAAGTCACTCCCAGGGTGTTACAATCACAGATCCATGTAGGGTCCTCAGCATTGGCAGCTTAGTTCTTCCTTGACACTCCCAGCAGTGTATATAAGCCGAGTACCCAGCACGCAACAGCAAAAGCTAAGACTACAGAAGGGGAAGACAGACGAGGAAAGACGTTCTAAGTACATATTTTCAACTGCCGAAAATGAAATTTCCTACAGTGTTGCTGCTCCTTGCCACTGTGGCTGTGATGCTGGAATATTCCTATGCGGTGCCAGCTAGCTTTGGCGATGATGAACGGAAAGGAGAGCATGATGAACGGAAAGGAGAGCATGATGAACGGAAAGGAGAGCTTAGTCTTCAAAAACGTCAAACAGGTGCTAATCTCGGAATAGCCCTCGGGAACATTGGTGGCTTCCTCACAACATCTGCAGCCCTTGGAACAAACTGTGTCTCCAGAGACTGCTTTATTGATCCCTTCAATCTTCCGCGTTGCCTCACCTGTTTAGCACTCACTATTCTTGGAGGTCTGGGCAAGTAATGCAGCACCAAACCGACCACCTTCTGCAGCTCACATGCTAAACAGTGTTAACTCTGAACTGTACTATAACTAGACTTGTTGAATGCAGGACAACTGTAGATTCAGGACATTTTATTGATGATTGTAGCAGTCATATTCTGTACAAAACAATGGTGAATGAAATGATTTTTCAATAGCTACCATATTCTGATGAAAATTATTCAACACTTTCTTTGCATGGTAAGAGAACTAAAGTATGTCTGTTGGCTATGATTACCACCTAACTTAGCCCTAGCCAGCCAATGCGGACACACCCACCAACATACATAAGGCTTTATATATTACTATATCAACCGGGAAAGGTATACATGTGCAATAGAACATGCAGTGTGAGCTGCAGTTCAGTACATATGGCCTGCATCACACAACTGTGGTTATAGTCGACTACTCAATCTCACTGGCCCGTGTGTGTACTATGGTGTTGTGGCAAAGAGCCCATTTGCAAAGGAATGCCCACCCCAAACTTATGGCTCAATTTTCTGTATGGGGTGAAAGTTTACTCGACTGTGTGCACTCACCAATCGTGTGAGGTGGTGTTGGGCACTCAAGAGTAAGTGCTGATTTGAGTGTGCTGAAAAAGTGGAAAACATAACCACCAAATTCTGAGCCTGAGGGCAGTAGAAACCAGCTCCTTCATCATGTGGCCAGGCATACTGAATCTGGCTGAGTGCAGCTACTCTGGCAACAAACCACGGGAAGTTGGGGATGCTGCCTGAAAATGCATGAGTGCAAACCAGACCACAAACATAGGCTTCTTAAAGTTATTTGTTACACGTGTAGACCATGCAATAAACATTCATGCAGCCCATGCCAATTCTTACGCTGCCTAGGAACAAAGTCGGTGCTGGGACTCGAACCTATTCAGACCCGCCCACTCCATAAAAGAGGAATTCCCTGCAGAGGTGTGGCTACCTGGATACTTTGGCCCCTCCGACATACATGTATAAATTCTCCATGCGACAAACCCTTCTTGTTGTGCACAGAACTGCACCTTTAGCTTCAGGATGCAGCTAGAAGACATGAAAGTTGAGGGCCAGAGCTATAAATGAACAAGTAATTTGTTAAAAATCTCCAGCTCGAGGCCAAAGTGCACTGGGACAATGGAGTTCAACAAAGGTGTGGTGAGGACTCCCCTAGCAGCGAGAGACAGACTACTCTGCCTTCCAAAACTACGTAGTTCTGGAACTAGATATATGTATGTCATTAGCAGTGATTTAAGTGCTTACTTCCACTTCAATTTCCTTTCTTGGAGACAAGATGCCTCATGCGTGGATAAGTTAGTTCGCACACAAATGGCAATTACATGCAGCTGCCCGTATATAGATTTTACTTCCGGTCAACAGGTACCCATAACCTTAAGCAAGAAGATGTGAATTATGGCACAAGTTAAATGGATCGCAGTTAGTGAGTTGCCTGCTATGGCAGGTGTTGGCACAGATTATCACGACATATTAATGCCAATGAATTAATTTCACAGAGAAAGTCACTCCCAGGGTGTTACATCTACAGAGCCATGTATGGTCCTCGGCATTGGCAGCTAAGTTCTTTCTTGAGACTCCCAGCGGTGTATAGTAACCCGAATACCCAACACGCAAACAGCAACAGAAAGGTGAAGACAGAAAAGAAAAGACATTCCAAGTACATATTCTCAACTGCTGAAAATGAAATTTCCTACAGTGTTGCTGCTCCTTGCCACTGTGGCGGTGATGCTGGAATATTCCTGTGCGATGCCAGCTAGTCTTGGTGACAGTGTACGGGAAGGAGAGCTTAGGCGTCAACGTCGGTCACCAGGAAGAAATTGTCCACCTGTGACCACCGCAGTCACAAACATAGGTGCATCAACTACTGTTATTGAACGCCTCCTTGCAAACATCCTGTCAATTGTCAACGTCTGCAGCACGAGCAACAAACTGTATCAATCCAGACTGCTTCACTCTGGATCCCCCATTTCTTCCGCAATGCTTCACCTATTTAGCACTTGTTACTCTTAAAGGTCTGGGCAAGTAACGCAGCACCAAACCCACTACCTTCTGCAGCTCACATGCTAAACAGTGTTAACTCTGAACTGTACTATAACTAGACTTGTAGAATGCAGGACAACTGTAGATTCAGGACATAATATTGATAATTGTAGCAGTCATAATCTGTACAAACAATGGTGAATGAAATGATTTTTCAATAGCTACCATCCTCTGATGAAAATTACCGTATAGCCTGCACACTTTCTTTGCATGGTAAGAGAGTTTAAGTGTGGACATGGCCATTGTTAGCTATGACTGCCACCTAACCCTAGCCAGCCAATGCCTAATACAAATAAGGTCGAATATGGGCACACCCACCAACATACGTAAGGTTTCATATATACGAATATCAATTGGGAAAGATAAGCAGAACAGTCTCAGCTGCAGTTCAATACATATGTCCTACAACACATAGCTGTGGTTATAGTCGAGTGTAGAATCTGCAAACACTATGAGCTCTTTGTCTTCCCGTTGGCTGCCGTTGCTCATGCTTGTTGCTGTCTTTGGAAACTACTGCTCTCACGAAAGACCCATGAAGATTCTGACCAAGACGTCATGCACTGGCGCTTATGCGCCAAAACGTGCCGTTGGGACAAAGTTGTAAGTGCTGTAATCATTTTCTTTCTAGGCCACTATTGATGTCTTCAACTTTATGGCCAGACGAAAATCCAAAGACCCTGTAGCCAATGCCATCCAACTCTTCTAGTTTCTTTTACACAAACTTGATATTGCACCTTGTATTTTGTGCAATCTCAAGGTTGCACACTTATGGTTTGCGCAATCTCACAATCAGTTGCAATTCCGGATTCTGAGAATGCGCAACACAATCTCAAATTCTTAGATTGCGTGGAACATATACATACACATATGTATACATACATACATACATACACACATACATACATACATACATACATACATACATACATACATACATGTAGCTACAAATGTGACCTGACTATGTTTCCATGTTTTAGTTGCCCCACACTAAGGTACTCAGCACTCATTTATATTCCACAGTTAACCAACCAAATCGAGGAGATTTCCATTTACCAATATTTATAGTCATGACTGTCACATGAGCATCACATGACAGTCACATGTTTGTGTAGTACCGTAATCTTCCAATAGTATGCCACAAGACATAATAGGAGTGCTTGAATGACGTGGAGCGTGCAGACTGTCTTTGGGAAATACCAATTGTAGCTGCTTCCCAGAAATCTGTGGTGTGCTAGCTATTAGTACTATGCTAGGCGATTACCGGTGTCCGAGTGAATAGTGTCCCCCCGTGAATAATGTCCCCCCGGACATTATTCACTACTGAATAATGTCCGGGGGGACATTATTCACTAGTGAATAATGTCCCCCCTTGCGTATGCGCCACCAAGGTGATTTCCGATCTGTGAAGGTGATTGATCGATGTAGTGCTGTACAGGTGATCATTTATATCATGGACCCCAAGTACGATGAGATTTACGAGTTGCTCATCGCTATCCCACTGTAAAAACGAGAAGAAAGAGCCAAGAACACTTTTGCGTTCGTGCACACATCGCTAAGGGGGCACTAGTACAATGCTCTTTGTGTACTAGGAGTGGTATATAGCGTTTACGTTCTATTATCTATGGTGGTACCATCAATCCTGTTGCAATATAGCTGATGTAGTCATTGACACCCCAAGGTACAAGTGATTTGTATAGCTAGCAACTCTGTTGAACATTATTTTAGTTGAATATTTTTATGCTTTATGACAAGTTGGTAACCCGAGTCTTAAAAGGCTTGGAGACAGAAGACAATTCACCAGTGAATTTTGTCCTACACTGTAGGGGGGACATTATTCACTGGTGAATAATGTCCTAGGGGGAGACACTATTCACTGAGGGGGGACATTATTCACTGGAGAATAATGTCCTAGTGGGACATTATTCACTAGTGAATAATGTTCGGGGGGACATTATTCACCAGTGAATAATGTCCGGGGGGACATTTTGTGGGGGGACACTCTACACTATGACACCGGTACTAACACACAGAACACAGTACACGTGCACAGTCTCATGTCAAGCACCAGTACATACATGTAATTCAAGTAACAAAAAAAATAGTGCCCACAATGGCCAGCCTTAATTCGCTAATCCAACCCATATTACAGTGCTTAATAATTGACCCCATACAACAACTTGGGGTGGGCATATTTTCAAGGATGGGCATCCATGAACATCACAAGATTCATATGACAGTCACATGTTTGTGTACTAGACCATGAACTGTCACAAGACTGCATGAGTACCACATAAGCATCACACACATCCATGAGTGTCTATGAGCATCACATGACTGCATTAGGTCCAAATGTCACATGAGCATCATGACTGCATTGAATCCATTGGTCACTCAGGAGGAATGGGAAGTGAGAAGTGGGAAATGAGGGGAAATAAACAAAACGGTTTACCCTGTGCACGACATGAATCCGGTGTCAAGTCTTAGACAAGTAAACGGGCTGTGCATGCTTTAGTAATCAACAGATGAACTGCTTTTTGATTCAGATTGGTACATGGATACAATATTGGCACTAAAGCTGCTTGTCACCAGAAAATGGATCTTTGTCCAACTGGCGGTCATGGTCAATGCGGGTCATAATTTTGAACTTTCATTTATCGTCATCGTCCAGCTGAATATGGCTACAGGTGGGGTGTTTTGTCTCCGTTTGTGCTGCTCTGTGTCATTTGCTCGTCATCATCGGGCTGCATTGCCTCATCATAGCTCTCTGATTTCACAGAGTCACCGGTCTGGGTTGTGATTCCAAGACAGATAACCTCATCATTGCTGTAGTCCCTTATAAGATTGATGAGCGTTAGTTCGCTAGCTGTCTAAGCTGCACTGGTTGACTTGTCTACATGTACGTAGGACACTGGACTCCCATTTCCCCATTTCCTCATTCCACCATTTCCTCAATTCCTCATTCCTACTTTCAGAGTGACCCAAAACCATGAGTGTCACGTGAGCATCACGTGACTGCAATAGTTGCATGAGTGCAATAGCCTTGTACGAGGCTATGAGTACAAGTGTCACATGCCACATGTACAATAAATCCAGAAGTGATAACTTGCATATGTGTAAAAGGACAGCTGTTATACAATGAATGTCAAATGACAGTACCAGTGTCACTTAACACATGTACCATAGCTACACATCACATGACAGTCACAGTGACATGACTACCTCTTCCCCCACTCACCGGTGCTACCAACTTGTTTCTCAAGACCTCTGCCATATCTTGCTCTGTTGAAGAAGGGTGGTTTGCCAGGGATGGGTGTGGCTTTGTGTCGGCTACGTATGGGGACACGTGTCGGAATGGCCAGTTTCGCCTTGCGTACTATACATCATGAGATGTGGCAGGGCATATAAATTGGTGTATGTGTGTGTGCATTGTTGTCCATGTATGATATGTGAGTGATGTGTGTGTGTGTGTGTGTGTGTGGGGGGGGGGGGGGGGGGGGGTGCATGTAAGAGATGTTGACAGCCCTTACCTATGCCCATAATGATATGGCCTTGAGAAGGCATTCAACACTATACTGAATATGCCACCCTCCTTTCCCACCTACATATAAATCTTGGGATAAATGCTGGAGATTGATTAAGAGCTGGTACCCCAATCCCTAGTAACAGCCTGATAGATCTCCATACGTAGACCAGGCCTCACCAGCTGAGCTGGGGTGACCAGGAGATCGCTACTAGTAGTGAGACCAGGAGTACATGTATGGTATGCATCTTTAAAACTGATGCCGCATTTCAGAAACCTTTCCGTCGCTGGTTCCGAATTCTGGAAAAAACAAAATTTGGAAGTGCATAAATGCAAACGTGGAAGATCTGTAAACGGAGTCCGGTGACTTTCTCAGAAACGCTTGCAGAAAGAAGCCTTCTGCTTCTTCGGAAAAACTTTCCAATTCTGGGAAGCCTTCCACTTTGCGGCGGAGATGCGCCACTTGAAAGGCTTTCCAAAATTCGCCATCAATTTTAAAGATGCGTACCGTAGTTGCTGTGTGCTCTTCCGAACTCGACTGGGGTCATGCCTAGATAATGATCACAGGCTAAAATCGTGCTACTGATGATTCTACTCCCATTCTACTCTGATGATTCTGCTCCCCTTCTACTAATGTTCCTACTCCCATTCTACTGCCAAGCCCGCTTCTCAGCTGATTGCCTACAGATGAGATCTGTGTTCTGCTGCTACTAAGTCATGCACTCGATAACTGGAAACTGACTGTATGCATTATTAATTTTGATCCTACAACAGTACTACCTGCTTATTTCCTGTGCATTAATTATTTTCGTTCCGTGAGAGTATACATGTAGCTATACTAATATTATAACTAGAAGAAAATGCATGGCATTGTGAGCTAATTGAGTGCATGTACAAAACATGGAAAATTGATTAACATGACTGTCATCAGAATGCCGGAGCACAACCTCAGGACACGGAATACAGTGAGTCGCACAAACACACATTTGCATGACCCAGGTACTGTGCGTCAGGCCAGCTGCAGTAGTCTATCAGTCACGTCACACATGGTCTGTATAGATGCTGCACAGCGGTTCAGGCCACCATGTGCTCTGCAGGACGTGTACATGCGCTGTACATGTAGAGATAGCATGAAAGCACTCTCGCTGTCTTTTTGCCATGCGATAGCCCCAATCACTGTAGCCATTGAAGATGACGGTCCATGAGTGACTTCAACATTGGAGTGCGAGTCAGGCTGAAGTACAGACGGCATTGGCAGATGAAATCACTCCCGCTTGTTGTGTGGTAGCTCCCATTACAGTATAGCCATTGATGAGGTAGGACCGTGAGTGGTCTCTGTCCTTGGTGTGGGCATTGGAACTACAAATGGCTCGTGTTCTGAACTTTGAATTCACTGACGATACCAAGTTATTTGCAGAACAGTGTATTTCGGTAAGACGTACAGATAGCCATTCACAGGTAGACAAATAGACATGGCTCATGTACACAATGTAGTACTCGTCTATGTGGGCTCACTCAGGCTTGCCACAATAATGCACTTACATGGCTCCTTTCTTGCCTTCTCCTTTGCTCCAATGTGTTCCGTCAATTTCTTGAGTTTCTGCTCCCTCTCATCAACTTTGTCCTGGAAGGGGCCGGGGAAGGAGGGGGGAAGGGGGGAGGGGGGAGGGGGAATAGGGGGGGATGGGGGAGGGGGGAGGAGGAAAGAGGGAGGGGGAAGGAGGAAGGAGGGAGGGGAAAGGAGGAAGGAGGAAGAAGGAAGGGGGAAGGAGGAAGGAGGAAGGGGACGGGGGAACGGGGAGGGGAGGGGAGGGGAGGGGAGGGGGAGGAGGAAGGGAGAAGGGGAGGAGGGAGGAGAGGGGAAACGGGGTGAGGGAAGAGGGAGAAGGGGAGGAGGGGAGGGGGCAAGGGGAGGGGAGGAGAGAGAGGGGAGGGGGGAGGGAGGAGAGAGGGGGAGGGGAGAGGGGAGAGGGGGAGGGGAGGGATAGAGGGAGAATGGGCCAGGAAATTCAACTACTCACATGCTATGGTAATGTACATGTACATGTATGTGTGCATTTTTTTGACTACATACATGTATATACAGTACATGTAACAAGAGTTGGAGCTCCGTAACGGCTGCCTGTACAGTGGCACTTACAATATAGAGATCCCTCCACGTCTGCCCACTAGGTGGGACAGAGTGTTTGAACTCTCTCTGGCAGTGTTTGTGCCAGAGAATGTCACTGTCCTCAAGGAAGTGCTGAGTGAAGGTAGGAAGAGGAGGGAGAGGAGGAGGGGGAGGAGAGGGGGAGAGGAGGAGGTGTAGAGGAGGAGAGGAAGGGGAGAGGAGGAGAAACAGTGCTAAGATAGAAACCCGATTTTTATGTAAAATGACCCAATAGAAAAGACTATGGAAGACTCAGTCATAATGAACATACGGGATTGCAAAGTTCCAGTCTCATCAACTGTGTTGCAGTGCACCTGCAGATGAGAAACAGTCCTGATAGGAGTATAGCTAATCACATCATTCATCATTGCAGTGACATCACAATACTTAATGGCATAATCATGACATATAACATTATCTACCATACGGTCCAGGGTGTGCATACGTACTTTTGTAGCACAGGTTCCAAGATGAAATACGGGACATCGCCCACTCCTTCTATGGCTGTGGTAGAAGTGGGGAGGGAGGGAGGAACGGCAGAGGGAGGAGAGGGAGGAAGGGAAGAATGAGGGAGAGGAGGAAGGACAGAGGGAGGGAGGAGGGAGGGAGGGCAGAGGGAGGACAGAGGGAGGGAGGAGAGAGGGGAGGAAGGATAGTGGGAGGGAGGAGAGAGGGGGATGGAGGGAGAGGAGAAAGGACAGAGGGAGGGAAGGAGGGAGGAGGGTGAAGAGGAAGGATAGAGGGAGGGAGGAGGGAGAGGAGGAAGGACAGAGGGAAGGAGGAGGGTGAGGAGGAGAGGAAGAGAAATCATGGCGATGGCCATCTCATGACTAGTTACCTTCTCCTCTCACATACACACTCTCCCCCTCACACACTTACCATCAATATTGTCAATCAGTACCTTCATTGACAAGTCAAAGAGCGATGGTACAACTGAGGGACACAAAGAATGGCATCATGAATAATTACGTGTCTATATATCTTGCGGCTTTCACCTACCTCCAACACACCACATTCACAGCACACTCCACACACCAAACACACACACACACAGTGACACTCTAACCTCGTACACAGGCTTTCTGCCAAAATTTTACACTACACATCCACACACACACCACACACACACAAATACATACACACCATACACACAAACACAAACATAAATACCCTGTGGTCCAATGGCCTTCCTTGTACTTCCGGAATAAACAATAGTTCTTGACTTCTTAGACAATGCCACCACATCACTCAAATCTACATTGGCTAAAGAAGAAACAAGTGGCTACATGTATGTCTCCCCCAGTTGGAGTCCACAGCCTTCTCCCCATGCTCTTCCCATATTCCGAAATGATCACAGGGGCATACTCAAATCAATCTTTAGCCATGGCCCATGAGCCATGAAGAACAAACAGCGCCCACAGCGGTCACATAATGTCATGTGAGCAATGGAGGATCACCTAATACCTTGGGGGACTGCATAGGAGGGTCATGTGAAGACCACATGACATCATGTGTACTTGGGGATCACATGATGTCATGTGAGAAGAGGCAGGATCACATGATATGAGCAGTAGGGGATATCGGGATGGACAAACCTTTTCTTTTCTTTGGGGCAATTGCCAGTGCAGGAGGCGTTCCTTCCAACTCCCCTGGCCAATTGGGTTGCTCATTTAACCCACCTATCGTGCTACTGCTGTGGCTGTCAAAGCTTCTCTCAGATTGCTGAGTCAAGTTTTCCTCTACAAATCCAGATGAATGATTCACACTTCTCAGTCTACGGTGTGAGAGATCTTCACTCAAGAATGTGCTGGATTCTGAAGTGGCCAAAGCATCACTTGCTTGAACAGGTTTGGAAGGTACTTTTTTCTGCTTGCTTTTAGTCTTTGATCTGTGGTTCCTCTGATGAGGCTGACCTGGGGTTTGGGCATCGTACGGCTGGATCTCCTCACTCAGAGCATCACTAAAAGCATCAGAGTTAGAGGGCAGAACTTGGGCTGCACCTGTGTGCATGTGTGAGCGTGGTGGACCCATGTCGTGGGGCTGTGTTCTGGCCGGCCAGCTGCTGCTGTAGCTATCACTGCACACAGCCATCCTGCTGCTTCCTAGGGGGAAACAGGGAAACACAGCTGTGATGCATACAACATTGCCTCCATCCCCACACTGTATACATGTACATGTACTACCACCCATAATTATGCATTCGGCATTTCCTTGACAATAATCAGTGTTGCCCTCAAAGGTGCCATACAACAGTCACACAGGAAGCCACACCCCACACTATAATGCAACACAATGTGGCCTGATACACACTACTGACGGTCTGATACATCTATACTTATGCTCAAGCAAAACACTCAGCAATGTACCTTCTCCCGCTCCTTGAATGGGCCGGTGAGGCAGAGCACTGGCACATCCTGCAGGCAGTAGTTCCTTCCACCGTCTGACCAGCTGCTTGGCCCTCTCTCCAACCTGCCCCTTCCACTTTCGGAGTGCATTTACCTCTTTCCCAATCCGTGTCTCCTGCTCCAAGTGTGTGTGTGTGTGTGTGTGTGTGTGTGTATGTGTGTGTATGTGTGTGTGGAGAGATGCAGTTACATCATGCATCCTGCCTGGTAGGTTCTGTGAACCTGGCTGACCAACAATGGGCATTTAATAGCCTCGTTCCCAGGCCTACCCCATTTTTTCTGTTCTTCGGTTTGCGTTGACGGATGCGGAAGAGCGGCCTGGGAACTAGGCTAGGCATTTAACTGGTTAACGTATACATGTATACGTGCAGCTGTTCCAAAGGCTACTATAAATTCCACTCTTTGATAAATGTGGGTGAAATCTATCTTCGTTCCCAGGTTCTCTCACGTGCGAACAAACTGGCCTGGGAATGAGGCTAGGTGAAATCTATTCTTGCGGTTGGACCCTCCTCCCCTGTACACTGTAGTGGACATTGACATCACTCACAATATAAAGATACAGCAGATTGCACTTCGTTCGAACATTGTGTATTCCGTTGACCATGCTTTTTAGCATTAGTATCAAGAACTTCCTGTGGGTGGGACTTCATGGAAATCACACTGCCCAGAATACACTGGAGTCTGAAAGCTTGCGGGAACTTTGCGTAAGTATCATATTTGCAGAACACAGTTTCCATGAAAATCCACGGAATCTGCTACATTCAAACGGAAGTGCAATTCGCTGCACCTTCCTCAGCCATTTGTTGCATACTGAAAAACTAGGAACAAGGCTGTAATTTATTTGACCCAGGGGAGACCATAGGAGGTGCTTATCAAAACAGTGGAAAACAAACAAAAAACAAAACTACCTGAAGAAAGTCCCAAACAAGCTTCCTTTCCCAGGCTTCCCACACACCAACAAAAAATTGTAAGGTACATGTAAGAGGCAAAAAAGCTGGGTGATGGCCTGGGAACAAGGCTAGTCCCCTCCATGTTCATAGTTAGTTCCAGTTGCCTGGAGACAAAATGTTTTGGGGTACTCATACATGCAAAGACACCAAACTGTGCAATTTTGTTTATACACGTACATTTAGCTCTCTCTCCCCTCAAGGCTGACAGGAAAGGAAGGAAAAAGCACCTCTCAAAGAACTTAATAACCACATCAAATGCACTTTGGCCAGGAAGAGAGGGGGAGCACCCTGCAATCTCATTTTGGGGGAACCGCTATCACTACACCGTCTCTGGGATGGAGTCAAGTATGGTGTACAAATATTTTGTTTCTGCCACACAGTGCAGCACTAAAACCTTGAAGCTGGGCCTACCAACTGGGTGGAGTACTGAATGGCCAGGAAATGAGGCAAGAGAAGTAGCAGGAGTGGTCTGGGAACATGGCTACGAGTGGTTTGGGAACAAGACCTAAGAGTCATCAGGGAATGAGGCCTCGAGGCTACAAGCTGTCTGGGAATGAGACTAGCAGTTGTCTGGGAATGATGCTAGGAGCTAGTGGTCTCAAATGAAGCTATACAGGAGTAGTCGAGGAATGAGGCTAGGAGTACATGTAGTAGTCGAGGAATGAGGCTAGGAGTAGGAGTAGTCGAGGAATGAGGCTAGGAGTAAGAGTAGTCGAGGAATGAGGCTAGGAGTAGGAGTAGTCGAGGAATGAGGCTAGGAGTAAGAGTAGTCGAGGAATGAGGCTAGGAGTAGGAGTAGTCGAGGAATGAGGCTAGGAGTAGGAGTAGTCGAGGAATGAGGCTAGGAGTAGGAGTAGTCGAGGAATGAGGCTAGGAGTAGGAGTAGTCGAGGAATGAGGCTAGGAGTAAGAGTAGTCGAGGAATGAGGCTAGGAGTAGGAGTAGTCGAGGAATGAGGCTAGGAGTAGGAGTAGTCGAGGAATGAGGCTAGGAGTAGGAGTAGTCGAGGAATGAGGCTAGGAGTAGGGGTAGTCGAGGAATGAGGCTAGGAGTAGGAGTAGTCGAGGAATGAGGCTAGGAGTACATGTAGTAGTCGAGGAATGAGGCTAGGAGTAGGAGTAGTCGAGGAATGAGGCTAGGAGTACATGTAGGAGTAGTCGAAGAATGAGGCTAGGAGTAGGAGTAGTCGAGGAATGAGGCTAGGAGTAGGAGTAGTCGAGGAATGAGGCTAGGAGTAGGAGTAGTCGAGGAATGAGGCTAGGAGTAGGAGTAGTCGAGGAATGAGGCTAGGAGTAGGAGTAGTCGAGGAATGAGGCTAGGAGTAGGAGTAGTCGAGGAATGAGGCTAGGAGTAGTAGTCGAGGAATGAGGCTAGGAGTAGGAGTAGTCGAGGAATGAGGCTAGGAGTAGGAGTAGTCGAGGAATGAAGCTAGGAGTAGGAGTAGTCGAGGAATGAGGCTAGGAGTAGTAGTCGAGGAATGAGGCTAGGAGTACATGTAGTAGTCGAGGAATGAGGCTAGGAGTAGGAGTAGTCGAGGAATGAGGCTAGGAGTACATGTACAGCTGTAGTAGTCGAGGAATGAGGCTAGGAGTAGGAGTAGTCGAGGAATGAGGCTATGAGTACATGTAGGAGTAGTCGAAGAATGAGGCTAGGAGTAGGAGTAGTCGAGGAATGAGGCTAGAAGTAGGAGTAGTCGAGGAATGAGGCTATGAGTACATGTAGGAGTAGTCGAAGAATGAGGCTAGGAGTAGGAGTAGTCGAGGAATGAGGCTAGAAGTAGGAGTAGTCGAGGAATGAGGCTAGGAGTAGGAGTAGTCGAGGAATGAGGCTACAAGTTGTCTCAGAATGAGGCTAGGAGTAGTTGGGGGATGAGGCTAGCAGTGGTCTGGAAATGAGGCTAGGAGTGGTCTGGAAATGAGGCTAGGATTGGTCTCGGAAAGAGGCTATAGGAGCAGTTAGGGAATGGTCATGTGATAGCCATGTAGCACTTGGCATTGGCAGTTCAGTGGTCTAAATGTACACGAATACATTGCGGCAGGCCTGTAGCAACTGTGTTAACATATACATCCACACGTACCACTGTACAACCCAGGCCAGTATAGTTGCAATACAACTAGCCAGCCAACCTGCAAGATATGGAGGGTCATGTTCACCGACGAGAGGCGATTGATCAACTTCAGAACCTCGGTCTCCTGAAGAGAAATGAAGAGACGGCACTGTACCAAGGTGCTATATACGTACATGCAGTCATCCTAATGCACACCAGAATACCACCGAACTTGTGACCCTAATGTACTTACGGACCATCCCCTATTTTAGTGATATGGGAACCACTATATTATAGCACAGGCCTAGTAGCCTCGCTCCCAGGCCCCTGCCCAGCTTTTCGACGCTTGCAGTACGGAAATTCTTCGTGCAACTGAAAACGACGGGGGCTGGGAACAAGGCTACAGGCCTAGTATGAGTGACTAGAATGGAGGTGGGGCTAACCCTAGAGTAGCATACCTGTGGAGCGCTCTGCACAAGCTCCTGCAGCCTCCTCTTCAGCCGGTTAACCGTGTCAGTACAGTCGGCCATTCCTGCACACAGGTAAACGCATACAGTTCAGAGGGTGTGTACCACATGACAAAACAAGATGTCTAGAATCTGTGACTCCCAAAGCGCTCGGTCAGTCATGATAAATTACTACTGTTAAAATGTGTCTCACTTAACCAGCATTGCGGGAACAATGGTTAGACTACAGCTACACAATATTATGATAATTATGGTGATACACTACATGCATGATGTTGGGAGCATAGTTGCCAGTATCGATATTACTGGATTTCTCCAGAACGTTTGTGGCATATGCGCGCTCGGTAATTGGGGAGAAGAGACCCAATTACTGAGCGCCTGGGAACGAGGCTGATGCATGCAATACAATACCTGTACCAACTACACCATGTGATATCGATAAGATAACGGTTGCCAATTTTGCTACTGTAATGACTCTATAGTTCGAACAAAATTAATTTCCTGGTGTTACGTAGATACAAATTTCCGAGTAAGGGGGGTTATGTACACGATCTGCCTATACCAAATTACAGAAAGAGACTGCTCAACAGAAGGCCTTGCAGAGGTCAAGAAGCTCCTCATGTCTGATCGCCTGTTGGTCTACTTCGACCCAACCAAGGAGTTTATCCTAGCCTGCGACGCCTCACCCTACGGAGTGGGGGAAGTCCTGTCACACCGTGGTCCCAATGGAGATGAGAAGCCAATCGCTTTCACATCACGCTCACTAGGGACAGTTGAGAAGAACTACTCGCAGCTGGAGAAAGAGGGGCTTGCTATTGTGGTCGGAGTAAAAAAATATCACCAGAACCTGTTTGGTTGACATTTCACAATCTTGTCGGACCACAAGCCCCTCCAACAACTCTTCAAGGAGACCTCTTCAGTTCCTCCCATGGCCTCTGCAAGGATCCAGCGATGGGCATTGCTACTCGGAGGTTATGACTACACAATCGTCTATGAAAATGGTCAGCAGCACTCTAATGCTGACATGCTCAGTCATCTCCCTACGTCTCACGCACCCTTTAGCACTCGCGTTCCACCAGAGATTATTGGCCTATTTGAAGCTCCTGACTCCTCACCAGTGACCTCTACTCAAGTACGGCAGTGGACTGCTAAGGATCCTACCCTCGCCGAGGTGAAGGACTCACTGCTACATGTATCTGGGAATCGACCAACTCAATCTCAACATATCGCAAGATCTGGAGTGAACTGTTGGTGGAAGAAGGCTGTTTGCTCAGAGGCAGCAGAGTTGTGGTCCCACCCCAGGGACGCAAAGCAGTGATTGACCTTCTACATGATGGACATCCTGGCAACACCTGGATGAAGGGACTGGCCAGCTCATTTGTTTGGTGGCCGGGAATCGACCACGATCTGGAAGAGAGAGTTAAGGCATGTGATGCCTGCCAACGCACCACGGCTCAAGAACACCTTCACCCCTGGGAATTTCCCTCTGCCCCACAGGAACGGCTACATGTAGACTTTGCGGGACCCCTCATGAATAAGATGTACCTAATCGTGGTTGATGCCTGCTTGAAGTTGTACCACTCTCCGTGGCAGTGACCATCGAACATCTCCGTTCCATCTTCGCCACTCACTGCCTGCCCAGAGTGTTTGTCACCGATAATGGCTCTCAGTTTACTAGTGGAGAATTTGAAGCCTTCATGGAATTCGACATCTGCTCATCACCCTACCACCCCACGAGCAACGGGCTTGCCGAACGAGCTGTTCAAAGTTTCAAAGAGTGGCTACCCAGTGGCTCTCTTCAGGGATGACTCTCCAAGTTCCTCTTTTGGTACCATCTCACCCTGCACTCAACCACAGGAGTGCCCCTAGCAGAGCTGCTGCTTGGAAGGAGACCTAGATCCAAGTTAGACCTACTGAAGTCCAAGCTGTCCAGCTCTGTCAAGAGGAAGCAACAAAAGCAGGAGAACCATGATGGACACACAGTGCTGAGGAGTTTCCACGTGGGAGACAATGTGTACGTCAAAGATTTCCCCAATGGAAGGGATTGGTTGCCTGGAGAAGTGGTCGAGATATGGGGTCCACTTTCCTACTATGTAGACGGGAGGGTGATCACTCCAACACCTCAAGTGTGACCATGTCACCACACTCAACATGCTCAAGTGACTATTGAACTTGAAAACGTATCCTGTGTGACTCTGTAACAATCCACTTGGCAATTCCATGACCTCAACAAAGATCATTCTTCTTGGCAACTCTGTGACTTCCAAAACATCCTCTTGGTGACTCCATGACCTCAACAAACATCCTATAGATGATTGCATGACCTCAACAAACCTTCCGTGACCTCCTCTTGGTGATTCAGTGACCTTGATGAACATCCACTTGGTGACTCCATGACCTTGACAAACATCCTCCTGGTGACTCCGTGACCTCGACAACATCCTCCTGGTGACTCCGTGACCTTGACAACATCCTCCTGGCGACTCTGTGACCTTGACAACATCCTCCTGGTGACTCTGTGACCTCAACAAACATCCGTGACCTCAACAACATCCTCCTGGTGACTCCGTGACCTCGACAACATCCTCCTGGCGACTCTGTGACCTTGACAACATCCTCCTGGTGACTCTGTGACCTCAACAAACATCCGTGACCTCGACAACATCCTCCCGGTGACTCTGTGACCTCAACAACTTCCTCCTGGTGACTCCATGACTTTGACAACATCCTCCCGTGACTACGTGACCTCAACAACATCCTCCTGGTGACTCCGTGACCTCAACAAACATCCTCCTGGTGACTCCGTGACCTTGACAACATCCTCCTGGTGACTCTGTGACCTCAACAAACATCCTCTTGGTGACTCCATGAGGCACCAAGAGGGCACCCTAAAGGATAGTCTCGGTACCAGACCATTGCACGCGTGCGAGTTAGACTACCTAAAGGACAAATCTCTGTTGCATAGCGGGGGTTAGAACCTAGGACCTCTATAGCTCCACTGTCCCAGGCCTACATGTGTAGATACAATGTACGCCTCTGATGTGGGGAATCTCAATTCACTAACCACATACATGTATATGTGCGTTAACCCTTTAAGCCCTATTGACGCATAAATGCGTCATTTAGACCCTATGCACATGTAGGGCTTCTCATCAGTCCAAAAAGAGACCAAAAAGGCTTCAGAGGGCCTAGGGACGACTTTCAGGCACGAACTCAAAAATTTGGTCAGATTTCGGCGCGCCTCCCCCACTAAACGTACAAGCGGGGGGGTTTCGAAGGGGGGGCGGCAGCCCCCCCTTCAGCCTGTCGTGGGCGTCTTTTGATTTTAATGAGATTCATTGACCCGAGAATTTTTGATTCTAATGATATTCATAGACCCCACCCAGGGCCTCAAGAAAACCTGCAAATTGGTGGTGTAAGGTGTGCCATCAGTCAGATCTGGCCCAAGTTTAGGGAAATGCTGGGCGAAAATCCGGCTGACATCCACCTTTGACCTCCGATTGCTGGCCTTGTGGGGGGTCATGAATATCATTAACGGTATTGCCAGAGAGGTCTCTCCATGTGTGCGGGCCCCACCAAGTTTGGCCGCTGAGGAGCGAATGCTGTGGGAGAGGAGTACCTACGAAAGTGGTGTGCGCTGAATGCATGAAAATGTGTTGTCTTGGTGGGAAGAATTCGGTGGTTAAAGGGTTAAGAGCTGACTGTGGCACTACACAAGCAGCGGTTCAGTATTAATGATGGTGGGAAAGATATAGCGTTTCTGAACAACACCCAATCGGGTGCAATAAATGCAGCTCTGCTAACATTCTAGGTGAACAGCATCAACTATTAAGCCCGTTTATCACACCTTCCTTTCTCCTTCTGATTTTGCCCAACAGGGTATGCGGGTTGAGGGTCTGGGGCTGAGACTTTACTGTAGAGCCCGCTAGCACTTGACTCAGCAGTTTCTTCATCACATATACCTTAAATATCTTTGGACGTCATAACTCCCAAACCTCTGTTCAAAGTGAACACAGTTCAGAGCTGTAAATTATTTCAGCATACATTTCATATTTCTGAGGTACCCACCTGGTCATTGGGCCATAGATAGTTGGGTGGGCACCACAATTCAACTAGCACAACACACCAACATGAAATAACAGGAGCCTTCACGTACCTTCCGATTCCTTGAGGTCGAGGGAAGCTCATGCAGTGAGGTTGGCAGTATTAACATTTCAATATTCTTATAGTCACTGTTTTCACTAAATTAGAACGAACAATTTACGGAATAATAAATGACATCACAACATGCTTTGCGATTCGGTTCGCAAAAGCTACTTCGTGACTTCAAGCGACACACCTCAGCGCATTGAAGAACAACCCTCTTTCTTCTTTTTCCGTAGTAGTTCTAATCCATGATGTCCGATTCACCTGACTTCGTACCGGGAACTGTGATGCATCCGGATGCTCTGGTGTCCTCGCTAGCTTTCCCTCAAGGCAATGCTGGAGAACTTACAGAGGTACCGTTAGGAGACAAGGAGACGTCCGAAAACCATGAGAGTGCCCTGGAGAAAGAGTTCCATTCACCCTCGAGTTCGTCCACTCCTCCCCCTGCGAAGGAGTACTATTGCGGGGTGGGAAAGATTCACCCCAGGTGGCTGCAGATATTTCGTGACGCCAAGTTCTTCACCTTTCTCCTCTGTGTGGATTGCTTTATCGAGGGAGCACTGGTCTCAGGTGAGTATTAGTTCTTATGTATGTCCAGTACGAAGGGGGGAGGGAGTTACATGTGCTATAAATTATCGACGTGGATATTGGTCCGGCAGGAAGTACGTATAGGTACCGGAAACGCGTGTGCATCTAGAACCAGCCCTGGCCCTACTATACCCATTGCCCTACTTCCTGTCGGACCAATATCAACTTCAATAAATTATTGAGCAATGATGTACTGATGGTCTTAGGTGAAGGATCCTACGCACATGTACATGTACATTAACTCCACGTCTAGATGGAACTCCAGTGGGTGGATTTTGCGAATTCTGGTGTGAAGATAAGTGTGTAAACACTACCCAGGCCAGTGTACACAATAATCCACCCAGTTTTGATAGAATGTCCTCTGGATCTAAACAGCACCCACCCACCTGAAAGTGCTATTCCCCAGTAGTGAGGTAATGTCTACTGAAACATACATACATACTATCTTCACAAGGCCTAGCCCCCGAAAAGGTCTGCCGACGTTCAGCAATTTCCTTGGTCTTTATGAAAGTCCGAATTCCATGATCAGGAATTCCAGTAGAAATGTAGTTTTCTGTTGTACATGGTTACCACTCATTCACTGGCCCATGGCAGCTGCGTGTGGTAGTGTTTACTACATGCACTGCTGAATTCCATGGTCCACTGAGCACTGATTAATTACCGGTTCACAATCATGTACACCACGAAGAATACCAAAGATTCCTGCTGAAAAGCCACCAGACTGTCCCGTCTGATGCTGGGGGGTTGAGCCAAAGCCTGAGCATGAGGCAACTATAGACTCCTTTCACCCACTCCTACACTGTAGGTGTAGGATCTGGGAACAAGACATTCTTTCCCTAATAAGGTCATGTGATGTGCTGAGATGACACTATACTTAGGTCACAACATCCTCTATCTTGTGACCTCATCACATCTCATGACTTGATAGGCTGTTGCTTTGGCAACCAGCCTGGGTAATGTGGAGTGCACCAGCCCTAGGTTCATTGTGAGCACAAAAGAAGTGCCTTAATTTTCTACTCTGTGTGGCTACTGATTGCCTGCTCCAATGAATCCTAGTCTGTGCCCTTTGTCGGGAGAGAGTGGAGCTCCTAACAGACGTTAGGGAGATGTACATGTACAAGGTTCTCTCACAGTTTTCGCCCAAAATACAATTGGTGGAGGTGTGGGGCAAAGTACAGTGAAGAACTGCAGCAAATAGTTTCTACAAAACAACATTTGTACTTTGTACTTTGTGCATTATACTGTATGCTCCAAGTTTCATGGCACGCATGTAGTCAGATCAGGCAGACCCAGCAACTTCCGCACCGAAGTTTGCTGATGGCACCTGAAAAACTGATCGCAGAGGTCCTAGATCCCAAAGGTTTTATGAGGGGCATGCCCCTATACCCCCCTACAAGGGCATGCCCCTATACCCCCCTACAAGGGCATGCTTTGTACACCAGCCTATTACGGACAAAATTACTCCAAGCTTTGCATGGATAATTGGCTTCTCTGCAGCCTCTGCACATACGCACAACGCATCACAGTGAATGACAGGAAGTTTGTTCAATGCCTCATGTGGTACATGTGTAGGTGCAGTGTATGAAGCTGCCTTTCAATAGGGTACAGAAGGAAGAGCGGGAGGGGGGGGCAACTGAATAGCAAAGAGAGAAGCAATCTGTGTGTATAAGCTTTACGGAACTCAACAGTGTAGTTGTGTTCTTGGTAATTGCAGTGACATGATTGAGGAGTTCTAGAGGAGTGCTCCATCAGGAACATCAGTTGTGTGTGTGCAAACAAATGGAAGTTTTGGTTTCTCACATTCTCCTTCTCTCATTTATTCCTCCATCTCCTCCCTCCCTCTCTCTCCTCACTCTGTCCTTCCCTCCCTCCCTCCACCCATTCTCCTGCAGGTTTCACTTCAGTTATCCTCTCCAGCATCGAAAGACGCTACCGATTCTCCAGCACTGCTGCAGGCTTAATCGCAAGCACATTTGACATTGCCGTTCTGGTTTCTGTTGCCTTCATTAGTTACTTTGGGGGCAAAGGGCACAAACCTCGTTGGCTGGGGGTCAGCCTCATTGTCATGGGGGTGGGGTCCTTCGTCTTTGCCCTCCCTGAGTTCCTGTTTGGATCCTACACCGTTGGCATGAGGGGATCAGCCCGCCTGGAGGCGTGTATGGACATGGCAAATTTCTCGCCAGAATGCAGCCCAAGTAACAACATCGCCTATGCTTTGTTCATCCTTGGGAATATTTTGATTGGCATTGGTGCTGCACCGCTGTTCACCGTAGGCACTTCCTTCATTGACGACATAGTCCACCCCAAGTGGGTACCCGTACACATTGGAGTGTTCTATGCTGTGTCCATTGTCGGCCCTGCAATGGGGTACGGTCTCGGTGGAGCCTTCCTATTGGTCTACGTTGATCCCTGGCATGAGACGGACCTAAAGCCCAGTGACCCCGGCTGGGTTGGTGCATGGTGGTTGTCCTTTGTATTTGTCGGTGAGTTTTGACACCAGACATTCCTCTGGTATTGTTAGTTTTCATTAACAGTAGTCTGTTGAATGTCCCTTAACTGACATTTGTAACAGTGTTCCGCTCGCTGTGCTCCAATCAGGTTGCTAATCTTTATGATCAGTTACCTTGTGGTCAGTATGAGGAGCAATAAATTATCTTCAGCGGATCAATCTAGCCAATTTATTTTGTCTTAAGACTAACATTTCAGAAGTCGTACAAATGAAAGCAACAAATTGTACAACTCACAGCTCCCATTTCAGATTTTCTGCATTAGGCCGAAAGTCACCAACAGAAATCTACATTTTGACTGTTCAGAATTTCACCTTTGAGCTGCCCATGTTAAGGTCAGTGCACCTTTCGGCCTATCTGCTTTCAACCCTTGTGTGTTAACCAAAATCCAGAATTCATTTAGCCACTTATTGTGCAAACTGTGCTTGTCACTCACAGTGTACCATACACTGATTGGTGATTTTGTCGTGCTGACGTCTGACAGTTTTGTTACTCACTATCTACAGGTGTTCTATCCATCCTCACCTCGATCCCCTTCTTCTTGTTCCCACGTCTACTTCCCGACAGCCACCTGGTGAAACTGGAGAGGGAGAGAGAGGTGGTCAAGACATACCAGAGTAAATATGGCACCAAAGAGAACACTGATCTTCTCACCATTCTCAAGACCTTTCCGACCCACTTCAAGGCGGTTGTGTCCAGTCTCAGCTGGTTGTTCATCACTCTGTCGATCACGTCTGCACTGCTGATTGTGTCCGGGATGACAGCATTTGCACCCAAGTACCTGGAGTCGCAGTTTGGGGTGACCGCTTCCACAGCTAGCCTTGCAGTTGGGGCTGTGGGTGAGTGCGTGGTGTGTGTGTGTGTGTGTGTGTGCGCGCCGTACATGTATCTCATGTATCAGTTAATGGATGGGTCCAGGTGGGACTTCGGGTGCCCATGCCCAAAACCTGAGAGGCATGGTCAGTCCTCCTGTGAGCTCTTAGCCTGGTTCCAGGAGTTTGGTTTGCACTGGCTCACACTGCCTACTTAGTGCACCCCTTCGCCAGGTGTGCATGACCACATTCAGCAGCAAGAGAATTTGGTGTGTGCATGTGTGCATGTGTTACTGTTGCTACCGCTATGTCATCAACAGACTCCCCACCCCCACCCACACCCCAGCTATCCCAATGGGTGGTGCTGGTGTGATCACTGGAGCACTGATCATCCACTTCACCAAGTTGAAAGGTCGCCATGTGTCCCTGTTCCATGCGGGCATCTCTCTCCTCCTCATCCTCCCCATGCTCATGTTTCTGATCCACTGTCCCACATTGGATCTAGCTGGAGTGACCGTGGAATATGCAGATGGGTGAGTGTGGAGGATGGGATGGGAGGGACACATCCTCCAATCAACATTTCCATGCACACACACACACTACATACATGCGTACACACTCACACATACGAAAACACATGCACACACACATAAACACATGCACACACACACACACACACACACACACACACACACACACACACATATACATGCATGTACAGCTCACTTAGTAGCAATCTATCCTCCTCCTGCAATATGGACTGCAACTGCACCTCCACAATCTATGAGCCAGTGTGTGGGGTAGGAGGCCTCACATACTTCTCCCCGTGCATGGCCGGCTGCGATAAGTACTTTGTTGGTGGAGACACTGAGGTATGTCACATCCTTTCTTTTTGTGATCTATGTATGTAGCCTTGTCCCCAGGGCTATCTACCATCTAGGGGCTTTCACTATGCAATGGAGGGCAAATTTCTTGGTACAGCATTGTTTGTTTGCCGAAGGGGGACAGGGTGTCACTATGGGTAGGGGGCTGGCCGTAGTTGGATGCCCGCACACACTACAAAAAGGATGACTTTGCACGGGACTTTCTTCGGTTTCTTGTTTGGTTTTGTGATATTGAATAAAATGTGATCAAAAGGAGATCCTTGGGGTGGGGCAGGAGTGAGTTTGTTAGAGTGGTATAACAATTAAAGTACGATTGTGATCCCTTTTCCTCAGTTGCCTGTGTTTGAGAATTGCAGTTGCATTGCTGGGCAGTTACTCGCCACACCCAACGCCTCGATCCCTGAGCTCCTTGTAAACAACAGCACCGCAACAGACGGTATATGTGACCAGGGCTGCAACCAACTAGGTCTCTTCCTGTTCTTCACAGCAGTGTCCCTCTTTTTCGTGTTCATGCTGTATACTCCCAACGTCATTATCACCCTGAGGTATGCAAGTTACAATAGGTGGTATATTCAGTATACATTATCTAACAAGATTGAATTTCTGTGGCAGAGCGTGTTTGAGGGGAGGAAGCATGCAGTAATTTGATCCCAGAGTGTTCCCCAGGCGTACGCTCACATCTTAGCCTCATTTTCAGACCCACCCAACTTTTCATCGTCTGCAGTACGTGTATGGAGCTGCAATATCAAGATGTCGACTACATTTATTTGTGGTTGCGATACTTATGTGTATGTCATCGTTGGTATCCTGCAGGACTGTTGCTGAGGAACAGAGGACTCTAGCCCTTGGATTACAGTCCGTTATATTCCGATCATTTGGTACCATCCCCGGACCACTTATATTTGGTGCCATTTTTGATTCGGCATGCATCTACTGGCAGTACGAATGCAACAGGCGGGGGAACTGTTGGGTGTACGACAACACAGAACTGAGTCGGAGGGCAGTTGTTCTGGCCATCGTCGGAGTAGCTGGCAATTTTATCTTTTCCTTCCTCTGCTGGATTGCGTACCCAAGAGGGAACAAGCTAAAAGATGAAAAGGCTCCACAGGACAAATCGAGTCACTCGGACGTCAATGGTTCTCACACTGTTCAGGGTGGGCCTGTTCATGGAACTGTCGTCTTTGATCGCATGGAGAGTCAGGTTGTGCTGTTGAACGATGACGGTGGTGTGCAAGAGGAAGACATTGGGAGTGATGCTAGCCTGCACTCTGCATGTGTCCGGAGTGTGGACTCCAGTGGAAGCCCTGTCAGAGTGGTGGAGAAGAGCCCAACCACCCTGGAGGAACATACTGAATTGTTTTGAGTATTCATAATTACAACGACTACAGCTACTGAACATGCACATGAATGTTTCACAGCACAGGAAAATAGCTCTCTATATCTCCTCGTGTTAATGTCCGGAACTACCCCGTCTTTATTTATTTGATTTATGCTGCTTCCTCCGACTCACTTTGAAAGTGGGGCATGTTCAGAGATGAAATTACCCTTCATTAATTTATCCTCCTACAACTTTATATTATTATTATATTTTTAAGCACTCCATGCATGTATTGTAATAAAGTCTGCACTGCAAGATTCTGCCGATGGCATTTCCCTATAGCATATGCACTGCCATCCCACCTTATTACAAATTGTTGCTTGCACAACTTTGAATTATACAGAAAGGTTGAAAGACCATGCAAGATTATTCATATACTGTGTATACAACAGGTACATGTACATGTACGACTGTACAAAATAGAAAAGAACATGCATGCAGCATAATCAGCTGGTACCAATGTGTCATAATACACACATGACCACGTACATATAACATTGTGGACTGAGAAGTTATCACTTTCTACTTTAACAATTTGGAAGCGAAGACAGTCGTATATTTTGAGGTACTAGTTCTTAGTGGGATAGTAGGCCAGTTCAGTGTGGTATAGCCCATCCCACCTGGATCGAGCTCCTTCTCCTACCGTCACTCTACTAATGTATTTGCTCTCCGTCGTATTAGTAAATAGTTATTGTGGTGTGATTGCCATCTTCCAGCTGGTTCAGCATTGCAATAGTAATACGACCTCTAAGCGGCCATCTGAGGTGAGATCAATGAGCTCTCTTCGCACCAGGTAGGCACACAATGTGTCGTGACGTGTGCCCTTCCCTGTACCCCAGCCATAGCATCCACTCTGAGAGACATCTTGTACCCCTGTGGGTGATGGTAGAATGGATTGAAGTACCAGTGGTCACTGTCTCTCTTGTGCTTTGCAATATTTGTCATGGTCCGTTCAGTCGGAAGCACCCCATAGTGACTCCACAGCAACAATTTGGAAGTGAAGACAGTCGTTCTTGAGGTACTGGCAGTTGTTGGTTGGGTTGAAGGGTCCTTGTGGGGAATGAAGGTAGGACAGCCCAACCCACCTTCAGCTGTTGTACCGCTGGTCACTCGACTGATGATTTTAGCATCTGTTGTCTTACTGAAGTCAATGGTGTATACATGGTGGTACTTGTCTTGGAATTGATTACAGAGCTGGATGACAACATGACCTCGGAATGGCCATTTGAGGTGATCATTGAACTTTCCTCGCATCAGATGGGTACACACTGAGACGTGTCCCTTTGCTATCCCCACTGCCATTAGCAACCACACGCATCTTGTACCCCTGTGGGTGGGTATAGAATGGCGGGGAGTACCACACATCCAATCATTGAATGGGGAGTAGCTACCACTGGTCACTGCAGATTTGTATTGCTCAAAGCTTGTCAGTTTAGTTGGAAATACCCCAGGCTCTGATAGTGACTCCACGGCAACAATTTGAAAGCGAAGACAGTCATTCTTGAGGTACTGACAGTTGGATACTGGGTTGAAGTTGAGGTCCTTGTAGGGAACGTCGATATGAAAGCCACACCCAGCTTCCGCTCTCTCTGTAGCGGTCACTCGACTGATGACTCTGGCATCTGTTGTCCTACTGAAGTCAATGGTGTGTCCAAAGTGGTGCTTGTCTTGGAGTTGATTGCAGAGCTGGATGACAACACGACCTCGGAACGGCCATTTGAGGTGGTCATCAAACTCCTCGCATCAGGTAGGCATACACTGAGACACTAATGCCTACATCTGTACAGCATTGGAAAGTTCGAAGGTAGCTGAGCTAGTCTCGTGGGGGCCAGACCTTGTGCGGGTGTGGGCCCGCAGACTACCCTTAGCTACCTGATGTGATGTTTGATTATCTATTGGGCTAGATATTCGTTCACCCCCTGCAGAGGGACTGATTTTAATTCCCTCCTAGGACAGCAAATTAGCAACATAGTCCCCTTGGGACACAATTGAAGAGGTTTCTCTACCCCCTTGGGACACCATTATTTATACCGCTAAGGACACAATTATTTTTACCCCCTAGGATGCAAGATGCAATTAGTTGACAACCCCCCCCCCCCCCCCCCCCCCCCCCAGGACATAATTAACAGTCCTCTGTGGGGGGTGTACGACTATTTAATGGAATAGCCCATTTTCACATCACTAATCATGCTGGGTGTATCAATCCCATTCTACTCTAGATGTAACCACACAAGTAGCTAGCTAAAGTCAACCAACAGTCAAATTGTTTCCAAACTGATGATCACTGTTCCAATGACAGGAATTGCAACTGAAATATAGAAACCATACAAACATGCATGCATGCGCACCAGTAAAAATTAGCTAGCTAGCTAGCAGATGCATTCTTGACTCAAGTCTTTCAAGAGAGTTGGTATCTACATAGCTATACAGTTTTGCTAGTTGAAGACTTCTTGTCATCTGGCTTATTTAGTGCCAGGGACTTGATTCGCTGCTGATAGCCTTTTCCTCGGATTTTCCTGCCTCTAGATCTTCAAGTCTACTCCATGAGTCCTCCTCGTCCCTCAACAGTTTCGATAAGTATGCAATTGGGGCTGGGAATATTGCATGTTTTTCCACACCAACCGAGCCACAGAAGAGAGCCCACAGTGCTACACAGCAGCAGCAGGAGGTAGTCACGAAGCACAGTACTATACTGACAGCTCCGATGGTTTGCCCAATGGAATAGGAGTTGCCGACTACGCTTATTATTAAGACGATTGAAACTATCAATGGGATTATGCCAAATACTGCCACACCAATTGCCAGACAAAAGTGGACGCAGCTGTCATCATGATCGGCTACACAGCACATACAGCAGAGAATGAAACTTATGTAGCTGACGTAAACCAGACCACTAACACTCTGTAGTATGGCAGTCGCCCTCTCAAGTAGACGGTTGTCAGTGCTGTCACCAGATCCAGACCCGTCTTCAAATCCCACTTCTGCATAGGTCCAAGTGAGGGATGTGGCTAGCAGCCAAGGAAGGACAATCACCAGCAACAAGCAACACGCTACACCAAGTCCAATTGCCTTCATTACAGGTACTGAGTTTATGGTATTACCACAGCAGAGACGATTGAGAGCTGCAGGGTATACACTGTATCACTGTAAAAGAGAAGGGCTGTTTTAACCAAGCTGTGGTCACCTCAGTTGCTTCCTTGGTGAATGAGCACTCAACTGTGCAGTCTGCTGTGATCCTATTAGTAGCTATTGCTTAGTAATAAGCCTGCTTAGTCAAGTTTCTTAGTTCCGGGTAGCTAGGAGAAGTATAAGGATGCACATCCAAACAATGTGCATTCAAGCAGATCATTTACACTGCTTCACCACTATAGGTCCTCCAACAGACATACATATAGGCAAACAATTAAGGTAGTAAACATGGGTACCGCGATCTCCGAAACCAAGTTGATGGATAAATGGGCAGCATCAAAGCGTACACAAGTTTCAGCAATACTTTGCATCAAACTGCTCCCTCTGCTTGAAAATGCCCTAAAACTCAATTTTAAGGCCCTCTACGAAACTGAAAATTTGGACCCTCTCCAAGGCCCCACCCACACTCTGACCCCATCATCAATACACACACAAAACAGGCCCAAAAACTACGGATGGATTTACCACCTGCTCTCCTCACTTGCAGGCTACAGCCCAAAACTCACTGCCACCCTCAAAAACAGAGGTTTGGCTACCCTAGGCTTTCAAAAAAAATTCCACGCATACCAACTAAAACCGACTCAAGCCAAGGCCAGTTTCCAAAAGGTCAACCTACCCCCTGCAAAACTAGGGATGCTTTTCCACGTTCACCTCTCGGTTACAGAGTTTTGGCCACACATCTACTCCCTCTCACCAGCCCAGTCCAGCTACCAAACCAGCCAAATTCGCCCTAACACGAAAATGGGCGGGGCCTGTAATGCCGAAAGGTCAACTCTCTAGAGTACCTTGGCCAGGGAGCTGTCGGAGGCTGTTCACTTTCCAGGCTGTTCTTCGGCCACTTCAGCAGACCCACAAACATTCCTGCTCACTCCACCTAGCTATTCACACTCAGATAGCCAATCGCTACATTCAATAAGCCAGAATAGCTTCTTACTTAAAAAAAATAAAAATAAAAATAAAAAGAGTGTTCAAACAAATCTTCAAAGTACCGCACGGCCACATCAGAGTACCGATTGAAACTCGAAAGGGCCGCTAGCCGCATCAAAGAGAGAAGCCCCCCTTGTTTATTCCGGTTGCCGCCATGGGAAAACGTAAACAGATGAATAACTCTAAATAACCGTATGCGAGTGACGTCATCTCATTAATTATTCATGAGCAAAATTGCGCGATTTCGCCGATGGCGTGCTTCCTACCTTAAGGTAGTAAACATGGGTACCGCGATCTCCGAAACCAAGTTGATGGATAAATGGGCAGCATCAAAGCGTACACAAGTTTCAGCAATACTTTGCATCAAACTGCTCCCTCTGCTTGAAAATGCCCTAAAACTCAATTTTAAGGCCCTCTACGAAACTGAAAATTTGGACCCTCTCCAAGGCCCCACCCACACTCTGACCCCATCATCAATACACACACAAAACAGGCCCAAAAACTACGGATGGATTTACCACCTGCTCTCCTCACTTGCAGGCTACAGCCCAAAACTCACTGCCACCCTCAAAAACAGAGGTTTGGCTACCCTAGGCTTTCAAAAAAAATTCCACGCACACCACCTAAAACCGACTCAAGCCAAGGGCACTCTTCAAAAGGTCAACCTACCCCCTGCAAAACTAGGGATGCTTTTCCACGTTCACCTCTCGGTTACAGAGTTTTGGCCACACATCTACTCCCTCTCACCAGCCCAGTCCAGCTACCAAACCAGCCAAATTCGCCCTAACACGAAAATGGGCGGGGCCTGTAGTGCCGAAAGGTCAACTCTCTAGAGTACCTTGGCCAGGGAGCTGTCGGATGCTGTTCACTTTCCAGGCTGTTCTGCGGCCACTTCAGCAGACCCACAAACATTCCTGCTCACTCCACCTAGCTATTCACACTCAGATAGCCCATCGCTACATTCAATAAGCCAGAATAGCTCTTTACTTAAAAAAAAAAAAAAGAAAAAAAAAAAGAGTGTTCAAACAAATCTTCAAAGTACCGCACGGCCACATCAGAGTACCGATTTGAAACTCGAAAGGGCCGCTAGCCGCATCAAAGAGAGAAGCCCCCCTTGTTTATTCCGGTTGCCGCCATGGGAAAACATAAACAGATGAATAACTCTAAATAACCGTATGCGAGTGACGTCATCTCATTAATTATTCATGAGCAAAATTGCGCGATTTTGCCGATGCCGTGCTTCCTACCTTTGGTCAGTGCACCTTTTGGCCAATCTGCTTTCAACCCTTGCGTTAACCAAAATCCAGAATTCATTTAGCCTCTTATTGTGCAAATTGTGCATAATGTCACTTACGGTGTACCATACACTGATTGGTGATTTCTTTAATCGCCGTGCTGACGTCTGACAGTTTTGTTACTCACTATCTACAGGTGTTCTATCCATCCTCACCTCGATCCCCTTCTTCCTGTTTTCACGTCTACATCCCGACAGCCACCTGGTGAAACTGGAGAGGGAGAGAGAGGTGGTCAAGACATACCAGAGTAAATATGGCACCAAAGAGAACACCGATCTTCTCACCATTCTCAAGACCTTTCCGACCCTCTTCAAGGTGGTTGTGTCCAGTCTCAGCTGGTTGTTCATCACTCTGTCGATCACGTCTGCACTACTGATTGTGTCCGGGATGACAGCATTTGCCTGGAGTCGCAGTTTGGGGTGACCGCTTCCACAGCTAGCCTTGCAGTTGGGGCTGTGGGTGAGTGCGTGGTGTATGTGTGTGTGTGTGTGCCATATCTCATGTATCAGTTAATGGGTCGACCAGGTGGGGACTTCGGGTGCCCATGCCTAAAAACTGAGAGGCATGGTCAGTCCTCCTGTGAGCTCTTAGCCTGGAGTTTGGGTTGCACTGGCTCACACTGCCTACTTAGTGCACCTCTTCGCCAGGTGTGCATGACTGCATTCAGCAGCAAGAGAATTTGGTGTGTTGCTACCGCTATGTCAGCATCTGAGTAGACATAACAGACTCTCACCCCCCACCCACCCCAGCTATCCCAATGGGTGGTGCTGGTGTGATTGCTGGAGCACTGATCATCCACTTCATGGTCGCCGTGTGTCCCTGTTTCATGCGGGCACTTCTCTCCTCCTCATCCTCCCCATGCTCATGTTTCTGATCCACTGTCCCACATTGGATCTAGCTGGAGTGATTGGGGAATATGCAGATGGTGAGTGTGGAGGGTGGGATTGGAGAGGGGAGGGGGGGACAATGTAATATAAACACATCCTACAATCAACTTTCCCGTGCACACATGCACACACACACACACACACTGACACACACACACACACACACACACACACACACACACACACACACACACATCACACATGCACATGCATGTACAGCTCGCTTAGTAGCAATCTATCCTCCTCCTGCAATATGGACTGCAACTGCACCTCCACAATCTATGAGCCAGTGTGTGGGGTAGGAGGCCTCACATACTTCTCCCCGTGCATGGCCGGCTGCGATAAGTACTTTGCTGGTGGAGTCGGAGGGCGGTTGTTATGGCCATCGTCGGAGTAGCTGGCAATTTTATCTTTTCCTTCCTCTGCTGGATTGCGTACCCAAGAGGGAACAAGCTAAAAGATGAAAAGTCTCAACAGGACAAATCGAGTCACTCGGACTTCAACGGTTCTCACACTGTTCAGGGTGGGCCTGTTCATGGAACTGTCGTCTTTGATCGCATGGAGAGTCAGGTTGTGCTGTTGAACGATGACGGTGGTGTGCAAGAGGAAGACATTGGGAGTGATGCTAGCCTGCACTCTGCATGTGTCCGGAGTGTGGACTCCAGTAGCCCTGTCAGAGTGGTGGAGAAGAGCCCAACCACCCTGGAGGAACATACCGAATTGTTTTGAGGTACTGGAACTACCCCGTCTTTATTTATTTTATTTATGCTGCTTCCTCCGGCTCACCTTGAAAGTGGGGGCATGTTCGGAGATGAAATGACCCTTAATGAATTTATCCTCCTACAGCTATAATTTTAAGCACTCCGTGCATGTATTATAATAAAGTCTGCACTGCAAGATTCTGCTGATCGATGGCATTTCCCTATAGCATGCACTGCCATCCCACCTTATTACTATACATAAAATTGTTGCTTGCACAACCTTGGGCAGTCATGGTATAATTATTATAGGTCAAATACAGACCATGCAAGATTAATTTATGCACACTAGGCAATATTAACTTCTTGTCATATACTGTGTATACAACAGGTACACGTACATGTACGACTGTACAAATAGAAACTTGAAAAGAACATGCAGCATAATCAGCTGGTACCAATGGGGCATAATACACACATGACCACAGACACTTAGTGTAATTTGTGGACTGAGAAGTTATCACTTTCTACTTTAACAATTCAGAAGCGAAGACAGTCGTATTTGAGGTACTGACAGTTCTTAGTTGGATTGTAGTCCAGTTCAGTGTGGGCTATGATGGTATAGCCCATCCCACCTGGAGCTCCTCCTACCGTCACTCTACTAATGTATTTGCTCTCCGTCGTATTAGTAAATGGAATAGTTATTGTGGTGTGATTGCCATCTTCCAGCTGGTTCAGTATGGCAATAGTAACATGACCTCGAAGTGGCCATCTGAGGTGATCAACAAGCTCTCTTCGCACCAGGTAGGCACACAATGTGACATGTGTGCCCTTCCCTGTACCCCAGCCATTAGCATCCACTCTGAGACACATCTTGTACCCCTGTGGGTGGGTGTAGAATGGATTGGAGTACCAGTGGTCATTGTCTCTCTTGTGCTGCGCAATGTTTGTCATGGTCCGTTCAGTCGGAAGCACCCCAGGCTCTGATAGTGACTCCACAGCAACAATTTGAAAGTGAAGACAGTCGTTCTTGAGGTACTGGCAGTTGTTGGTTGGGTTGAAGTTAAGGTCCTTGTGGGGAATGAGGGTAGGACAGCCCAACCTACCTTCAGCTGTTGTACCGCTGGTCACTCGACTGATGATTCTGGCATCTGTTGTTTTACTGAAGTCAATGGTGTATCCACGGTGGTACTTGTCTTGGAATTGATTACAGAGCTGGATGACAACATCACCTCGGAATGGCCATTTGAGGTGATCATCGAACTTTCCTCGCATCAGATGGGCACACACTGAGACATGTGTCCCTTTGCCATCCCCACTGCCATTAGCAACCACACTGAGACGCATCTTGTACCCCTGTGGGTGGGTATAGAATGGTGGGGAGTACCACACATCCAGTGGGGAGTACCACTGGTCACTGCAGATTTGTATTGCTCAAAGCTTGTCATGGTCAGTTTAGTTGGAAATACCCCAGGCTCTGATAGTGACTCCGCGGCAACAATTTGAAAGTGAAGACAGTCATTCTTGAGGTACTGACAGTTGGATACTGGATTGAAGTTGAGGTCCTTGTAGGGAACGTCGATATGAAAGCCAAACCCAGCTTCAGCTCTCTCTGTAGCGGTCACTCGACTGATGACTCTGGCATCTGTTGTCCTACTGAAGTCAATGGTGTGTCCAAAGTGGTGCTTGTCTTGGAGTTGATTGCAGAGCTGGATGACAACACGACCTCGGAACGGCCATTTGAGGTGGTCATCAAACTCTCCTCGCATCAGGTAGGCATACACTGAGACACTAATGCCTTTGTCAGTACCCCAACCTTTAGCATACACTTTGAGACAGACCTTGTACCCCTGTGGGGTGGTGTAAAATGGCGGGCTGTACCACTCCCCATTACATTTTCGCATTTTGACATAGTTGGTCATGGACATTATGACAGGAAACGAAGTGAGTGGGCATTCGTTGCCAACACTCAAGTGGTGGTCTAGTTCTCCCAATTCTCCTCTCCATTGGCAACCGTCTTTTCTGTGTATGCAGTAAAGTTGCAACTGCTTCAGTGAACGATTCAAGCCTTTGTTTGGAAACAATTCAAAGTTGTCTTCTCTGCATGTTGGACAGGGGCTATTGTAAGCTTGCACTCGTTGAATACACGTGTGGCAGAAGTTGGTGCCACAACAGGTAACTTGGTACGGTTCACAAAGTATCAGGTGGCATATCGGACATTCCGTTTGAAAAGCACTCTGAGGTGATTGTACAAATTCACAATCGTATCCTCCAAACCTTTCCTTCTGAATTGGTGTTTCTGACTTTTCACGTGTCTGACCCATTTCTGCTCCTCCCTCGTGTCCCATCGTTACCTTGGTAATGGGTTCTTCCTTCTGGTGAGCAAGCTGTGGTTCCTGCAGGTATTGCAGCGTACGAATACCCCACATTAATATCTCAATCCAATACTGGACAGTTCTGCTGGTTGTAAATACATTCAGTTATTACACCATTAGCTAGGATGCCAACTAACGAAGTGTAGCCTTGTTCCCAGGCCCTGCCCAGCTTTTTGTCACTTGCAGTACGGAAAAGCGGGGAGAGCCCTAGCCTGGTATGCTTACTCATGTGAGCATTACGTAATCAACAAATGGCCAAAATTTTCAGAATGAAAAAGCGAAGTTTTGCGTATTGTTCAACCAACTACACGTTCAACGCTTGGTGTGTATGACAGTCGCCCCCAGCTAGCTAGATACGTGTGGTAAATTACTTTGTACCTTTGCTCTTCTTGCTGTTCTGAGACCCAGTTTGCCCACGTTCAATTAAGTCCTTTCTACCACCTTTCTACCCTCGACGTCACGCACGTGAGGAAACATACCAGGCCCTTCGCGTTCTTCTGTGCAACAGAAAGTGGTGCGTGGCCCTGGGAACGAGGCTAAATGAAGTGTACGTTATGTTATTTGGAGTTGGCCATTTCCACATGCCCCCAGACACCCCTACAAGGGTTTGCTAAATTTTGTATGATAGCCTACTACTGACCAAAATTTTCTGTGCTTCACGCGGACAATCAGCTGCTCCGCAGCATCCGTATATGCATAACGCCTCCACTATTATATTCTTTTGCCTGACCAAAGCTCAAATGCTTCCGCAGCCCCTGTGAATGGCCGACACAGGTTTCACAGCTTACTACAACTTGCTACACATGCACAGCATCTCAAATTATGGGGCAAATTGTGGATGGAGGGAAGAACCTACTGCTTGCCACTTCTCGTATAACAAATTAGAGATCGGTCACCATGCTTACATGCACACACACACACACACACACACACACACACACACACTAATACGTTTAACACACAATTATGGAATGTGATCCGGCCTGAGGTTTCCGTATTGGATGCTTGCTTACAGAATATATCATCCAATGGCATAAAACATCCGGACTATACCTGCCACCACTCAATCACAGTCTGGTATACATAAACAGTGGTTAGCCTCGTTCCCAGGCCTCCGCTCAGATTTTATCTCACAGCCGTGCAGAAAAATCGTCCACGGCTGTGAGATAAAATCTGGGCGGAGGCCTGGGAATGAGGCTAAACAGTGGTCACATTGCAACACCGGATGTACGCAATGTCCGATTCATGCCCACTGAAGATGCAGTATCCCTAACCGGTAATTAGAAGCCTCATATTGGATATTGCCTGCTGGCTAATTGGCAATTTGGCATGCTATGTCAACTCATCAATAGTAAACTTGTGACCTTTGCAGGTTGGTCAAATGTAATTCAATCACATCCTTGAGAGACAAGGTCTGTAGGTCTGTACAGAATTTCCGAAAAGCATGTAATGGCAACAATCATGGTTCAAAACAGACCATGGTTCCAGTGTAGACAATAACTGGTTACAATAGTAAGCCAATAAACCCTGTGCAGCAGCAGCATCTTGGTCCCCTCTATGCAGGCTAGGTACTGTCAGGAGCTTATGAGCGGCGAAGCCGCGAAGGAGCGTGTAACTACCGCATACGCCCGAGTGCCGTCCAAATCCAAATTATTAGGTAGCGAACTTCCAAATATGGAAACCTGTTCTTCAATCTAGCGTCATAATGATGACATAAAAACCCACGTGTTCTGTGGTAACGATGGGAGAAATTTGACACGGCACTCAGCGGAGCGCCTTTGGCCTAGCCGCAGTGAAATGGCCAAGCGAACGGGTGACAGTGAAAGTGATTTGCCACAAAAACGTGGTAGATTTGAAGATCCCGGGACCCCTCACCGTTTGGAGGCACCTTCTTTGTGGGTGACAGACCGCATGACGCGCATTGCGCACTTCCAAAATGGAAATACGTAAGTAATTAGGATTTGGATGGAACCGGAGTTACACGCTCCTTTGCGGCTTCGCCGCTCATAAGCTCCTGGTACTGTCTATAGGCTGCTGTCTGCACTTTTGTGGTTTCAGAGCAGGTGTACATGTAGTCTAGTTGCTAGACCCTCCTCTCCCCCCCCCCCCCCCCCCCCCCCCAGAAATGAAGGAACGGAAACACATTCTTCATTTCCGGGGGGGGGGGAGGGAGGGTCTATAGCAGCTAGACTAGGTAGGGTACATGTACTTTCAAGGACACATAACCACATTATAATATGTGACAAGTTTAATCTAAATTAGTGGGTATACTTCAAAGTTACCTCTATGGCTTTCTTGGCTACTTCTTCATAGACAACCTCACCAGTGACCGTCACCTTCAGAATACGGTGCTTTTGGAAAAATGTGATGTCGATTTTCACTCTCGTGATCAGTTGAGGGATCAGGTATGACGGAACGAGCCATGTCACGGACACGCAGCCTTTCCGAACACGATCAAGCAAAGCTGTTGGTGGTGAGTCAGGCACTAGATATCGGTCAGAGAACATCTCCCATACATCGGTGAGATGTTGGAGGGAGAGATCGACAAAATCTGTTTTCCATTCCACCGGACAGTTGTAGCAAGGGTCATACTTTGCGCTGTCCACTTGAGATTGGTGAGTACAGGCATCAAGGTCGGAGTCAATGAAATCTTCGATGCTTGTTACTATGGTATATGCCTTCACATCTTTTTTGTACTTTCGGATCCAAGCTTCTATCTCAGGATCACCAGCACCAAAGTTTCGGACAATTCGCACAAGTGGGGAATAGTGGAGACTATCTCACAGGCCATGGTGGGTGATGGCTTCAAAGACTTCGGTCAAGTTGGTGGGGAGTGGGGGAATGCAATCTCCTGGAGGGAAGAGTGTCACAGCAAAGAACCGAAACTTCTCGATGTCAATGCATTTCTTGAGCATCCTATCACGGATATTTGTCAGAAAAACTGCAAATTTCTCGTTGATAACTTGCCGATTCTCTGACGCAAAAGCAGTAGCTTTACTCGTCTCTCCCTGATTGGAATCAGCTGCAGGTAAAATCAGGAGTGGGAAATTTTTCAGCAAAGACTACATTCTGTATTGGAATGCAAATTATGCCTGTCTAATTCTGGATAGGGAAGTGTGCTTCAATGGGCTACAAAGCTCATCTCCAGCAGTGCCATATTAGACATACCTCTTGGTCCTGTGATATACTTCAGCTCTATCCTCTCAGCAGTAGTCACATCTCCCATTTCTCTGAGCACAGTTACAAAGTGCTTCCACGAGGCCGCAGGGGTACTTTGCAGCCATAAATCCACCACCTCAATTTTGCGACGGTCAATATCTGTGGGGACCTCCTGCTCAATCTGACGCAACCGAGAAGGTTGAAGTCCTAGCCTGATCCCTAGTTGGTACCATTTGGAAACTGTACTCAGCTCAGAGGAAAGATTCTTCACGTTCAGGGCACCGTATAGTGACCATAGATAATAGTGTTTCGTAGTATGTTATGACGCTTGAAACTTGTGCAGGCAACGCACATCGAATGAAAACTACAATCGCTGTACCTTGAACTTCCGAACTTGGAGCTTTGGAGGCCATTTCACGCTCGAACTACAGTGCGGAATGCAAAAGGCTTAACTGAGGGCGTATAGCGTACTGCATGTTCCGCTAATTTAGAGCAAGAGAGGTGGACGGTCAAGTAAAATTAAAATGCAACTGTGCGATTCTACGCTGCGCATAATTTGCTGCCTGAGAGAACTGCATGTGAATTGATTAGAGAAGTGCATCAGTACTGTACGTACGCAGTTAGCGAAGGTAACGGAGAGGATTTCCGGACACGGCCCCAGCAGGTTTCGCTCTAGCTCTCTAGGAGCAGTCAGTTTTGCTAACATCTTATGCATCTGTCAGGAGCATCTGTACAGCGTTGGAAATTCGAAGGTCACTAGCTAGTCTCGAGCTGATCTCTCGCGGGGGCCAGACCTTGTGCGGGTGTGGCCCCGCAGACTACCCTTACCTGATGTTCGATTATCTATTCTGATGTTCGATTATCTATTTTCACATCACTAATCATGCTAATCTACCGTGGTGTATCGATCCCATTCTCACCACACAAGTATAGCTATAGTCAAATTGTTTCCAAACTGATGATCACTGTTCCAATGACAGGAATTGCAACTGAAAACCATACAAACATGCACCAGTAAAAATTGTAGGGTAGTGCTTCATCATGTGCTGTTTACTCTGAAATGTCTTAGCTGGCTAGCAGATGCATTCTTGACTCAAGAGAGTTGGTATCTACATAGCTATACAGTTTTGCTAGTTGAAGACTTCTTGTCATCTGGCTTAGTGCCCTTACTTGACTCGCTGCTGATAGCCTTTTTCTTGGATTTTCCTGCCTCTAGATCTTCGAGTCCACTCCATGAGTCCTCATCGTCCCTCAACAGTTTCGACAAGTATGCAATTGGGGCTGGGAATATTGCATGTTTTTCCACACCAACCGAGCCACAGAAGAGAGCCCACAGTGCTACACAGCAGCAGCAGGAGGTACTCACGAAGCACAGTACTATACTGACAGCTCCGATGGTTTGCCCAATGGAATAGGAGTTGTCGACTACGCTTATTATTAAGACGATTGAAACTATCAGTGGGATTATGCCGAATACTGCCACACCAATTGCCAGACAAAAGTGGACGCAGCTGTCATCATGATCGGCTAAACAGCACATACAGCAGAGAACGAAACTTATGTAGGTGACATAAACCAGACCGCTAACACTCTGTACTATGGCAGTCGCCCTCTCAAGAAGACGGTTGTCAGTGCTGTCACCAGATCCAGACCCGTCTTCAAATCCCACTTCTGCATAGGTCCAAGTGAGGCATGTGGCTAGCAGCCAAGGAAGGACAATCACCAGCAACAAGCAACACGCTACACCAAGTCCAATTGCCTTCATTACAGGTACTGAGTTTGTGGTATTGCCACAGCAGAGACGATTGAGAGCTGCAGGGTACACTGTAGCTACTGTACTCAACACACAGCATTACAGCTAGTGAAGTTGACGTCTATAAGGAATGTCATGAGTCTCATATTTCTGAATGCTTTGGCTAGAGTTATGAATTGGTTGGTATGCATTCATGTGAGTGCTCAGCCAACCATGCCCATAATAATATGATGTATAGCTACGTATTATTTAGCTATGTAAACACATACCAAGTAGACACACCTGGTTGTCAGGTAGCTATACGGACTGTTATTGTAATCACTTTTATGCCTTCCTGCTGTTACATTGTGATATGATTGATACTGCATGCTTATCCTGCATGCAGGCACTATGTTTTAGAATTATAATTATGCTGATCATTTATTACTGCATGAGAGACAGCCAAATTATGACTGCCTGCAATCAGAAAGACAAAACAGCGTTACAGTTACAAGGCTGAGGCAAGGCAAAGACTCGGGAAGAGGAGAGAATTATGTAGCTACAACGTGAAAAGATGGGTAATGCCTTGGCTGCCAATCGCTCCAGAGACTTTCAGAGCATTGTGCTAACAAGGCTCCTGTGATTGATGGTGTATCAGGAGATCCCCAAGTTGCTGAATTATGGTCAGCAAAGTTTAAAAGTCGCTGTAAAAGAGACTCTCTGCTGTTCATTCTCTTATAACAGGAGATGAGCATGACAGTTGACTCTGATACTGTTGTGGGTGCTCTTATTTAAATCTGATGGTTGATCTCAGCTGATGTCTGATCATGTTTTACGCGCCCCTCCTCTTTTGGCTCAAGTCTCTTTATTGCCCTGCTTCGTCATGGCCACATGCACACCCGAATGTCTTCATGACTCCATCATTCAGCCCATTCCCAAAGGTCTAAAGGATCCTGCTAAGTCAACCAATTATTGTGGAATTGCTTTGGCTTCCTGTCTCAGCAAATTATTGGAACTGTGCATATTGATGTCATTTCCAGATGTTTTCTGCACATCAGATTTGCCAAGGGCTTCTCTACAGATCTCTGCACTGAAACTTGTTTGGCTACATTCATCATGGGTCAAAGGTCCGATGTGCTCTGTTAGTTACGAGAAAAGCCTTTGATGTGGTAGACCATGGCCAGCCTTTTGAGGCTCTATGTCAGTGGAATCTGCCCAATCCTGTTATCCGATTTTTGCTGCAGTGGTACAGTAACCAGCATCTGGAGATCAGGTGGAATGGTATTCTATCTTCACCATTTCCCGTGACTAATGGTGTCCGGCAGGGAGGGGTCTTATCCCCAATACTGTTTACTGTTTACATAGATGAACTTGTACAATGTCAGCAAAAACTTGGCATAGGTTGTCACTGGGAAGGGATGTTTGTTGCTGGTCTCTGTTATGCAATTGATCTCGGCCGGACGCTCTGTTTGCACCTTCTCATGCACTCAGAAGCCTGACAGAAGGATACTTCATGTCTGTTCGGATTTTGCTTCTGATATTTAGCTTTGGAAAAAAACTCAACTCATTTGCTTCCATTCACATAAGTCTGTGGTTGTGGATGATGAAAGGTTTGAGTTTGTGGACAAATATTGTTGTTTGCGTAGGACACACTCTGTCATGTGATCTCTCTGACTCTGAGAACAAAATGAAAGATTTATTAGACGTGCTAATTGCCTTCTAGCAAATTTTGGAGTCTGTTCCTCAGCTGTGATCCAGTCATTAGGCCAGCAGTCCAAATCACGTGAAGGTTTTCTGCACATCTTTTATGGTGCGGCCCTGTGGAGATTGGCATGTCCTGAACTCCAATTATTTGAGACCATAATAAACAAAATGCTACAAAGAATTTGTACTGCAGCCATATATAGAAGAGTGCACTACAATCTTTAGAGCCATGATTACACTACCAAAGCAGTGAATAGCTATATAGCTATATACATAATAAATCAACTGGAAGAAAGAAAGAAAAAAAATCAAGAGCCTCCCATCCTCCATGAAAGGTTAGCTAGCTATCTGGTGCCCAAGGAACGCTAGCATAATGCCGAATCACAGGAGGCCAACCCATTTCCCAGTGTCCTTGCAGGCAAGTTGCAGCTTCGGGAGGCAACCCTCAGACCCAAATCTGATAGACGAAGGCGCCACCTTTACTTCCCACCAAAACGTGATTTAAACCCCAGCCGGCTGTTTCCGTTTGCGCGCGCCCCAGTTCGCGCCCCAGTTACCTTTTGTGTACCTCAGATTGCCTCACAGTTGATGCCCAATACAGACTCCATCACTACCGTTTCATTCACTGCTGATGATGTGTATGCAGGGCTCTGCAAGATTGATTCCCGTAAATCCAGTGGCCCCGACGCCATCCCGGGACGCCTTTTAAAAGAGGCAGCCCCAGTCATTGATGAATCCTTGGCCCAGTTATTTACACGATCTCTCCGAACAGGCGAGATTCCAACTGACTGGATTACGGCTCATGTCACTCCAATCCACAAAAGAGGAGAACGACGGCTTCCTCAGAACTACAGGCCAATCAGTCTGACATCGCTGGTTGTCAAGGTTATGGAACGCCTAATTGCCAATCAGCTGAATGCATTCCTTCTTGCTGACAACATACTATCACCAGCACAGCATGGCTTTAGAGCGAAACATTCCTGCCTGACCCAGCTGCTCGAGACAACTCACGAGTGGGCACAAACTCTCAATCGTGCGCTTAGCACACACATTGTCTTTATAGACTTTGCAAAGGCATTCGACAGTGTCCCTCATGAGCGCCTGCTGTTGAAGCTTGAGGAAGTTGGAGTGAGGGGGGACCTCCTGTTGTGGATTCGAGGATTCCTGGTTGGCAGGACACAGAGAGTGGTAATAAATGGCTACAAATCATCATGGAAGAGAACAAGATCTGGAGTCCCTCAAGGATCCGTCTTAGGACCACTTTTATTTATCATTTATATCAATGACATTAGCGCCAACCTGGACTCCAAGATCAGTCTGTTTGCTGACGACTGTGCCATATACCGTGAAGTGTCTGACTTATCTGATTGCAGTGTCCTCCAACATGACCTCAATACTATTTCCAGCTGGACAAACAAGTGGCAATTAAAGCTAAATACGGACAAATGCAAAGTTATGCAGATTACCAACAAAAGGAACCCAATCATTTTCCCTTACACACTTGGCGCCCATGGCCTCGAGTGGGTAGATTCATATACCTATTTAGGTGTGACTTACAATGGAAAACTTTCATGGACCGCCCAATGCCAGCAGGCAGCTGCTAAAGCAAATATGATGCTTGGCCTACTGAAACGTGTAATGAAGGGCAGCCACACTCAAGCCAAAGTGAGAGCTTACAGATCCATTGTTCGTCCCCACTTGGAGTACTGTGTCCAAGCCTGGTCGCCGCATTACCAGAAGAACATTGAAATCTTGGAGAGTGTGCAACGCCGTGCTGCCCGATGGATGGCTGGAAGTGTGTGGAGCCAGAACTCCCTGAAGTGGTCCAAGTCATACGAACAGTGTCTGACAGAGCTGAATCTCCCATCTCTTCGTGCAAGACGTCTTTTCCTTTTAAATTTACAAACTTATAAAATTGTACATAGTCTTGATTGTATTAACTTCCAAAAATACTATCGTTTCTGTAATAACCTGAGTAGCAGGTCTTATCATCCACTGCATATTTGTCTTTTACCTTCTCGTGTAAATACTTTTCGCTACTCTTTTTTTGTAAACGCACCGTTTATTTGGAATCAGTTACCTGGTTATTTGTTGTGTGTAGTTTGCCCTGAGACTTTCAGGGACTGCCTTGCCTCTCACCTTTATCCTAATTGATTACCGTTTGTGTATTTGTCTTGTTTTGTACCCCTATTTCCTCTTCTTTTCTTTTTGTTGTTGTCATTCTCTGTGTGTACAGTGGGGAGCACGCCCTATAGGTCTAGTTACCTTTTGTGTACCCACGCTATATTATAGCAAATAAATTCAGATTCAGATTCAGAAAGGTCACGTCTAGAGTAACCTAGTCTCGTTCCCAGGCTTCGGCCTGGGAACGAGGCTACGTTTTGGGTCTGGGAACCAGACTAGAACTGTTGCGGCAAGACATGATTGAGCTGTAAGCTGTCTGAGTTCTGTCACAGCTGGGGTTCTGTGGTAAGTTGCATATAAGTTTGCGCTAGCAGTGTGTGAAGTGTGGTCCATTCTCCAAGCCCACGAGGGAGTTAGTCTCGCGTAGCCAGACTCTCGCACGAGACTACGAGGGAGTATGGTCAGTTGGTAGTCTCGGTACCAGACTATTCGCGCGAATAGTCTGGTACCGAGACTGGGCGGCGACCGTGGTTGATGTTGACCAGCACGGATGGACTCATTTCCGCGCGCCCATACTGAAAGCGATCGCGTGCTGAAGAAAGCGAAGGGCTATATAGCTAGTTAGACAAATGTTGACGAGACTTGCCCCAGGCTTCAGTAACTAGCTATACTGTACTACGTAGTGGACATGCTGAACATAATTTGTGGGGTGGGCGTGAGCGAAATCTACTGGTCAAGTCATAGGCTGTGCATGTGTGGAATTGATTACTGTCGCTCTTGCAAGGACTATCTGACAGTCTCTTGCACAGACTGCCTGGCAGTCTCTTGCTAGGACTGCCTGACAGTCCTCTTGCTCAGGCCATTCCAAAATTGAAGCCTGAATTCCTCAGCGATCACCTGAGTTGGTCAGTAGGCTTGAAACTAAAAATGAAACACCCCGAGACTATAATTATAACCTTTGTTCCTCTCCTACATGTACTCAACAGCTATCTGACACTGTCAGAGTACAGGCATGCACAAAAAGTCAAGATAGCGTTTTAAAATCGATGTGGATATTGGTCCGGCAGGAAGTACATACTTTAGGTATAGGTACCGGAAACGCGCACGCATCTAGCCAGACCAATATCCACTTCGTTTTAAACTGCTACCCGTGAAGCCGGACTCAGTAGGGACCCCAGTTCGAACCAGCGCCGGCCACCTAACCTCCTTAAAAATGCACTACTATCTCAGTGAAATTGCTTCACAGTCTTGTTTTGCAGTCACACGTACTTAGCCAAGCTCAGATACCATTTTTCACTGAGATATCAACACGTGCAGGATATCACATGATTTTCATTTTTAACTCCAAGTTTGCAAAATTGAGTCGGTTGATCTGCTGCAACAAGGCTTCAATTTTGAATGGCCTCAGCCATTTACGTTGCTGTGCGATGGTTATGACAAACAGGTGCATGACCACAGATCTTCCTGTTCTCTGCTAATGCCAGATTTGTGTCATCACTGGTTGAGTTGATCGAGTGTTACTGCCAGTCTGGCAATAGCTAAAGCAGTCTAACAGGCACATCTAACAGGCACATCACACTTTGAGGGTCTATAGCTCAGCATGCTGTACACCATGATGTGCTCTGCATCCGTCCCCCCATCCCCCTGTCCCCCCCCCCCCCCCCCCCCCCCCCCCCCACCCACAATGCACTGTAGTTCCATCCTTACAAGTCCTTGTTGAGGTAGACTGTTCATAGTTTGTGTCTCAGTCAGACATGTAGTCTCCAGCTCCAAATCGACATCGTCGTGATGGTGAGGTGTTTGTGGTCTCATTAACACATGATGCAATAACTCGTCTATGTGGGGTTCACTCACACTTGCCCCAATGAGCTCACGGGTCTGACAATAAATCTTATCTCACGTTGCGTGGGCGGATCAGACGTGCCGGTAGTCACTGTATACGCGCTACAGCAACAGGGGCGATGTATTTCCCTTTGATGTTTGATACATGCCCTGGACCAGGGCATGTATATCCCTTTGATGTTTGATGCATGCCCTGGGTAGCCCCACTGTTCACGACCGCTTGGTCGTAGCATTGTGAACGTCAAAAGTCACTGTATTTCACACAGATCAGTGGAGAATGTGTCTGTAGTCTACAATCAACAGTTGAGAAGTAGCTAGGTATTCGCGCGTAAGCGCTATGGGTCTATGCGATAGATGGACGGTCGGCACAGAGCTTTCGGCTACTATCGCTTTGCTTCATGCTGTAAGCACACTCTCGTGCGGCCAGAACCAACCACGGAGACCAGAAACTAACGGAGTTAGATCCTTACAGCTCACCTCACGTTCAGTCATTTTGTCTTCAGTCCCTTTGCATTTATGGGAGCACTAGGCTTCTCTCTTCGCTTTCCTTCTACGTTTAAACCACTTTGACTAACATCGAAGACGGCCCTTCTTCGTAATTCCAACGTGGGAGTCGTCCTGTTTTCGAAATCACTCGCTGTCACGCCATCCGTCACTGAATATAGACCCAATACTCCTCGAGAATCGCGCGAACAACTAGCTACTTGCTTCTCAACATCGATATCAACTACTATACAGCCAGCTAGCTAGCTAACACACACTGAACTGAAGCCAGACTAAACCGTGCTGCAGTGTGACGCAAGCAGTTACCAAGGAGACTCCGTAGCAACCGTGCTGCAGTATGACGTAGCCACAGTAATCAACGTGAGATAAGCCAGTTAGAGCCCTCGTGCTCGTGACTGTAAACCGGATACATCCCTCCTAGGCGTGATATAACTATAATTTGTATCATCATTCGTATACGTACGTTGTGTTAGCCTCGTTCCCATGCCTTCTCACCCCAGCGTTTGTCGCTTGCAGTACTAACGCCGGGGTACTGCAAGCGACAAACACTGGGATGAGAAGGCCTGGGAACGAGGCTACGTTGTGTTCCATGCTCCAGGTTTACGATTTACAACTCTACTATTAGTGTTCATGCTCACCAAATTAGGGTATACAATTATACAGACTGAAAGAGTTTGTGTGTAAGTATAGGTTATGCATATCGTTGTGATACTGTTGGAAGCCATTGCAAAGTCACATAGAACATTGTGTAACAGATGTGGGATGTTCTGGGGCTTGGACTAGACTAGTGATGTGTGACCTTCCTACTAAATATGCTGAACCTCGAACTCTGTGAATGCTCGCACAGGGGTGGGATCCTTCCAAAACTCGGCTGAGCAGCTGAAACGGACACAATCGGGGAGCAGCAGCTGAAGCGGATGCAATCGGGGAGCAGCAGCTGTAGCTGAAGCAGATGCAATCAGGGAGCAGCAGCTGAAGCGAACGCAATCAGGGAGTTGCAGCTGAAGCGGACGCAATCAGAGAGTTGCAGCTGAAGCGGACGCAATCAGAGACCATGCAGCAGCTGAAGCGGACACAATCAGAGAGTTGCAGCTGAAGCGGATGCAATCGGGGAGCAAGGCGAACAAGGAGGAAGTAGCTGAGCAAGCGAAGTGAGCAAAGCTACTTGTAGTATAAAGTTCTGTAAATCTATGTGGTGATTTTGTTGGGAATGTGGCTATGCTAGCAGGTGCCACAGTCAATAGAAAGTGAATTGTATAACCACAGTTTATGTTGGTTGATAAGAAGCCATCCTGATGGTCTTACAGCAGTAACCACTGAGGGAATTACCTGCTGCATGGGAAGGTTCCCTCCTACTCCTGGCAGCTTTGTTGTCATGTAATGAACTTTCACATTCAGGCCTTGGTTGGGGTCAGCTTCCTCTCTGGTTGTCCATAGTCTCGGCAGTGTTGGGTACCCCTGTGCATGTGGTTAGTTTTACCGTGCACTCCAGTCTTACCAATTCAACAGATATGTAAGGGGCTAGCTCTAATTTACTTGTTTGCCTCGTTCCCAGGCCCAAGATGGCGAGGAGAAAAGGGCCTGGTTTCCACTGTTTGTGCATGCGCTAAATCGTGGTGGAATTCTACTGGCACCATGGACGTTTGATTATGTTTGTACACTCGTGACGTCGAAGCGGATATCGTGATCCGTACAGTTAACTAGCTAGCTATAGTAAGCGAGTATTACAGCAGCTCTTGATCGTGCTCTCCTACACTGTAAAAGACTATAGGGTTGTTATAACTGGGCTTGGTTACCTCAGTTGCAATTATAAAGCAGATCAAAGCAAGTATAATGGTTTAGGAGATGCTTTGTTAACAAGCATGGGGACATTTGGCAACAAACAAGTGGACCCTTAGCATTCAAGTGGCCTTTCATGCATTACACATTGTAAGCTTTTAATGGACACTTTGGTAACAAGCAGATACACATTTAATGAACACTTTTAACAAGCAGGCACATTGTATGCAGATTGTAAGCTTAAGGGAACAACCCAAGCAGGAGTGCCACGACCTGGATCCAGATCACTCTTGAGCTGCATGGGATAGCATTTTAGAATGCCAATTGGAACTGGGTTAAGTAAGCTCAGTTAAGTGTATGTCCTCAGGTGGCAAGGCGCTCCTGAATTGAGCTAGAACAGCGACCTGCGATTGAAAGATGGGATATTTTCGTGTGGCTACCGTCGCACCGATCGGGTAAATTCAGTATGCTACCAGATTCTTCCATTTGTTTTGAATAGCGAATGTCAGGTAAGTCTGTTGCTGGCGGCAGTGCAATTGTGGTTGTGTCACCCCTCATCTCACGGATGGAGGACCAGTGTAGCGAAATAGATAGCGTCACACACTCGACCATGTGACTACGAAGTCGTCATTTGCACCCTCCCCCTTATGAATACGTGTTACGGTTACAGAGAATTAAGCGCATGCACAAACAGTGGAAACCAGGCCCTTTTCTCCTCCCTCTCTCTGGCCTGGGAACGAGGCTAATTCCCACATGGTTGGTTTTTACAATGGCCAGTTCAATTATAACTATTTAAGGGGGCTAGCTCTAGTGTACTTGTGTATTCCACCTTGGCACCCTATATCACAGTTATTGCACATTTGTCAATGTGTAGCCCTATCTCCATCTGGGCAATTGGAGCGAACCTGAGCATCATTGAGGTCATGATGAGGTCAGGATGTCAAGGCACTTGCTTTGGAAGGAATCTGGAGCATGAAAGCTGAACCTTTCCCCTTCAAGTCTCATTTTATCGCAAAGGTGTACAAAACAGATCCATTTTGTGAATGGCCGCTAGGGGGTCTAAATGCAATGCTTGCCAGCATCCTCTAAATGCCATCTAAGAGCTATGTAACTTACCGATTGATGAATATCAGTATGTTTAACACAGATCACTGCAGTTCTTCTCTCCTTTTTTATTAGATTTGCCACGATGGGGCTAAATATCGTGCTTGTGTATTTTCTGCTGGTTGTTTTCCTGCTGGTGGGTTTTGGGAGCTGCCAATGGGAGCGGATCATATATGTTGACGGTAACAATGGCACCAATAACGACTCTTGCTGGCAGAGCAACAGTACTGAACATGCATGCCAGTCTCTGGACTTTGCTTCCAGAGGTGTTGTTAATTCCACCCAAATCGTGCTACTAAGAGGACTGCACAACGTTACAACTCTTGTGGAGTTCATGGGCTCCATTGACTCACGTCTGGAGGACATTGAGATCAGAGGTAAAGACGCGACTGATGAGATCAAAGTGGTTTGTTCCCAGCAAGATCTTTCTGGAGCTGGTTTTCGGTTTGTGTTTGTCAGCCGACTGACAATCTCTGACCTTACGTTTGAGTTCTGTGGTGCCCTACTTGATAGCACAACTGGTTCGGCATATTCAACTTTGAAGTTTAGGTCTGCTTTGTACATCCTCAACTGTACTACAGTGACAGTCCATTCAACCAGCTTTGTGAATGGAAGCGGTATTGGGTTAGTTCTCTTTGATACAAATGGCAATGTCTCAGTTACCAACTCAGATTTCTCTAGAAATATGGTGCCTGTGGATGAGGGTCTGCTATACCCTGGGGGTGGAGGGGTGTACATTGAACACACTTACTGTACTCCTGGTCGATTGGGTGAAATGGGATGCGATTATGAGCGTAATCCATTCACAAATGGTAGCCTTTATACTATCCATAGTTGCCATTTTGTTTACAACAGTGCTACCGCTCTCACTAATGACACCGTGGCAGCCCTAGCTTTCGACAAAGGGTCAGATTCGCAGAGACTGGGAAGGGGTGGAGGGATGGCAGTTACACTCAAGGGAAGTAGCACATTCAATAGGTTTGAAATCCTCAACTGCACCTTTACTGGAAATTCAGCAACCACTGGAGGTGGAGTAGACATATCAATGCAAGATTTTGTGAAGAGTAATACCCTTCTTCTACAAAATTGTACCTTTGAGGACAACTCTGCTGGCAAGAATGATGGAGGGGCAACCAGAATAGGCCTTGAGTTCTACAACTGTGACTGTGTTGCCAATAACACCATCCAATTTTTGCATACAAATTTTACCAACAATACTGCCAAGTGGGGAGGTGCTGTTGAATTCTTTTCAAGTCGCGCAAAAGAGGACGGTACTGTTCCTAATAAAATGCAGTTTATAGACTGTCACTGGACGAAGAACGTTGCTGAAGTGGCTGCTGCTGTTGATCTGGCTCCTGATGCATGGAGTACACTAACTGATGGATATCTGCCCGTCCCTTACTTTGCAAACTGTTCATTCATTGGAAACCACATTTCAACCACCCAGGCAGCTAATTCATCTGGTGTAGTCTTTGTAGATACATTGACTGTCGAGTTTGATTCATCGGTTGTCTTTATCAATAACACAGGGACCGCTGTAAATGTGAATGCTGGTAGAATCAAGATACTAAGTGATACACAAGCCACATTTATAGGAAACCAAGGAACACAAGGTGGTGCTGTTGCGCTGGGAGGGTTTTCAGTCCTTCACACCTCTCCTGGCTCTGAGCTCACTTTCATTAACAACAGTGCAACCGACGTTGGTGGAGCGATTTTTGCGTATTCAGCAGACGAGTCTGATTTTCTCTATTCCCGTAGCTGCTTCATTTGCTATTCAGATCGACTACTGCCCCCTAATAATTGGGATGTGCATTTCCATTTTGAGAACAATAGCGCACACCGTTATGGGAATTCGATTTATGCAACATCCCTTCTACCTTGTGCACGAGCAGCTTCTGTCAATGAAACTATCGATGTAAGCCAGGTGTTCCAGTGGAAACCTTTTCGGTTCTCTGGTTTAAACAGCAGTGATAAATATAATATTGCTACTGAGCCTAGTACATTGCACCTAAATACAACAAGCCTTCAAGTTCCACCTGGTCAATTTCATAGTTTGGGTATAACTGCCAAGGATGAATTGAACAACACTGTACACTCAGTATACAGGGCTTACATTTCCAATACTAATGACGACGTACAAATCAGCAGTTCATTATACATTTCAGATGGAAATATCCAACTTCAAGGGGCAATCAACTCTACATTCCAAATGAATCTTCAGACAATTGGTGCACATAACATCAAAGCATCAGTAAAAGCCCAACTTATTCAGTGTCCCCCGGGGTTTGTGTATTCCGATTCACGTCATCGTTGTATGTGTTCAGCAGATACTGAAGATCAGCGGTATTTGGGGATTTCGGGATGTGATGCAAGCGTGTTCCAGGCGCTCCTCAGCAAAGGCTTCTGGGCTGGCTGTATTGATAATCAAACAGTTGTCACTGCAGAGTGTCCCCTTGGATACTGTTCCTACCATCACTCTAATTCTCTCGACTCTTTTATCTCTCTTCCGCCTCAATTGCAATGTGATGACCTAGACAACTTGTTGTGCGGTGGACAAAATAGAACTGGCCTCCTATGTGGAAGATGCCAGGCTAACCTAACGGTGTACTACCACTCCCAGCGCTATCTCTGTGGTGAGTGCAATTATGGTTACATTGGATTGTTGTTTTATATTCTGTCTGAATTAGTTCCAGTCACCATCTTCTTTTTGGTAATCCTCTGGTTCAACATCAATCTCACATCTGGGCTCGCAAACAGCTTCATATTTTTCGTTCAGGTCCTTGATTTCTTTCAAGTGAACTCCTTGGGACTCTTTCCCCTCCCACCCGGAGTTGATTCTCTAACTGACATTTATAGTTTCATATTTGGTTTTCTGAACTTGGACTTCTTCCGTTTGGATGTGCTTGCTTTCTGTCTATGGGAAGGAGCAACTGTGCTGGATGTCCTAGTTTTCAAGTATGTCACAACTGCTTATGCTGTGCTTCTGCTTGTCCTCTTGGTTGTTTTTAAGAGAGTGTTCCGCTGTAGCCAGGCTTGCTGCTGCCCCAAAAGGGACTCCACCATCCACTGTATATCAGCCTTCCTGATCATATCGTATGCTCAGTGTGCAAAGGTGTCTTTTCAGATCTTAACAAGGGTCGATTTACTGGGAGAAAGTCTTGCAACACACAAGGAAGTGGTATTCCTTAGTGGAGAAACTCAGTTCCTCAGTCGCGATCACCTTCCATATGCAGTCCTAGCTATTTTCTGCCTCCTAACTATATGCACTATACCACCAGCACTTCTTATAGCCTATCCTGCAGTCAATAAAGTCTTAGCTCTTTGCATGGAAAACAGTACAAACAGAAGAGAGGCTGAAGGAATGGAAGCCAGTGATTATCAACCCCGTGCTAGGTGTTGCCAAGTTGGACGGTTGAAACCTCTCATAGATTCCTTCCAGGGCTGCTACAAAGACCACTTCCGTTTTTTTGCTGGGGTTTACTTCGTATACAGGTTAGCTATATCGGCTGCTTTTGCATTTACTACGAGTGGCCTCCAGTTTTATGTGAGCTTGGAAATAGTCCTTGTTGCCATGCTGGCATTTCATGCAATTGCCCAGCCATACGAGAAGAAATACTACAACATAGTGGATGCCTTCATGTTTGCCAACTTGGCTATTATAAATGGCATAAGCTTGTACGATTACTTTTTGTCGATCTCATCCCATCTGTATAATTCCACCCTTCATATTTTCTCGTCAATCCAAGTGGTTCTCATCTATCTTCCGTTGGTCTATATGGTCATCTTCCTCGCATTGAAATTTGCTGTTAGATACAGCTCAAGGGTTCGGAAAACGTTTCGCAGCGCCAATCAGTACATCCCACTTCTTGATGGAGAAGAAGATGAGAATATTGAAGACGAGAACATATTTGATGAGGACCATTTACCTGCAAGGTTATTTGAAACTCCTCCTCGTAACCCTCGACGACGAGAACCTAATTATGGATCTATCCAGCGTGTGACTTTGTAAGCTATAGCTAGTTGTACTACCTTTGGTATAATTATTCGGACATATTTTGTACAATCCCATTCTGTTGGTAGGTACATTATAAGTGGTCCTATGACACACATGTTACTTTAATTAAACTGTAACAATTATTTATCCCCAGATGTTGATTGTACCTTGTTATGTTAAGTATTAAAATGAATTTCGTTGTTCAAGACAGGGAGGATGCATGGATTATAACCCAGTCCGGGAGACACTTTGAATGATTATGAAGAGTGAGAATGAGACTAAGTGTACATGCATCTGTCAAGTACCTTATTGTCTAGTATTTTCCTCCCTCATTCTAACAGTACAGCTATAGCAATTGGCATGCACAGGGGGAAGAGCAATTAGCACAGTGGAACAGCATGCCAGATAGCACAACTGAACACATGTTTGCAGCTTTAATTTGATAGGTGTCAATACCTGTCACATGCTATACAGCTGGGTGTCATGCAAAAAGATGGGGCTGTTGCAACTGCATGTAGTTATACCATAATTATATGGACTTAAATATTGCACCATCATCATTATATACCAGGTTGAGCATTTGAGGCTGCATTTGGCTAAATTATCGCGATATTATGTTGGTGGACAAGCCTCAACAACGTGGACTCCCCCTCCCTTGTTATTAAGGGAGGGAGTTAAATAAAAGCTACATGTCATCAAGAGATATTAGCTGCTGCATGCGTGGGTTGTTGATTCCACACACGAACCAGTCCCTGAGCATGGCCTGAAGTGATGTACCGAAGTTGGCCAACAAGCGCCACTGCGATACGAACATCGAAATGGATTCCCCTGACTGACAAACTCTGGAGTTGAATGCACTATCTCCGAGGGTTTCGGTTCGTGGTGTTGCTTCAGAGCATCCACCAACTCCTTGTACGTTTTCTCCAATGGCTTTTCTGGTGCCACCAAGCTCCTCAACAGCCTGTAGCACGCGGGTACCATGACTGACAGGAGAATTGCCCTCTTGTGCTCCGCGTTCACAACTCCGTTAGCGAGGAAGAAATGTTCCAACCTTTCCGCATACTGGGACCATTCCTCTTTCTCAGAGTCATACTCCTGCACATTACCGAAGAGAGTTGCCATCATGATCCCATCCTTGTCGCCATGCAGTGTTATGACTCTCTTAGTATTTGGCAGAGCCACAGCAGCATTTCAACAGTCAGAGGTTAATTGGCAAATCTGATATTCACAAATGGCAAGGGCTTTTATAACCAGTATATCTCAATAGTCACAGCTGAGAATGATACAGTGAATTACAATGCCAATAATTACAGTCAATCATGCAGGTAGCACCAGATAGAGAGACACAATGACAGTCCCACTAATGACAAACACACAGAGATACCACAGATAATTCTGTAGTCTTAATTCGTATAAGAGCTGCTAGATACAGGGGCTAAAACCACGGTATGCCAACTGTGCACGTGACACAGACGGTACGTAGTGTATACATAGGAGGATATAGTCCTGCATGTGCAATGAAAAGTGTTACTGTGTACCTATTAGTTTAAACCCTTTCTACGGACAACCACAAGAAACAGCTTAAGGAAGCAAAAACCCTGTATTAAAGTATAACAAAGCCCCCACACAAATTCTTATGGGAGCTCATGACAGCTTTGATTGGTAGCTAAAGAGTTGAAGTATATTCTTCATGCAACATAGGTTTACAACTGTGAAAAACATGTCCCATATGTCAGATGTTTGCCATGTGCATTACTAAAATAGCTACACTTTTGGTTTAAGGGAGAGGGTTAACTTAACAAGCAGTCATTAAAGACTGATAATTCTGGCGCTATAATTATTAATAATGAAGCAAATCTGTAGGTAGTTAATATTGCACGTTCAAATTAAAATGTTTGTGCGTAGAACTAATTGTGTCCATCTGTGCACGACACTTTCTTATTCTCTTTGTTTACATTTGCAAATAGCTCGCGGAACTTTTTATCCCGGACGCCATTCTCCACCAAAACCTGATGATAAAATTCCCACGAATGTCTGAAGTAATCCACGGTGAACTCAGCTTCGTGATTTACTGCATTGATGGTAGCTGCAACAGTCAAGAACGCATAAATGAAGAGATTGGGGTCTGAGATGCTGTCCTTGATGAGAGCAACTTGGATGGAAGCAAGGCTGAACATCATGGAGCAAAAGACTGTGAGAAGCACATTGCCGTGCAGAACTTTATTTGCATGAAGTTGGGCGAGCGGGCCTTTTGGGTAATCATCGACCTGAACCATCTCTAACCAACCCATGGCTTTGTCATGCAGGGAGGTATGTCTTGCACCCCGATTTCGTTTGTAGTACTTGGTGAGATATTCAAACCTTCCAACGGGAATATCATGATCAGTTTCATCGTCCCCCAGCGCTTGCTCAACAAAGCGAACAATAGCTGATTGCTTCTTGAGATATTTCACTTCAGGATCAATCACATTGGGCTTCAGCACTTTCGTTGAGGGGTTGTAGGTGAGAACCAAAGAGGAGAGAGCGAACGTGCAGGTTTGGATGCTCTTGTATATTTTTGATGTTGGAATTAGACCTGGGGTGAAACGTGTGTTTTGAAAAGCCCAGGCTACAAAATAGCTGAAGATGGAGTGACCAAGAGTATCAATAACAAATGCCATTTCCGATCCGCTGCGGGCACTAAGAACACACAGATCTTGTGGTGCATTGGTGCACTTAAAATGCTTGAAAGCGGTCAAATCGGATGCTATTTTGCCCGCAAATGAGCAGTCAAGGATGAAAACTATGTGCTTTGGCTTGCTCTGCAGATCAGCCAGCCACTGCAAGAGAGTATCCGGAGTGATGTGTGTGTTGGTATCATGCTCATTAAAATCAATTGAGTAGAGGCTGCAATTTGAATCAGTTTGAACACCAGAACCAGTGTAAACAAAAACAAACAGACCCTCAGGGCCCACTTTTCGTCCACACTCTTTGAAAGCCTGTTGGATTTCCTCAAATGTACTGCTGTCGTAATCGCTGGAAGTTGTGCAAAGCTGAACGTTGCTGTTTGGTAACACTCCACAACCGACAAAAGAGTCTGTGATGTGCTTTGCATCCTTGCTATGAGCAGCAACACCTGTACCCTGATCAATGCCAAAAGCAACCATATAGCTTTGCTGTGGTTCGTATGACATTGATTCTGGAGGCTTGGTTGATATGTGCAAGAAGCTGTCCTCGCGCAATTGAATCACAGTTACTGTATCAGCCATGTTTGCAGCTTCTCTCGTGAGTCAAATTGGCTATGAACGTTTGTAGACTACAACTACCAATACTCACAGAATGCTAACGTACTAATCGCAATTGCATGACTGTAGATTTAATACCAACAGGAGGGGGATTTTCTAACATGTGATATGCATAGTTTTGCCTCATGAATATTGTTATCATGCACCGTGCACTGTTGCATCAGCCTAGAGTATCAGGCATTTGGGAAGCACCTGATTAGCGCTATAGTGTACATGGTTATATATAGCAGGTATTACATCACCACTAAATATATAAAGGTCATTGAGGCTGTCTACACCCACTCTTGGTGAATCCCCTTTAGTTATGTGCTGAGAGACATAATTACATTGCTACAAAGGTCAAATCCTGGTATCTAGAGCTGTTGCTAAGCTGCACTCCATCTGTTGTTGATACCTGTGTAGGCTAGCTCAGTTAATATATCAAGTTGCTGATTTTCAAAATACAAATCCTTGGTAGCTTACTGGAGAAAATGATATCAGATTCAAATCCAGGCACTTCTAGTGCAACACAGAAAACCTCTGATATTGAGACACGGACACAATACAACGCTGCCCCAAATATCCATTCCGTATACGTAGTTCTTGAACCTTTTACAACCTCTCTGTCCTTGAGCTATTGAGAGGTTTCACTGTAATTGGCTAAACATTATGGCAACAATTGCAAGAAACCATGCAGGTAGACTATACGTATACCTTTCAGATTAAATATTGTATTTTGGGAGGCAATAACTCAGACACTGTTTACAAATCGGAGATGTATCCTATCTACATGGTAATCAATGGGTACAAGGGGTTGTTGTTGCTGCCATAGCAACCTGGAATTTCTAGTTGTAATAATAATAGCCTCCAAGTATCAATGGGCCAACCATACTGCTAATTGGTGGATCGCTATTCAAATTGTTGTAATTACTGCATCAAAACAAAAACATTTAAGATGTGCTGCATGTGTATTACAAATGTATGAAGTGCTGGCAGTGTCACTGTAAATATTCCCTTCAGAAACAGAGCCAGCAACTGCACTCATGAGTGAACAGTTGGAGGCCAAGTTGCGGCAGTTGGAAACCAAGCAGGGTGAACAGTTAGAGTCAACTTGGAGACTAATCTGAAGGAAAACAGTGCAAGCTTTTGTGTAACAGTTATATAACTAGCTTATGGATACAACCGTTATAAGTTGGAATACCCCATCCATCAGCTACGTGTATAGCTGGTCTTCCTGGGTCTCTCTTTTTTTACAGACCTTTGCAGGTTGGTTGTCCATACAGAGGCAAAGGTAGATAGGTGGGTCTCTTAAGGAGGTGATTCAATTAGTGTATAGAGGTACATGCATGTGCTAATTCACCCTTTTGAGAGACCCCTCGATCCTATCTACCTTTGCCTCTGGACAACCAACCTGCAAAGGTCCGTATAAGGTAGTCCGTAGCTTTCATCCACAAGTGATGGGAGTGTGTGTAGCTATAGACTTGGAATCACCTGATCTGTTAAGACATGACCTTGCATGCAGGTAGCTAATCAAATTATTTAATAATCATTGTGTACATTACTGTAGGTCAGAACTACATATTATAGAAACCATCTTTCCAACTTAATTGTCATTTAGAAAATTGTTCGGGGGGGGGGGGGGGGGGGGGGGGGGGGGGGCTCATGCATGATCTCACCCTTGACCGTTAATTAGATTGCCCTCATGCATTAAAACCCGTAATGCACTGCAATCTGGTATTCATACATGCTTTCACTATATAATCCCATAAAGCTCGTCATTCATGCCCCCCCCTAATATATTCTCTATGGGAAATGGACAAATTTCACTGACTCATAAACACCTGTACCCAACATGTTAATGCACTCAAACTCGAGATATCAGCGCTAAGTACCTCATACAGTACATTCTATGTATAAATCAGCCTGTCATATCTTGGCAAATATTCATAGCTCCAAGCACACCAGGGTTGTCACTAGCTCAATACAAAGACCACTATGACGTAAGGATTGATCTTTGCTCCACGTATCTATAGTGGTGGAATTACCCATGTCCATAGCTTGCACAGTTCGTGAGCTATATATGTTAGCACAGTTCATGAGCTATGTTAGCACCGTTTGTGAGCTATGTTAGCACAGTTCGTGAGCTATGTTAGCACAGTTCGTGAGCTATGTTAGCACAGTTTGTGAGCTATGTTAGCACAGTTTGTGAGCTATGTTAGCACAGTTTGTGAGCTATGTTAGCACAGTTTGTGAGCTATGTTAGCACAGTTTGTGAGCTAGCTATGTTAGCATAGTTTGTGAGCTATGTTAGCACAGTTTGTGAGCTATGTTAGCACAGTTGTGGGACAGTTTGTGAACTATGTTAGCACAGATTCACCGTACGCCACTTCATGTGTACAGATTAATCGACTGATTAATGTACTGATTGGATTGCCATGTCTCAAAGCAGGGTCCGTTTATGTTGGGTGATAACTAATTTGAAGCTGCATGCTGACATGTGAAGCCGACCATTTTTATGGATTTGTTATCGTGGCTTTGTCCAGCCTTCTCCCCCAAGTAAAAAGAAACCAGATGACCAATCACATCCATATGAATTTCTAACCATTTGCATGCACCTCAGTACGTAGATAGAGGTACCGGTACACACATTGCATGCTGCTGCGCATAAGTTATTCTATGCAGCTATAATTATTCCACTGTAAGTTGCACATTTCATGTATTATCATAATTCTTCCTGTAGAAATATATGCAGAGATATGTATAACATACAGGAGTTTGATTAGCACATCATTGTGGGTGTACCTAACTAGCTATGTAGTTTGTTTGTCCCGAAGAGATTCAAGTTCTGCTGCCCATTTCTGCACTTCAGGATGCTGAAACACACCTATATGTATGTAAATGGCCAAGGGAGGTTCATATATATACTGTATTCATGCATATATCATACCTACAAGGTTGTTACTTCCCAGGCCCAACTCCAGCTTTTGTTTGTGCAACACTCCAGTGCAACATACTCATCAAACCTACTCAAGAAAGGCGCCCATCGTGATCGCCATCATGCACTGAAGCTTTCAGCTTCAGAAACTCACTCACCTTGTTGGTGGAGATATAGATATAGTTTTTTTGTCTTCCTGTTGGCCACCATTGCTAACGTTGGAAGTACGTGACATCAAGTATGTGGTAAGGCATGAGGCATCATGTGTGGTAAGGCATGAGCTTGGGAACATGCACAGTGTGGTAAGGCATGAGGCATCATTGTGAAGTGTGACCTTGTCCTATGTACGTATAGCTGTTACCACCTGTACTGTACTAGTGTAGGCTGGAGCTTGGGAACATGCACACAAAGATTTGCAATGCATGCACAACACAAGTAAAGTGTAGTGTCAAAAATTGGCATCTGCTTCCGTGTATTATTTTCAATGCAAACCAAAGAACAGAAAATGGGGTAGGCCTGTGGGAACGAGGCTAAACCACAAACACTGCTTGTATCCTATGTAACTCAAGACTCCACTATATGTGCACTGAGACAAGGGATACAATAAGTGTTGTTGCCGTAGAAACAGCAGTGACTATTTACACAGCTACAGGAAGGACTACACGACCTACAGCACATCCAAGAGTAGTTACGTATATACGAGTGCATAGAAGACTGTTGCAGAAGTGCCAGCAATTGTGAAAGCTATAACTGACTTTCTCCAGAAACTGCCATCCTAGCCTCGTTCCCAGCTGTGAGAGCCTGGGAATGAGGCTACTGCCATCCAATGCAGAGCCAAAGAGCACAAGTTACAATACAGACTGCTACTGCACGCTAAGCTGATTTACTGCCTGTTACCTAGCCTTGTTCCCAGGCCTTTCCCACTGCCAATATTTGATCGCTTACAGTGTGCAACTCGCATGCTGTAAGCGACCAAACAATGGTGGTGGGAATGGCCTGGGATGCCTACTGCAAGCGATCAAATACTGGCGGTGGGAATGGCTCTTGGAATGAGGCTGCCTGTTACCGGCACACAGACATTCAGATGTACACACTCCTCACACCTTATGTACCATAGAAAGGGCTTACCTTTAGTGGAGTCAAAGAACTGCTGTAGTTCTCCTGATCTGTTTTCAGCTGCAAACAAGTACAGATACATTGGCTCAAGTGTATACCAGTGGGGGACAAATTTATGCATATAGAGTGTTCTTGACAGGTCTCCTGGCTATTTGGTATTCCAGCACTAATCTACATGTCTTGGTGAATGGTGCACTTTCTCCTAAATGAAAGGTGGCCAGATTTACACTTTCTGAAAACTGAGGGAGAGAGTACGGTAACCTGTATGTTGCTCATAAGTGGGTGCTTGTTACCATAAGAGTGACAGCTAGATCTAAGCTTCCGGTTTGACTGAGAACAAACTGCCATCAAGAGCACATGATGATTAGCGGTGCACAACGTGGCGATACTTACCGTTATCGACACTGCGCTTGCACGGCGGTACGTTTTTTGGGAAGTGAACAATATTATTGAAAAAATTGATAATTAAGTACACGAAGCAACTTAGTCGATCAAACAGCAGCAGCAATGAGCGACCTACACGTGATGATTGTACAGAGCCTGGTGAACCTGCTGCAGGCAAAGCCGAGATGTCGTTAATAAGCGAAGCTGTCACTGCTGTTTGGAACGACTTTGGCATCGAAGGGGACAAGAAAGGCAAACCACGATCAACAGACCGCCCAAAATGTCGCGTATGCATGCCACTAAGTCTCAGCGAAGGACAGTAATCTTTACAACCAGATTGTACTCTTACCTTGTGTGTGATAATATACCGTGAGGTAGGAAAAGTAATATTGTGAAGGTCTAATGATGATATCATAATTATGTCATCATGCGCTTTGCCACCTACGCGGCTATGAACTATAATAAGCACACTATGCCCAACATAAAGTAGTGGGGTTCTGCTGACCAGGTCAAAGCTATGCAATATTATGCATCGAGTACACACACCTTTCTCATATTCAAATGCTTGAAACATCATATCAAATTTATCCAAGTCTTTGACTACCACTGCCTCCGGGCTTGCACCTTTCTCGTATTCCTGTGGATAGCAAGCATGTGTAGGATATAGACACGACTCCTGGTCATTAGGTACCTGCAACTACATACATGGGTTCCCACCTCCCGTTTTTTGATCACTCACAGTATGCATGGGAAGGTTGTGCTCAACATGTACAACATCATGAACTGCAGTGGAGACTGACTGCTAAGAGCTTCACAATACCTACCAAACCAGCCTTGATATTCTAGCTGTATACTGCTCTAGCATGACATACTGTAGTTGGTCCTTCATCAGGGCAAATTCATCGTTGTAGCGTTTCCCAAAGAGGCCACATGCATTTGTTGGCACCTTCACTGAGAATGATTTGCCTGCTTAATCTTGAAGAGTAGTCATTTTGAGCAGCAACCAAATGCCAGCCTTTATAGTTTGGGTGAGTCCTTAGTCCAATCCATGCACAGTCCATTCCGCAGCCCAAAGCCCAGCTCTTAGCAAGACCCCAGAAACTTTGGAATAGGAATTTTAACTGATATCATCTATACCTCCACCTCAAAGACAGTGAACTAGATATTGTTGAGTTCTAAAGCGGTACGACAGGAGTTCCTTTTCACCTAGGACATTGTCGGTACAAAACAGCTGTAACTTGCACGTCCTTTATGCAATTGGTGTCAATGTGAAGTACAATTTGTCTATCCTATCTACTAGGAGTTAGCCAAATCTCAGCTTCTGCAGGAAAGTACGAATGGCTATTCTAGAGAGGAAGTAGCTGATATTAATATACATGCATAATATGTCAGTAAAGGAAGACTACATGGGAGTCTGGTGTGTGCCATTATTCAGTAGTGAAGTTTCTGCGCGAGCAGTCATGCACAGTGCATCACATCCTCTTCTGGCTTAAGCTTCATGCAGCAATAGCAAACATTAATTTTATGCATGACTTCACTGTCAAATGCATGGGATGCACTGGCCTGCCGTGGATACTTTGGCATAGGCGTGAAGAGTCCCCACCATGCTTACGTACTGTACGTAGGTTGGATCTTCTAAACTTACACCGTGCAGGATTTCATGTCGGTTTTGGTACATTACTGTGCAAGACAAAACATATTTCCAACTTTGAGCAAATTCTGAAGGGTCACCCTGAACTCCCGGTCCTACCTTAACTGTATGCGGATGTTGAAACTAAAAGCATTATAGTAATGAGGCCATGTAAGGGCACCAAGGCTACTAAATAATTGTGAATTTGGTTAGCTAGTGTGTAGGATGACGAGTTAGAAGCAAGTAAATTTCTACCTAGTTTTACGTATCACTCAACATACCTGCCACAGCTCTAAGAGTTCCTTGCCAACCTGCAAGTAAACATAAAAAGATATGGTTGAAGGACAGACACAATTATAAGCTAATGAACATTCCCAAACTACATTCTCTTTGCAGCTGTAGTGTAATTTGATAGAAGGTAATCTTCAGACCTCACTTCTGCTGCATGGTGGTATTCAACATTGACCCAGTACGGAATACTGGGAGTTATTCCACAGCAACTGCAACAGGAGGATCCCAGGGCAGTGTTCGCGTGCAACTCTGTCTCAAAATCACATTGCTATAGGTACATACAAGGCGTACAGCTGGAAATTTAATAATTCTACCACAGTGCGTGGGTGATCCTTTGATGAACCGCTGAGGATAAATCGGTTATCCTCCATGATGACATCCACGCTGTGCTGAGAATCACAGAGCTATAGCTGTCCTAGCAGCCAGATCCAGCTACTATTGGAGGTTATGTCTGTGGTGGAAGCCATGCAGATCTACTACGTATATCAACTCGGAGGTTATGCGGCTTATCCTCCTTAGGAAAGTTTAGCCTCGGTTCCGCCTCAGCCAATTAATCTTTCCCACAGAGGATAAATTGCATAACCTCCGTGTCGATGGAGTAGATCCTATTCTTGGAGACCATGTGGTCCTTGTAGTGCCAAGCATTAATTTACTAGCGCATTTTGCAGTGATTTTGAGACATCTTTCCAATGTACGTATGCAGCTGACAGCCATCCATCCCAATAATACTAGTATGTACTACCATGAACTTGACAAACACATTCCATATATGGTGCATGAGTGCAAACTTACGAACATATTTGGGGAAAAGGCTACCATAATGCAAACGTGGGGAACTTTAAAGTGCACCAAAACTGCTGACACAGGCAGATAGGACACAATATCTGTATACACAAGAGTGTATTTCAATGCACAATGTGCCAGGGGATCATACAATTTTGCACAATGGATAAATAACAGCTGCATGAACTAAATTGATATAGCAGAGATCGAAGAATGTAGGAAGATAACTTGGCAATTGATATAACAGAGAGGGAGATAAAAACAGTTAATTTGAACTCATAAACTATAGGCAAATTGATTCTTTGCTGCAGAAAGTTACACGTTTCTTTCCTTCATAGCTGTCAACTGTATCAGCATCTGTCGCAAGCTCTCTTTCCACTCTCCTGCTGCATGCACTAAAAGTTCTTCTATAAGTTTGTTTGAATACCATACTAGCAGTGCCAAAGGATCCAAAGCTCCTGTGCAGACATATTGAACGGGTTTTGCCTCAGTCAAATGAAACACTTTCCCATCTTTGCCATTCACTGGCAGCACCCTTGCCGACGAAACATCCAGGAATGCCTCCAGGTATGTAGAATCAATCCAGTACACATGCTGCATTAGAATTCCACACACATCACCGAAAACGACTGGTGAATACTTACATGTGCATAGCAATGACTGAAACAGCCTCTCTAACAGCACTGAGGGGATCTCCTCAGCATTTTGCAAGAGTGAGCAGAACTCTAACTCGACCAATTCTGTTTCTCTATCGCACTTGTCTGGATCAACACCACAGTCAGTAATGTCAGATCTCCACCTCACTATTGAAGGATTCAAATGTTCAATCATATCGAGCTTGTCCAGAATAATCATTTTACAGTCTTTTAGCTCACTGACAGCACCAAAGAGTGCAGACAGGATTGAACCGGAAAGGAATCTGAGCTCTCCCTCAGTAGATGCAAATGGAAACAGCCCAGTATCAGTGGACAATCCTATGATAGCAGTATGACTGTTAATCTGAGTCTTAGCTGCAGCATGGCTGAAATGGCATAAAGACAAGCAGTACTCTGCATGCAGTTTATAGAACTGCGCGTGCTTGAGGAGCAGCAATTGCAGTGGGTCTTGAAAGCACTGAGGAACGTAAGTCAACGTGGCAATGTTCTCCAAGCAAGCAGAGGGGTGAACCTTCTCCCTTTCCAAACTTTCAGCAAGGTCAGATGCTTCATGTGGTCCCGAATCACCGCTTTCAGCCATTCCCGTTTGCAGTTCAGTTATTCACTCTTGCAATTTGCATCGTGGTATACAATATCAAATCAAAGCCATAATCATATCACTCACTTCATTTCAAATGAATTGAACAAACAGTTTCTAACTAAGTTACGCTATAACAACTTCAATCAAATAAAGCTTGAACGTTGAGAGCAAGCAGCCTTTATATATACGTAGGCTCTGGAGTGACTCATCAGCACCTTGCCTTATAAGACAAAGACATGGTCTCAGAAGAGTAGACTCCATCACATGAATAGGCACGTTACTCAAGGCAGGCACGAGCAGGTATAGCAGAAGAATGCAACACATTGTGCAGAAAGGAAGTTGCATCATTTTATGGCATACTCCACATACCTGATATGGCATGCATAAACATGTTTGAACACTCTATGGTTGCATCATGAATACCAGTACCATTGCTATGAATTTAATTATTGAGCAGCCGATAGAGGGTTCATCAAAATTTTACCCACTAAGGAATTGGTAGTACCAAATAAGCTGCAGAACAAAATCTTATTACCTTAGCAGGTAAAAGTTCTTTAAGCACGCCATATTTTAATTTTTAAGTTCCGTCATTCCGTCAAGTACCAAACTTCACACACAAATGCCCTTGTGTGCAGATTCGTGACTCTAACCACACCCACTCGTTAATAAGCTTTCACTTGTCAACAACTGCCTGTCCAGACTGCAAGGCTAGAAAATGGAGGCCCTACAAGGTGAGAGGACTGTTTCTAAGCCCATTCTTGCATAAGAAACGGCCCACCCAGTGCCATGCCATTTCAGGTGCACCCACTCACATCCCCTTGTCCCACCCTTTATACTCCCATCTCCCAATTGCTAGGTAATGATGCTGGATCACAAGATGAAAGTCTCATGCCGATATGAGTCAACTCGTGGTTAAAGGGTTAACAAGTATACTTATAGGGTTAACAGAATGGGTTGCATCATGAATACCGTTACTACTAGACGAATGCAGAACATTGTGGGGCGAGCCTGAGCGAGTACAGTTGTCGAATGTGCATGGAACAGTTGCATGAGCATGTGTCAGATGCATGTGCATGACTGTCAGTGCATGTCATCTGAATGTGACGGAGAGCATAGCATGACTTAGAAGTTATGACACTAAAAGTTCACCCATGCACTTCACAGCAACTGCGAATCAGGTTAGCCGAAGCAGTCTGGTAGGTAGGTCCAGGAGAACTCTCTGTCTTTGTTGTCGCCACCGGAGGGCGACTTTCTCATTCTCTGCTGATGCCAGATCTGTGTCTTGACTGCATGTCACAGTGAGTTAAGTGTTACCGAGCGCAGACCAGTCAAGTTCCCATCCTCTGGCAATAGCTGAAGCAGCAGTCTAACACACCGTGATGGTTTATAGCTATTAAAACCTGCATGCATGCTAGCTAGCTAGTAATGCACACCATGATGTGCTCTGCATGCAGGACATGAGATCGCTTGAAGCACTCTCCCCGTCTTCATGAAATGCTTTAGCCCCTCACCGCGCGCTATAGTCTCCATTCTTGTTGAGGTAGACCGTTCATGGTTCGCATGGTTCGTGTCTATGTCGTTGACAATGGTGAGTTCGTTTGTGGTTTGAATTAACGCGACACGCAAAATACGAGCAGGAAGTGATTTACGGCACGACGTACGATAGAAAATTATAAATATGGAAAATTCACAGCAAACTCGTCTATGTGGGGCTCGCTCAGGCTCGCCCCAATGAAAAACAAAATTACCTCTTGTGGTACAAGGCTTTGTATGTGTTCCATTGCTGCCTACAAAGATTAAAGAGAACAGAAAACCATGACTAGACGATGCTAGCCTTGTACCCAGGCCCACACGCGGAAGAGGGCATGGTGACACTTGGCAAAATTCCTGTATGTGCTCAGTCAGCATAATAATTTATTGTGTAAGCGATTACTTGGTTGCAATTCATGCGGCAGGTAGCTGTTGGTGATGGCTAAGTAGAACACCCTTGCCAAGGAGCGACCAGAGGTGAGCTAGAACAGCGGTTTTATCAAGCGGCTATACTTTTCATGCTGTAAAGAATGTAATTACTATGCAGTAATTGGCAATGGACGAATGCGATTCGCCTACCTGAAGTGACTGCTGACCTCAGCACATAGGGGAATTTTGCCAAGTGACACCAGGCCCACTTCCACATTCCGCGTGAGGGCCTGGGTACGAGTGGGTATGAGGCTAAGATCATTCAGATCATGCAGACAATGTGCAGGGTTTAATTTGGGGGGGGGGGGGGGGGGGGGGGTAATTCTAATTCCAGTTCCCATTTACAGCACAAGAGTGCTTGTAACAGTCCCTCGCCCATTGATGCTAATCATCTTTCTTTTTACTGTAGTCTCAGCCCCCCACATTTGGCTCAATTATTTGTAGCACAGGGTCAAAGCAACTAATGTCTACTAGTCTAGTGTGAGATAGGTGTGCAAAGCTCTCAAGCTTACATGTTGGTTGGAGAGTGTTGAAATGGTAGTTTTGCCTCAAATTTCACTTATGATTGCCCACATTGTCAGTAGGGATGCTGAAGCCTCTATACTTGCTACAAACTACTTGCTACTGAGTGACAATCTGGCTGAGTACATATAGCCACTGTCCCCAGAAACTAAGCTCAACGTACAGTCACCACTTTTGCGGAGAGGCATAAATGCAACTGACACGCAAGTGCAAACATTTCTTTCATGGATGAAAGAAACACTAAAAGAGCATATACACTCCTCTTGGTAAACAAATAAGGTGCACTGATTTGAACTGATTATAACACCAGCTGACCAGCCAAGATCTTTTTCTTTCCCAAATGGCCGTTTGGATGCTACGAGTGCTTCTTCATCGCTAAAAATACGTGCGAAAAAGTGTTCCATGTTTCACACCTCTGCGGACACGCAGAGTGTCAGCTAGTCTCGTGCCCAGACCCTCTGTATAATCATAATTTTCTCTATAACTATGTATTCCAACACCTTTTGTACCATGTTAGTTTCCTATTTACATAGCAGCTATATACACATACCAACTCTCTCTTTTGCTTCTCCTCCTTGCTAACCCCACAGGATGGGGTAATGTCACCGACAATGCTCTCAGCCAAATCATGTACCAATGCCATCTTAATGCACCTGGTGTGTGTGTGCAGAGGAGGGGAACATCCTAATCTCAAAATGTCATCCCAGAATGTCTAAACCCAAATGTCCAAATGATGTTAAGCAAATGTTATGAACTAAAGATTCGAGCTTAGAAGAAACAAAGCAGTGTTTAATTGCTGAAATGTAAGAGTCAATGTTTCATCACCATTCCTTTGTTTCTACCTCTGCTAAGAGGAATTCCACATAATAATTTGGAAGAAAACTTCCAATTCTCGGAAGAAGCCTTCCAGTTTGCAGCAAAGCTATGCTGCAAATGCATGTTGGAAAAGAGTTCTGAATCTTGGCATCAATTTTAAAGACGCGCACCATACTAGAGTCAGAACCGGGGGTACATTGAAGTGATACTTTTAATGATGACATAGCCAAGCACTCAAGTGAACAGGTATGCCAAATTGTTCATCAATCATCACATAAAAGTACCGAGACAGCGCATTGATACCAGCTGTTTTTTTCATTTCCATATCATTAGGAGCTTATGAGCGATATCATAATGCTCATTTACCTTGTTAAGGCCAAATTGCTTTAGTTTGTTGGATGAAAGAAGTGTGTTCTACAGGAGTACATGAATGAGGAAGATCCCAGACCACTGAAGATACTTTACACCCACAGCTGATCAGGAGAACTGTTGTGAGCTAGAGAACCCTCCTCAAGAACTTGTCGCAGCAATAGTGCTTGTAGCAGTCTCTCACCCATTGATGCTAATCATCATGAAAGAGCATTCACCTGCAAAAGAACACCCACCCCCACATTTGACTCAAGCACAGGGTCAAAGTTTACTAACACCTACCCAGAGTAGGGAAAGTGGCCTGGGAACTAGGCTATATAGCTTCACAGTTGTCACCGCATAAATCTCTCGTAAAGTTCCTCAATCAACATCATCACATTCCAGCCAGCTAATACCATGTGTGCTTCACTAATGATGCAGATCCTATAGCCGCCTGAAGGCTAAGGAGAAAAGTGGCTCCTCAGCTACATTACGAGGTCCAAGTGGTGTACCTCTAGGCTATCTCATATGTATAACTTGTGAGGTGTGCAGTAATGAGCCAAGTTAACTAGTCATGTCAGCAACTAACTAGCCGTGATGGCTAGATCAGATGGCACTGCAAAGTGGTGTCCCACCTGTCTTGTCTGTCAGTTCTCTGTCTTCACAGTGAACACAAGCTTATACAGCAGGATAGCAATATGCTTGTGAATTGATACTTTTTTGTTTTGAGTGTACAAAAATTGAGAATGCATTGCATACGTTTTGCATGCACAGCAATAATACAATTGTTATGAATAGCCAGACCCCGCCCCATGGCCGGTACCTACAAATGGAAACATCCAAGCCGGACTACAGTGCATATGCTCACACAATGGTACACAACTACAAATACACAATCTGCCTTCAAAACTCGGAAATGCTACTACACAATCAAAACGGCATTAAGTTGTTTATGGGCTATGCCTTACACATGTCACAGGGTGGAGTACTTTACTTTTTATTTTCCACTCGCTTGGCATCCACAGGCCCATAGGAAGCAATTTTAGTTTGGTCAGGCGGAGAGGGCTTTGAGCGATGAAATCGTGGCTGCGCAATGGCACGCGCAGCTCGCCAACTGTGAATCGGAGCAATTAACTTAAGCGTGTGAAGCGCGTTACATATGGGGGTCTGGGGGCCCTCCCCCAGGAAAATTTTGAATTTTAGACCTTCTGAGATTGTTTCTGGTGCAATCTTGTGATGAACTGCAAGATTCAGCAACTTGCTAGCCAGACTGAGCATATTATTGGTCCGGCGGCCGCCACACCTGCCGCACCTACTCCTATGGCCCTGATCCAAGTTCCCGAGCGTTTACTGTTGCTTATGATAAGTTCCATCCATCCTCTGAATCATAATGCAATCAAACACACCCACAGTATGCAGACCTGTCTGCAGTTTGGCTCAGGTGCTTGAAAAAACATATGTACCACGCAATGTCTTCTGTTATCTGAATGAACCATCTTCCCAACTAATCAGAGACTAATCAGAGGGCTGAACTTGGTAGGTACATGTGTATCTAGACCAGAAGTGAAAGCTACGTACATGCACTTACAGTCAGTTTACACTAGCGAGTTCGAACTGGTTTGAATGACCTCATAATGTACGTAAACGCGACCAAACCGTCCCAATCCGATTATATGGGACCACCAAACTCCATCGAATTGTACTTCATGACTTGATATTATCTGAAAAAGGTTGAATTAACCACTTGGAAGGTCAGCATTTACCATCTAGATGGGAGGAGTAACTCTTACACATATTATCATGTGACACACTGTTCTGCCTGGTGAGTAACAACACAGTTGTATAGTTCCATCCTGTCTTTATATATACAAAGACGTCATCAGACACAAGCCTATGAACTAGTACATTGCACTTCAGTTGAGTAAAACTAGTTTGTACCAGTGCATGTGAATCCAGTGAGCCTGTGTGTGTTCTGGGATTTTAGGTACTGGTACACCCCAAGCTAATACACTCCCAGCAGATTGCAATTTACATGGACGTCTAGCATCACACGTTTTCTCCCTCTTTCATCTTCATAGAGGCATGCCCAAACATGAGTGGACACACAGACAGTTGTGTGAACATTCTAGGGTCCAGCCTTAGGTGCCACTTTGCAAAACACATGGAAACGTCGAGCAAAAACTAAACTCAGATTCGTTCCCAGGTCGTCTTTTGCTTGCGGTATTGCCAGAGGCAAGATGACACAGGAACCAGACCAAGAGTGAACTAGCATGATTTGAAGAGGGAAATCTGCAGAACAGTTGAGAGTATCTAGTGCTCAACTCGAATTTGCCCTTTGTCCCTCCAGAAAAACAAGTTTGAGCAATGCCATTTATGGTAACTCAGTGATGATGTCATCACCCATCCCCCATTAATGGGGCCCAGGACCTGGATGAAACCTCCCACATTGGAGATGCTTTGAACATCCTTACAGCACTACAGACTACTAGAAAATTACTAGAGATTACTAGAGAGATTACTAACGATTCCTATAGATTACTATAGATTACTAGAAGCTGTTGCCAACCATGGAAAGCTGGAGTTTATAGCAGCACAGGCTAAGCCAGTTGCTTTCCTCTCCACCGGGCTCCCATGCTACCCGTGATGCTATATATGGAATCCCCTGTGAACTGAGAGGCTTCGCTGGGAAGGTGGACTGCAGGATGTACAGGCATATACTATTAGCCGAGACTTCCTTCCCACCTTAACACCAAAGTAATACAATAAAGAAAAATGTTTTCTCCAAACTTTAACCCCAACGTTGGTACAAGACGAACCTTCCAAGTAATTGGGTGAACGCGAGTGAGCCTTAAACTAGTGCATTCAATGTCGAGTTTCATCTGTCTGTACATAGTACGTGGCACATTGCGGCCATTGATGTCGTCAGATCAGAGAAGAAAAACTGAGGTGTTTTACCTCTTAGCTTTGGACATATACCTAGACACAATGATAGCATGAGAGCAGCTCTATTCTGCCACTTGGAGTAAATGAAGGTGGCCGGTTTTGTATGCTATCTTATCTCACGACAGTGACCCAGTACATACATAGTTAACAATCTCTGGCTACTGCAAAGTTTTCATCATGTGGGGGGAAGCCTGGGAACAACACTACTGTGTACATATGCACTGCAAGTTACCTCGCTGTTCTTCTACCATTCCTCTCTCCGTAAATCACTTACACACGAGATTGTGCACCATGTAGGCTTGTTTGGACTGAAAGCGATGAAAGCGTGACTGGGACTGAGGTACCACAAGAGTGTTTCCAAGCACCTTGGAAGTTTAACTTACTTATCACCTCCTAAATGACTGAATGAGGCTATGTTGTCCCTATAGTCTCATACCCAGGCAAAACCTGGGAATGAGGCTACGCTGTCCCTTGTCTCATACCAAACCTGGGAATGAGGCTACGCTGTCCCTTGTCTCATACCAATCCTGGGAATGAGGCTATGTTGTCCCTTGTCTCATACCAATCCTGGGAATGAGGCTATGTTGTCCCTTGTCTCATACCAAACCTGGGAATGAGGCTACGCTGTCCCTTGTCTCGTACCAATCCTGGGAATGAGGCTATGTTGTCCCTAGTCTCATACCCAGGCCAATCCTGGGAATGAGCAACATTGCCATACCCAGCCCTAGGAACAACCCAAAGAGGAGTTAGGAGTGGATTAGATAGCCTCGTTCCCAGGCTCCTCCCTAGCGCATACTAATATACAGTATGCAACAAAAAGCTGGGGAGGAGCCTAGGAAGAGGTGATGGATTAGCAAACATTCCCAGGCTTGAAAAATACTCTTACCTCTCCTGACTTAGTGGTTTCTCTTCATTTCCTCCAAAGAGGAAGGCCATCATGGCCATCCTGTACATGTGGCCCGACACAGTCTCTGGGTCTTGTACGTTGTGGTGCACCCATCCCGTGCGTCTAAGATGCTACACACATGGTGGGGGCGGAGGAAGAACAGACTGTTGAAATACATGGACTAAAGTCAGTTACCAGTAGCTTTCATGAGTGCAAAGTGATCGAGAAGGAGCATGCAAATCAACATCCAAATTACTCATTTTGGTTAGTCCTCATGTGCATAGGACATGTATACGTACGTCATAGCAGCATCCTAGTCTCAGGTGCTAACAGGCAATTCGTGTCCACCGCCATTCACCTGCTTGGTCGTCATATCACTTTTGGCCAGGTGAATGTACAATTTCTCACCTGGCACACGTTAACTTCTGTGTCGTTATTCCAATACTGAACTATTGGATTTGGATGGCACTCACGTGTGATTTTTGACACTTCATAAGCTCCTGAACTCAGAGGTAGAGTAATAAAGTGTTTGTCAGTGTTTTGATCATGTAGATCTTCATCAGTGCCGCTAACCTTCACTGATGAAGATCTACACAATCATAATAGCAAACACTGTATGTTGTTATGTTGAAGGTGGTTAGTACAAGTGGATAGCATGCAGACCAGTTGTCAGTGTAGTAGAAACCTCATCAGCTAGCTGGGCACATGTAAGGTGTGTGGCCAGCTGGATACACTTTCTGCGCAACCACACATACTTAGTCTCGTGCCCAGACCCCACCCTCCTGAAAAGAGGGTCTGGTAACTTTGCACAACAACTTTGGCCCAGGAAGTCACTGCTTTTTGTTACGAATTTCAGACTACCGATGAAAATTCAAATACACATAAAATTTCAATGCGTAGGATTTTCGGTTCACAATACCCACTAATTAACTGTGAATATTCAATGAAGCCTGAGGATGTTGCTGAAACTTGCCAGATGGAGTTTCTGTACAGGACTACACATACTGTGCGTACAGAATGATGTCAAATGTGATTTGCTACCCAGGCCTCCGCTCAGATTTTATCTCGCAGCTGTGGAGAAAACAATTTCTCCACGGCTGCGAGATAAAATCTGGGCGGAGGCCTGGGAACGAGGCTAGTGATTTGCCTGTGTCACCAGACCCTCCCTCCTTTTTTGCACGCAGGACGACTAGTTACTGTCTTCACAATACACTGTAAAAGGGGTAGTCACTTTTGTGTTCCGCATTTGCAACCAGGATGGAATCAAGTGATCAAGTTTGAGTTGACAATGAATGACCAAGATCAACGGATCAACAAATTTCTCGAGGATGTGACTATGTTTGTCCTCTTGTAAATCAAGTAATTAAGGGCTTCGGAATCAAACTATCAAGTGATCAAGAATGATTTTCACTGATCAAGATTCTTGATCCCGGTCACAAACACTTCTATGGTGATGTGTGAGTGACTACCCCCAAGGAGCCCATAACGCTTCGCGTCGCTCATAAATAAGCTCCTGCTACCCCTCACAGTACAGTTGGAAGTTTGATTCTGAAATCACTCTTATCACGCCAGCAGTGTCTGCGGGCGATTGGAACTGTGGTATCAAATCATGCTGAAGGAGAGTATTGAGATGGTATACAGTACACTTGCAACCAATTTGATTGAAAAGTCAAAGAAAGGACGTTGCTGATACTAGCCATGGGATGGGCTAACAGAGCATGGGTTCATACCTTCAACTTCCCACAAAGCTGGAAGAAAGCAAACAGATTTGGACGATTGGACGCCATACTGCACGTTTCACATGTTTCAGGACATCCCTGTAATCACATGGGTATCGATTGTTATGTTGTTTGAATGTGACCTTACGCAGCACACGTGCATGATTGACAGTAAACGTGTCGACAACCCAGGCAGCCAATCAAATGCAGAAATACGAACGCACTCGGAATGTGAATAACGCAAAATATGCATACTTGTGGGCTGTCTCGAGTGCCTATAGGCGCCGGCGCGTGGCCCGCCTCGTCAGTTGTGCCCTTCTCCCTCCCCGTTTGAGCGAACTCCTCTCTTTCTCTTCTCTCGCTTCCTGATTCGTTACGTATCCTCATCTGGTGTTTCTTGCTACTGTCTGTTCTGCAAGTTGTTCGTTCGTACTTCGTGTCGTTTCGTTTGACGTCAAATTCGAGGTAAAAAAAGTTCGCCGAACGTATTATTGTTCAAGTTCTAAAGCGGCAAGTTCCAAGTGGAAAAACTGTCAGCATGAAGCGCCATCTCAGTGACTCTGAACCGGAGACCATTGAAGAGTACGATGAGTGCTCCAGGTATAATATTATCTGTTTTAGATTTAAACTTTGCCAGCGGGCATGTTGCGTGAGTGGTGTATAAAAACTGTTCCTTTGCTTACGTTGGTGTGGTTGTTGTATCTTGGGTCGCTGGCGATTAGTGTAAGAACTTGGAATTCCCAAACTTGGTAATCGTGTCCTAACAATGAACTTTTTTTTATTTCTGCATTAATAGTCCTGATACAGCCCAGGTGGTGTCCAGGAAGAAGAGGCGTGGGGTAAGTAAAATAAGAACAGCGTCATTCACAACTTGTTTAGTTCACCTGCAAAGTGCAATATTTCATTTGTTTTCTCAATTCCTTGTTGCGGTAGATTATTGAGAAAAGACGACGGGATCGTATCAACAACTGCCTGGTGGAGCTGCGAAGACTGGTTCCTGCTGCATTTGAAAAACAGGTTTGTTTGCTTTTTCAAATGTTTTGCTCTTTGGGATGTGATGTGAAGTGGTCCTTAAGAATGTGTGGGGTAGTGTGGTGTTGCTATGGAAATAAAAGGTGTGTTGCAAATGTTTCTGTTGCTTATCTCATTAGTGTGGGTTTTGTCATGTCTGAAATTCTGTTAGCACCGTATCCACTACTATGAGGAACACCACAATCTGAGTAAAATTGCTTGCAGTCTGCGTACTGCAAGTTGTGAGTGAAGTGAGGGAATAAGATGAAATGTGTCTTTTAGCCATTGTTAGTTCTGACCGCACCAACATCCGTGTATTCATACGTACTTATGATGCACACACACACACACACACACACACACATATCAACGTCGTGCACACTCATACACTGCACACATGCATGTTTATACGCATTGCATACACGCACACATGCATACACACACGTGTGACGCATTGGGTGTATGTATCCAGGGCATGGGAACACAATGCAAGCCACAACCAAAACCCATAATTGCTGAAAGCCATAATAATTGGTGCACACATATCATGTTTTGGCCTCTCTTGAGACAAAACTACAGGCCTAGTGCTTGTTTCATGTCCACCCATTGTGAGTCACATGAATGGACAATTAGCATATATAGCTCTGAGAGTGTGGTGGTCATGTACAATTTTCGAACACCACTTTGCCAAACAAGCCTTGTAACAGCTGCCGTGTGTCTTTGACATACTACCAACCACTCTCTCTTCTGTTTATTCATGTAGCTTGCACATGGCTATGAATTGCCTGCTATCATGTGCACATTGACACAAGAACCTTAGACGCAAGTTTACACCTTCTATGTATCTATTTGTCTCCTGGCTACCAATGGAGGTGTTAGGAAACTTGTATAACCTTGGGTTATTTTAGGCAGGCAGTGTTGAGTCATTCATAGAAATGAATCCAGTTATTGCAGCTGGGGACAGTCTGCAACACCCAGCTTATTCCCATGACAACTCCCAATTAGCCAGAGTTTGGCGCTGTTTGTTGTTGGAGTGTAGGACCACCAAGAAGTGTGTTGACCCAAGACTGGTACAGTGTGCAGGAGCCCTAACTGAATTTATTTACCCACTGAACTGTGGGATCCCATTGAATAATTAGTTTAATTTGTGCTGTAGCCAGCTGTCCCCTTACTATTGGGCAATTTGTAGCCATCACTTTTCCCACAGGGCCATTGATAACCCCTGACATGTTTTCCCCTGTAGTTACATAAACATGACTGGGTACAGCTGTATGGTCCTGTTCCCAGAGGATCCTCTGAGCCCCACATAACAGGATGTAGTTCGCCCTTTGATGCTTTTCAAACTGCCTTATGTGGCTGTGGTCAATCAATCTACCACTCTCAAGTGCCCTGTTGGCATGCAACTGCCAATGCCCATCACATAGTCACATCCTAGGCATGCTGTTTTTGCTTCTTGGCTGGCCTCTGTTTCTTCGGATGGTGTGCTGTTTCCAATCCCACCCAAGTTCTAGCAGCCAAGAACAAACTTCTCTTGGTGCAAACACAGGAATTCAGAACTCTTTTGATCTCTTGCTATTGAAAGGCTGACTGTGCATTCTCAGGATTATTTGCTGTGCTAGCTTCACGTGTTGCCCAGTCCATGCATGTTTACACTTTGTAAACATCAGTGTGTGTGTGTGTGTGTGTGTGTGTGTGTGTGTGTGTGTGTGTGTGTGTGTGTGTGTGTGTGTGTGTGTGTGTGTGTGTGTGTGTGTGTGTGTGTGTGTGTGTGTGTGTGTGTGTGGTGTGTGTGGTGTGTGTGTGGTGTGTGTGGTGTGTTGTGTGTTGTGTGTGTGTGTGCATGGGTGGCTGTAGATAGTGTGTTCGTGTTGGTGAACATGGATGGTGGGTGTGTGCACATGGGGTGTGTGTGTTTGTCATAACATGATTTCCTCCCAGTGTAAGCAGGAAATATTGCTCACTAGGGTACAGCAACCTCTTCCCTTTCCTTATTGAGTTGAGCAATCCACACATCTTTTGATCACAGCACTGTAGGAATGCCACAAAGGTAGAGAGCCTGGGAAAATTCCTGCATCACCAAAAATGTAGTAGGCTTTTAGAACTTCAGGTGGTTATACTTCCTGGATGCACAGAATTGACTCTCAACCCCAAGTTGGTCCCCCCTTAGAGATACACAGAGGTTCACGTGTAGGAATGCACATGTGCCTATGGACACTTTCTGGACCTCTTCGTAGCCAACAGTTTGAAACATCATCTTAGCCAACAGTTTGAAACATGGGTAGTGCCTTCTCATGAGGGACTTGAGTGTTGCTATGGGTGTAGAAGAGCTTTGTTTGGAGGGGAGTCACATGTGACAGCTTTGGCACATTGCTAACTACAGTACTACACTACTCGAGAGTACTACAGAGTATTACGAGTGGGTGGTTGGGTGCTTAGGGATGATTACCTGGTACAGGTAGACAAACTTTGATGTCTAACAGCCCAGAAAATTTTCACTGTGACTGAATGCTGCTGTATAAACATTACTATTACATTCACTCCAAGGTCGTGAGCCGTGATGTAGCTACAAATAGTTTGGTGCATGGTACATTAACTCCAGCACTCCTCCATGTGAAGCTGTCCTGCAGGAATGCCAGGCCTGCTGTGTTTTGATACGATCAACTGTCGCCTGCTGCTTGGAATGCTTGTAGTGACTATATATACTCTGGCTTCATTTGGTTTACAGTGAAATCTCCAATGGTGGACTCTACTCTCCATACATAATAGGGACACAATACAATAGACCTCTCTACAAAGGACGATTTTTGAGGTCCCAAATAATTGGTTTCTGGCAGATTACGGCAACCCATTATGTGTATCTAATCTGTGTGCTCAAGGGATGCTTGATTAGTTTTCCCTTTGGCATACGTTGTACTGTAGTCATATTTGCTCGTAATTTCCTATACGGTACATCTACATCTCTCTCTCTCTCTCTTGCTCTGTGTGTGTGTGTCTATGTGGAGGGGGGACTGTTGGCATGACCATCTGGTAATATGATACCTCTTAGGCATTAGGGTACCTTAACCCCACCCTGCAACTTGTGTGTTGCAAATAGCTGTGGCCAGTAGAGTGGGTGGGAAGTATGCCTAGGTGATTGCATGGCATGTGTAGAACATTTCTCAACTAAAGCATGTCCAGTAATGCTCTACAACAAGTGACGATTAAATTTGTAAACTACTGCAGAGTTAAACCATCTCTCTCTCCCCCTCCCACTACATGCATCCTCCACTCCAGGGCTCCGCAAAGCTCGAGAAGGCTGAGATTCTCCAGATGACTGTGGACCACCTGAGGCACCTTCACCAGACTAGGGACCCGAGGGGTAAGCTGGCAACAAGCCCATTTGATGGTTGTCACTCTCTGCTATAGTTTGGCACAAACTTGCTAATCAGGGGAACCATAGCTTTTGGAAAGGACATGTGAGCCTTTTGAAATTATGAAGACCCATGGTGGTCTAAGTCCTACAACACTTGTTCGCTAATTACTCTGGGAATGAACATGATCCCACTGTCAGTCTCCATCAGTGGGTTTCAATCTGTGATGCCACTTCCTGTAAGGTTAGCAAAACATTTATGAGTAACAATGTGAGTGTAATAGTGCCATTTGGATGACTGTGCTTTTTGACTACCTGCCAAACCATTCCGTCATTGGCTGTGGTGCCCTCCCACCCCCACCCCCCATTATGACTAGTTCCTATACCTCTGACCATGAGAAGTTTCACAGCTTTCTCCTCTCCACCTCTCTCCCAGGTTTTGTGGATCCATATTCAGCCTATGGCAATACCCGTGCCTTCCTGGATTACCGCATCATGGGATTCCGAGAGTGTGTTGCAGAGGTGGCTCGTTACATGACTAGCGTCGAGGGACTTGACATGAAAGACCCCCTTCGTGTCCGCATGTTGAACCACCTGGAGAATTACCTCGCCCAGAGGGAGCTAGCCATCAATGCTGCTGTTGCTGCAAGTGCCCAGATGGGACTACCAAAAGGCCCTCTGGCTCCTACTGCGGTTACCATTCCGGTGACCTCCATCCCGTATGCTCCTCTCACACCACCGAGAGCTTCTCCAGACCACTTCTCGCCCCCTGCCAACCTCTCGGCTGCAGAGCCCCTGCCTCGTTTCAATGTGGCCTTCCAAACACCACCTGTCATTTCGTTCGCACCGACCACGACGATACCTGCAGTGTTTGGTGCAGCTCCCTCTGGGTTCAAGCCTGTGGCCCAACCTGGCATTGCCAATCCGACTCAGCTGACTGTTATTACGTCTGCCTTCCAGGCCGAACAATTGGAACACAACAAGACTGGACAACCATTATCTCCTACGAGTACAAAGACTTCGACTAAGGCCCCGTTCCGCCCATGGGCCGATGACGTCACTGTCAACAAATCTTAAATTGACTGACATAAATACAAAGGGACAAAACGTACTGTGAAATTGACAAAAAGTTGCCACGGGGCACTTTGATAGTTACTGACTGGAAATACTCTCCGCTCCAAGGGATCCAACAAAATTTGCAAGACCAATGCTCAAGAAGAACAAGATGAACAATGGAAATTGACGGAGAATTAACTGAATGAGTTATTAAAGACTCCTCTACACACAGAAGTATATACAACAAACAAGCCAAGAGACTGAAACCCCCGACTTCACAACATTTGCGAACCCTCTTTTTCTTTCTCCCTTTTCCTTTGACATAGCTGTTATTTTAATGACTATTTTCACAATGGCATCATTTGAATGCTGATAACTCCTCCCCCTCCAACACAACTCAGACACATGACTACACTTCAGAGAGAGTGAACAGTGACCAAATCACACTGCTATACAAGGCACAATGGCTTTGTGCATTCATGTTTGTATACAGTATAGACTAGACTGCACAGGTGGAATAATCACTCAATGACATTCAAACTGCATTAATTACGTATGTGACTTCATTACAGTTGACATGGTTGGGACTTTCACATCCCATATTTGTACCAGGCCTTTTCTAGTAGCGTCATATGCTTTATGTAGTAGTATGCCAGTTAGCAGGAGTGCAGTAGTAGGTAGCATTGTAGTCCCCGTGTGCATAGTCTCTTGTACATGATGCTTTATATGTATGTACTTCCCAATACCAGAAGTTAGTTTTGTAGAGGTAGTACATGTATGTGCAATAAAGGCATACTTTCGATTACATTTGTTGTATGTGAACACAAATAAAGTTTAACAACACAATGTTGATGCCAACTGCACTGACACTACTGGGAGTTTCAACTGTACATGCAATCCTGGAGATGGAGTCAACTGCTCAAGTGAGTTTTGTCAACCTAAGAGTTAATGGGTTTAAAAATTAAGTGGTGTTGATGATGCTCTCAGGAAATGTACATTATACATCTATTGGTAATGATATGCAATGTAGGTGGATATAAGGTCTAAGATGTTCAGTTACTGCATGTTGGACCACTCAAGTCCATTTCTAATTGGGTGAGGAGGAGGGAAGCCAGGCCTTGAGAGCTTGAGTCCTCAGTTGCCTGCTGGCTACCCACACTTGTGTGAGTCTCACACTCCAGGGATACGTCTGTTGTGGTTAGCTTGGGGGACTCTGTGGTTGGCTTGATATCTGGGGGTGTACTTGAACTCAATTTAGGATTTGGCAGCTGGTTAGTATCTATAGCCTCCAGACCACCTGGTAATTGATCCAACGACACTTTCTTTTTGTAGTCCCCTTGTGTAATCCCTTCTAGACTTGCCACAGTGAAACGCACCATCTCTTCGCAGCCAAGCTTCTGGTTAGTCCCAACTCCCCCTGTTTCTTGCATACGCCCTTCTGCACCGCTAAGCAGTATCGTATCCATGTGCAGAGAATCTGACACTACTTTTCGGTCACTCGATACGGGTTCAGGAAGTGCCGCCATGTGTTTTGACTGCGCAAATGTACTGGTATCAGGGAGTTTTGAGCCTTCCTCATCCGAATCACATTTCTGGCAGTTTAGCACTGTAATCTCCCCATCTTCTGCACCTATTGAACCTTGCTTATCTGATATAGATTTTGCCGTGTGTTGCGTGTGTTGCGTATTTGCATCAAAGGTTGGGGATGCCGGGTGTGTGGATTGTGGTGGTATCAAATTTACAGTACTCTCAGTTGCAGTTGTAGTGGCTCCATTGGTAGCATCTTCAGAATTCATAGTTGATTCAGATTCAGACCTCAGTGCATTGGATGTAGGTATCTCGATTCCACCCACCTGGGCAGCTGTAGTGTTGTCAACTAGTGGTGACGCTCTCTTATCTGATGAATTCAGTTCTAGGTCTGGCAGAGAGCCTAACCCATCCTTCTCTGCACTTTTGTCCCTAGGTGAGGTGGAAACACACTTTAGAGGAAGAGGAATGTGGCAATCAGTTGTGGCAGGCTGTCTCCCAGTTTCTAGTTCAGGAGAGGAAGCAGCAGAAGCTGCTTGAACTGATGTCCATTTCTCAGAATCCCTTCCCGAATATGGAACTGCAAGTGCTGGTGAAGAGTTACGATGTCCGCCCTCTTGGACCTCCTCTCGGGATTCTCCAGCTTGTAGTCCTGTGGCCTGTCCCGAAATCAAGGTTTCACAGTGCTTCCAAGTCTCGAGGTGTGTACGAGTGTGCTCTGGGGTGTCCTGTCTCTCAGTATCAGCACCCCTCTTGCATTCACTTTCCTCAAGACTTGCCCTTTCTGCAACGTTAGTGCCAATTTCGTTGGTGAGAATGGAACCCAAGTTGCATGCCGTTGGTAAATGGTCAGTGTTCATCTTATCATCACTGTCCATGGCAACTTGGCTACTGGCACGTGAGGTGGAAGTCAGGGAAGCTACGATAGGATTGGAGTCTCGTGACTCTCCTGCGTCGTACACAGCTCGGATTGTGATCCTGTGGGACAGAAATCTTGCCTCAAATATTAATCACTCATTAGGCTCACTTCTACTGTAACACTCCCAGGCTTCCTTGCTTTCTGCCAAGACTGTATACAAACTCAGTAAATGTGACGGTGTGTGACATCATCAATTTAGCCATTACAAAATTATAACATTCCTAGATCCTGGTAGGGTTTAATTCTTCATGGCACACAGGAAAGACGTACCATAAACATGATTTTTTCATTAAAACGCTCAACCGATCACGATGGATACTTCAGTGCAGACTCTGATTGCATCTGCCAGCGTGTGCTTATGGTATTGATGGTATTGTCCCAGTGCATACATTCAGCTCGCTCCAATAAATGCGCACTAGACATCACGTACTGCCTATATGCTAATTGCATTTTCCAGACAAGCAATGCATGGTGGCTGTACTGGAGAGTAAACCATGGTACAGTGTATGCTACATCATTCTAAAGCTTTACATCACCAGTTGCTCACCCAGGAGTGTGATTGCCCAACAAAACCTTAAACTGTGTGTGAGTGTGTGCGTGTGGAAGCTGAGAATGTCATCGATGAGCAGTTATTGGAACACTGGATGAAGTGCACACAGGAATGGGTGTTGATCGGTTTTGACTACCACTGCCCTGCTCAAATTGGATTAAGAGTCAGTAGTAAAATTACCAGCTAGTTGAAAATCATTGCCAACTCTAGCTATCATACCTGTACGTGGTATTCGGGTTTAGCCCTTCAATGTATGCCTTGTTCTTTGCAGCACCAACCTGTACAATACCAACACAGCAGTACTCTCATTCATGGTGGTTCTTTCACACAGAAGCCAGTGCACAACCTACATTACATTTATATTCAAAGGGCAATTAATATGGCAATGCCTTGTTGTAATTGGCCAATCAAATCCTCATATTGAAATATGTATGCAATTGTGACAGTCCAGCCAAGATTCTTTCTAAGACGTTATCCAAATCCACTGTGTGTATAAACACCATTAGAGAACAAAGCTTTCTAATAACCATATCGAAATTGAGAGTGTAGGGCTTACTCGCAGAGCAATTTAAACACACCAGCAAAGGAAAAACGATTGCTAATGTAATATCGCACAGTTCTGATTTTAAACTGTGGATAGTCCGACCGTAAGTTACAGTCATGCAGTCCCAAGTTGCGCTGGGAGCTAGGGGTCTGGGAATGAGACTAGCTGGGAGTAGCAGCCCTAAGTGCAGTTGCTATGGGAAACACCACTCCTTGGTGCCGGTTATGGAGGAGGGTGTGTGTACCATAACAGCTACAAAATCTGATAGACAAAAGGTGAGATTAGACCTCAAAGGTCAGATTTGGCTTTGTGGCGCTGTTCATTACAAAGGCTGGTAGTACACACAGGAGTATATAGTCTCTAACATGGAAACATGGAGCTAGAACTCATAGCCTCGTTCTAAGGCCATTCCCACCACCAATATTTGATTGCTTGCAGTATGCAAATACGGCAAATACGGTGGGACATTTGCATACTGCACGCGATCAAACTCTGGCTGGTGGTGGGAATGGCCTGGGAACAAGACTAAGGACTGCAATGTCAGGTGGTTCTGATTCTACAGTGAAGCTCCACCCACTTCAACATATAGCAATTGAAGGCCACATATAGGGGATAAATGGAGCTGTCTGAACGGTCTTCCACTTAATATGTGTCTGTGTCAATGACACAATGGGTGACATCCATTTCTGTTCATGCACGACAGTACAAAATTGTAAGATGGAGTTGGCAACACACACACACACCCAGACACACACACATACACATGCACACTCACAAACACAGTGTACCACAAACACAAAACACGCGTACCACACAACACGTGCACCACACACACACACACACCCACACACACACGATACGCTGGAATCTCATATCCAGTGTTCAGTTACACTGCAATGGGAGGATGCAGCAAACAACACATTGTGTCTGGGTATCAATTTCTAACCTGTCAGCAGCAGGGTATTTGAAGCCCAGCAGGTTCTGTTATCAAATGACATTCTAGCAATTGTGATTGCATTCCAACTTACGCATCAGTGGAACCTGAATGAATGAATACCTGCACTTGTACGTAAATGTGGGCTGGAATGTCCATCATGGGCTATGGAATAATCATCATTGTGTCTTGTGGCTCCAGAATGAAATTAACACAAATATAAATCTCATTGTGCATTTGGGTGACCTCTTAGAGTGCGTGGATCATCTACCACCCAGTCTTACACACACAAGTCCCTCCCCTCCCAATGCACACACTCAATACCACACAAAACAAGATCACAGACCTCTTACCATTCCCTCAGCATTGCCATTGACGAAGACCCTGTATCCTTGCAGTGCTGCAGTGGAGTGGGTGGTAGGGTTGGAGCTCCACCGCAGCAGCACACAGCTGTCGGAGAAGTGGGACATCTGAAGATCTGCTGGGACAGGGAGATCTGGTCGAGAAGGGGAGGAGGAGGTAAGGACGAAAGGAAGGAGAGAGTGAAAATTAGTTCCTAGTACCTGTTGTTGGAGATGCACACAGAACTCACAGCATCACAGACACACACTATTTTGACTAGACATACAGATCAACATGTGTATATGGCCTGGCAGTGAATGCTCAAACACACCATCGATGAGAAAATTCACTCTAAAAGTGTTGATCATATGGACACTTTGGATAGATAGTAATAATGTTGGTCCAAGGATTGCCATCACTCTATACCCTTTGTTGTTTCTTGTCATGTGATATTCAACCAACCATACTGTTAATCATAGTTACATGATAGATATAGAAGCTTGGTGCCCACGGAAGTCATGAGCGCCATGAATCCTCCTCCCCTCTTCCTCCCTACCCTCCCCTAATCCCCTTCCTCCCCTCACTCCATTCCTCTTTCCCCTCCCCTTCCTCCTTCCACCTCTCCCCTTCCACCCCCCTCTCTCCTTCCTCCTTCCCCCCGCTCCCCTTCACCGCACTCAAAAGCTCTTACCACATAAAAATAGAGATACTGCAAGTGGGTGTAAGGTACATTCAGAGTGTAGTACTTACTACAGAATAACTATGTCTCAGGGCGTACATGTGTCCATTACCGCAACCAACTTCATGTACTACTGTTGTATAAACAACTAGTATATGAACACACACACTGTACAAACTGCTGGCATATGAGTACATACTGGTAAAGCCTTGGTCTGCATCCCCAGACACTGAAAGAGAGATAAATGTCAACAATCATGCATAAATACATTGTTTGTGTGTGTGTGTGTGTGTGTGTGTGTGTGTGTGTGTGTGTGTGTGTGTATGTGTGTGGAGTGTGTGTCAGTAACGGGAGTAGGGTGCTAGGGGGCAAGACTAGACTTAGTTACATGCGTGACCTTCCACTCTGACTTACTGTAACCTACATGTCACATTAATGCACATGCACAGACAAGTATGTCTGGCCTCAGTGCTAATCTATCGCATAAGCATATTGGTAATGAATACGACTGACTCAGAGCTACACTGGACTCACACAGATGCAGTGAGGGAGGCGAGAGCAACTGCCTGGCTGAAGCAAGCAGAGTTACCTGTACAGGTAATTGCCTTAGTGCTGATTCAGCCTATCAGAGCATACTAATACCAGCCTGGCTGGTTAGGCTTTGCATGGGCAACAAAACATTGGCTTCCTATGAGCCGAAGTACATTTGATGGTTTCATGAAAGCGATACCTATTGATGAGGGAATTACAAACTCGTGACAAATTCTCTATCACCCTGAAATTGAGACCAAGTGACAATGGGAAGCAATAGATCCAATTCAGAGAAGCATGTCACTGCTGTATACGAGTGGGACTGTCTCACTATAGACAAAGAGCTAACCTGGACCGTCAGTTGACCATTCCTCGACAGTCGACAATCTCCATAGCATCTACTCTATGCTACTGTTGTCCCTGGGACGAAAGGGCTACGGTAGGAGTGTTCTAAACCCAGTCAGCTGTCAAGCTGCTGACCATGCAGGGCCGTGCACACACACTACATGCATACACACACACTACATGCAGATTCACACACACACACACACACACACACACACACACACACACACACACACACACACACACACACACACACACACACACACACACGCACACACAGTACACACACACCACACACTACATATTCACTCACACACACATACACTCACGCACACCACACACTACATATTCACACACCCACACACACGTTGCCTATACACACACCACACATTACTTATACACACACACCAACCACACACTACATATTAACTCACAGTATATCCACACAAATGAAATGTGCATGCTCATACACACGTACGTAGATCAATGAACCCCATCTTTTGGAAGTGTTGACGTGTCGCCCCAAATACATACATGTTCTCCATCACACTTGAGAGTGTGGTTTGTAACTGATCCACCTGGGGTAGGGAGGGGAGAGAGAGCGGGGGGAAGGAGGAAGGGAGAGGAGGGAGGGAGGGAGGGAGGGAGGGAGGGAGGGAGGGAGGGAGGGAGGGAGGGAAGGTGGAAAGGAGAGAGGGAGAGGGGAGAAGGAAGAAGGGGGGAGGGAGGAGGTGGAGAGCAGGATGGACTTTTGTCAATTAAATTGATTTGCCAGGAGTTGATCCATGTTATGGTCAAATGGCACAATTTTCAAAGGTCGAAAATGTCAATGGCAGTGTAGGGCACCTATGTCAAATCTTGATCATGGTCAGCAGATGTGAGTGAGTGACACCCCTTGCATAGTTACTGTTGTCACCCAGGCTACACCACAATGTCCTTTCCCAGCTTATCAACCACCCTCCTCCTCTTGACAAGCACCTCCCTGTCACCTTGTCACTCCACTTAGCAGTAAGTGCCACACGTGTGCATGAGCGGGTTAGGAGGCACTATACAGTTAACCCAATTACCACTATCACTAAGTGGTGAGGCTGGGCCTTACAAGAGGATGACCTTGTTAAGCTCTAGGCGGTCAGATGGGAGAGTAGGGCTGAAGGGGAGACACACGCACATGTGGCAAGCATGCACTCAACCCCCCAAGACAGGACAACAACCTCCCATTAGCTACAAATACACTTACAACAATAGGTACTAGGTGCACAAGTTCAGCTCTTGTTTACATGAAAAGCTCCCGTCTCACGCGGGGGAAAGGGATCAAGCCTTGCATGCAGACAAATCATTATTACAAATTAACACATCAACTGATAGGTTCAGGTCATCTATCCCAAAGATATCTGTTCGGCAGCCAGTTTGAAATCGTCATACTAATCCGGAGTAATCTCTATTATACCGTGTAATCACATTGGATTGCAAGTATGCAAAACTCTAGATGGTCAAAGCAATGCGAACCACACTGAGTTCTGCTCTGCTTGGAAGGTGCAGAGGTTAACAATTTGAAATTACACATCCACCCTTCTTGGGTCAATATTTGCCTAGGTGCAGCCTAGGATCACCATAACAACCAATCGGACATAAATTCCATGACTTCTCAATCATGGACTACTTAGAAGGTGCAAAGGTTAACTAACAGCCCCAAAAATTAGATTTTGCCACTTAGTTGCAATGAATTTCTTTGGTAACATATTTACTCAGAAATAGCCTAGTGATCACCATAGCAACTAATTGAATACAGATTGCTTCAGGGCTGCTCAATCATGAGCCACTTAGCGGCACAGACCTAGTGAGTACGTGAGAGGAATCTCAGACATTCCGGCATTGGTTCACTCCTGCAAAACTGCTCTTTAAAAGAACAAACAGAAGCTCATAGGCAGGCATGTAATGAATGCCTCACAAGACCACGCCAAGCCAAACATCGAGTCGCCTAGCCAAACGCTGAGTGCATTGTCGTACGTACGTAGCACTAGCATACATTGTGACATCAGTGATATTTCACACTCCAAATGCCCCTAGACTTCACACGAAGGTGCTTACAAGTAGATCAGTCAACCAGGCCCCACTTTGACCATCAGACTGTACGATTGTAAACTGCACATTCTTTACATTACAGTACACAGAACAATAATCACCCTCCCTTGTTGCCAGGCCCTGAAACAATGCTACCTACCAGGGATGTAACAAACCAGACACTGACATGAGACACCAGTGCTAAACTTCCACGCTAAAAGTGCAAACAGTTACGTAGCTGTGAACCAAGCCAGAGAATACTGGCACTTTCAAGACCGCCAGTCATAACGACAGTGTGGTGTGAGCTGCAAATGCAAGCAGTGACCACAGCTCTGCTTAGACACGAAGTAGAGATGTCACGTCTACGCAGAGGTGTCGTCACTGCTTGCATTTGCACTCAGGAAAGGTACGGTAACCGTCATGATCGCTGTTGTGCACTGACACTTTGCATAAAACTGTGCAGAAACTCAGCTTGATGATGGAGTTGTGAGCGCCTTAGCCCTCTGTGCTAGCCACCATTGCTCACTTCGACAATACTTCACGTCATGTGTTATTCGGATGGAGGCCATAAGTACGAGTAGGTGGACGCAACTTGAGTCTGCTAAAGTATCCACAAGGTGGGAGTAAAGCAAGGCACGAGGGGACATCATCCTGAACACGTACTAGATGCTCTACCAGGAGTGCAGTTGCCACTTGACAACTAAATTGTATCTAAGCAGTGAAGCTGGGTGGCTGTAAGTCTTCCAGCCCTATATATAGAAAGGCTATCCCAGCTCTCCCAGCTGGCTGATACTACCACATTGGACTTTAACAGCATACTATTGTACCCTAATTGCATGCCGTCAAGACCCCCATGGACTCGTTGCCATTGGAGAAGCACAATTCGGGCCATAACAGCATGGCTGGTCTGTTCTGAAATAGAATTCCTTGCCTTTTTACTCCTTATAACACTTGCAGACATCATGTGTGCACATTTCTGATATCCCATTCCCTGTACGTAGCTGTAGCTGTAGCTGTTACGGTACTGATTATCCCATCCCCTGCAGCTTCAGCTGTTACAGTAGTGTAGCTGTACACTAACAAATACCCTGTAGCCTAAGTACAGTAAGATATGTATCCCTCCCCATGCATCTGTCGCATACAGTGTCAGCAAGGGATTCGAAGTAAGGTCCTGGTAGCCTCATTGGAAGGATGTTCGGGTTGCATCACTTGACAGGATGGCAAACAGTGGGAGAGAGAATTACGTGGGGACACAATGGGACAACCTACGACAAGGAGTGTAGAACCTTTGTCCTCACCATGGCAACCATGGCTACCCAATTAGCAAAAACCTTGTAGTGCTATGTCGTATGTATGCAAGAGCTGGGTGGTTCTGAAATCAAATCACTATGGTAACATGAGATAAGTGCATAAAAGAATGTTTGCCCCAAAACTTCATTCTAACACTGGATAATCTGTTTCGCTGAGAAAACAGAGAACACCATAAATGGCAAGTACATTATGCATACATGGGAACAAACAATTAATAGGCAATCAAAATAGCGGTGGGCTGGGGAAAGGTAAACAGTTGTTATGGTAACCTCATAAACAAGGAATTCACAACATGGCCTAGTTTGGGATCAGGCAGGCTTCTGACACATCTCCCACCAAGCGCGCCGCCAGGCTAATTAAGAGCTAATTGTGCTAAGTAAATAACAGGGTGCTTTCCTTATTTGGTAAGAATAGGTGAAAGAGTTGCGTCAAGAGAATGTGGAGTGTTTTCGTCTACAAGGTCTTCTGATGCTGGACAACGACAACCAGATACTCATGTACTAGTCAGAGAACTTCTTCGTAACCTCATTCTTTTATGAGAGTATTATGCGAGGCAGGCTTGGAGCAGCAGTGAGTTTTGGAGTTGGACTTGAAAGTTCACAACGAAGGTTTGGGTTGCATGGTCTGCAAACCACACACATTCGAGCATGACGTCAACAAAGCGATCAGGCTCCAGTGTGATATCTGGAGGTAGTGAGCTAACACTTTGCTCTTCTCATGGAATCCAATGGTGTGATATGTCCCTGTTAACACATATAAACCAGTGCTAGGCTCTCAAAACTGTGGATCAGAGTGCCGAGTTGCACATTGTCCCAATACATACATCTTTAACTTGATAGTTGGAGGGTCACATTCGGGTCGCATACTGGCCCTTAGGTTCCAAGCTCTTAAACCTGGGAGATGGGGGCCCCACACTGGCCCCTACCAATTGGACATACTGATGATCTACTGTGATGACAACCAAGGAGACAGAAGCCCTACACCGGTTGGCATCAGGTGGCACTGTGCTGTCTCTGCAGTTATACACAACTCCTACATGGGACATCACAACTCGGTTGTCACTTGTATAGGTACAAGACTACAAGTCACACTACTGCTGTTGTTGGTGTGTGTACAGACATGCGCCCACACAGCCATGCTCAGACACAAGACAGTGTTCCTTTGTTGGTGTGTGCAGACGCACAGCAATGCTCGGACACAAACACCCCTGCATCTACCTTTTAACATTCAGATTTTGGAATTAACCTGAGACAGTTTTATGTACGTCATGACGCTTGATCAGCTGCAAAAACAAAGGAAATCTGAATGCTACAAAGTGGACAAGTAATCAGTATGCATGTACGCACCTAATTAGTAGTGTGGCCAATTAATCTTATGCGCAATGCACAAAAAGCATGACACATGGTTTACGGACACTGTGGGATCTGCCCCCTCCTCATCCAAACAAAAAACACACCCACACCCACACATGAAGTCATATCAGGTTCACTGTTAGGCTTCATGTGTCTAGTGATTATACTTCCGGACCCTGAGCTTACTAACTATACCGCTGGCATTACTTTAGAGCACAAAGTGAATTGCAGCCAGTCAAATGACGTCTCACATTTGCTGGAGGGGGGGCATGCTCTCCAAACTCCCCAGGGGACATCACAATCTGTTCCCTCCTTCCTCCACTCCCCCAAGCACATTTCTGCCTATCCTCATAATACACTGTACTGTATGTACCACACCTGTTCTTTCAGCGAAGTGCAGAGGGCCCATAACGCATCACTGCGAGATTTCAGCACAGCACCCGAGTAGCTACAACTCTGCAGGAGAAGAGAAATGAAGGAAGTAGTTAGCTCTGCTGCACATCTGTGCCCGCTGGTCAGTGAATTAAAGTATGATACGTTACACCCTTATGTGAATTATTGAATGTATATATCAGCGGTCCCAAACCCAACCAACCTAGCCTTGTTCCCAGCCCCCCCCCCCCCCCCCCCCAAGGCTACAACCAACCCCATCACAGATCGCTTTTAGTATCTGCACATTATACTGGAAGCGATATACACGTTGGGAATGAGACTAATACTAGCCTCGAGGTTAGGGATGGGCAATTATTTGATAATCGTGACAACCATGGTATCCAAACTGGCAATAATCATTATCGAGAGACCATTCAGTAATCATATCCATATCATCACAACAATCGTCAGAAGTGAGGATAATCGTCACTAACAATGGGACAGTACATCATGGTATTTTGAACTGATAACTTCAAAATACAGCGATAATTGTGGTAATTGCTTTGGCTATGATTGTCACTGGAATTCTCGATATTGCCAATGCAAGCCCTAGAGTTCAGGCTCGAGGCTATGAACCTTGAGGCTATGAATGCAGTGAATGCAGTGAAACTGCTGCTGCAGTACACCTCCAAAGGGTCCCACAATGGGGCACCCTCGATAACAATACGCCATTCTGCATGTGCTGAAATCCAGGTGGTGAGGCTATAGGTGGAGTCAGTGAGTAGCATTGGGATCCCTGGTATTTCAGTGTGAGATTGGCAAGTGAAATAGTTCCTAAATGAGACTTGGATCACGTTGGTACCAAATCAGTACTCCACCTGTGAACAGTTTTTGGCGGGCCTGCCATGGAACCTGAGGCTCTCCACCTTAACCCCCTCAAAGGATTTCACCGTAACATGATCAACAATGGTTTGCCCTTCGGGTTTCAAGGGCGTTACACAAACAGGTAACGGGACAACTGGCAATGTTATGCTGATTCTGTGAGTAAGGACAAGCTTCAGATCTGGTTTCTAGTCACCTAATAGCCATGCAAATCCTCAGGAGGGAAACATGAGAAGTAGGCTCCACCTTTGCTAGGAATGCATCAAACACTGCTGCACAATCATATAATAAGTAAATGCAATTTCAGTAGTACGCAATGACCTACTCACCTTCCTGATTCTGTAACCTCTCCTACAGCACGGAGAAGAGAGACCGATCTCATATATACATACCCACACTCAACAATGTGCATGCTAGCTAGTGTATTGCAACCTTACCCCACCCTAAGATGCTGGAAATTGGTCAAGAACGTTCGCATTCCAGGTAGAGCAACTGGTAGGGAAAACTCCTATACAGAACGATGCCATAATGCTCAAATCTCTCTCGAGATCAACTCGTGGATACTTGTGTGTAATTCAGCATACTCTGATTGTGACTACTAGCTCATACACACGGCTTGCCATATACATGTATGTGACGTGAAGTACAGCTAATGACAGTCGAAGTGAGCAATGGTAGCCAGCGGGGAGACAAAAGCACTCACAACTCCTCCATCAAGGCGAGTTTCTGCACGACTATAGTATGATTGTCAGTGTATGACGGTGATCACAACCGTATAGTCAGAACCTTCATATGACCTTCCCGTGCACTCAAACATTTAGTTTGCATTATGTGGAACAATTTGTCCCCTACCAGGAGTACAACAGTCTTACGGCTGAGTAGCAGATATGTTTTATAATGTGGCTATCTACCAGTGCTTCTGTATGACCACGGCAGCCTTGTTCCTCCCCTCCGCCTCCATCTTAGTTTTCCAACTCAGAAGAGAGTCCACCTGCAACATAATCAACAAGGTCAGTCTAGCTCACAAACCCTCCTCACACTGGGGAGTGAGAGTGGGCGCATGCACATTCAACCAAGTTGTGTCTCTCTCTTACACTATCACTCTAGAAAGGCAGGAAGAGGAACTGGGGAGTGGGAGTGGGCGCATGCACATTCAAGGACATTGTGTCTCTCTCTTACGTCATCACTCTAGAAAGGCAGGAAGAGGAACTGGGGAGTGAGGGAGTGAGAGTGGGCGCATGTACATTCAAGGACATTGTGTCTCTCTCTTACGTCATCACTCTAGAAAGGCAGGAAGAGGAACTGGGGAGTGAGAGTGGTCGCATGCACATTCAAGCACGTTGTGTCTATCTCATGTCTACCCTTGGAGTCACATACATGACAAAAATGAGTAACCCAGTATTAAAAATTTGATGATAATGTTCCGTGTACATGTACCATTCACAGTGCAAATTTAATACATGCAGCTGCACAAGTTCAGCCCCTCCCCCCTCCACTTACAACCTTAATTTTCCACTAGCTTTATTGCAAGGTCCCTGCCCAACTTTTTGTCGATTACAAGTGACAGCGGTGGGTGGCCTGGGAATCATGAATGAGGCTACTATTCTACCCTGCACCAATATTGATGTAGCCCCTCCTATCTTACACCAACATGGCCACCCCACGGCATACCTACTCAATCCTGGTCTACAGCTGGAGAGGAAGACAGCTAGTCTAGCCTCATTCCGTGTGTCGATGAAGTCTAGGAATGAGGCTTCAGTTGTAGTGAGCAGGTGGTGATCTGGTCAAGTACTCAAGGGTTCGGTAAAGAGGCTGCCAAATTCTTGGCTTCGTAAAAATCCCTCATGCAAAGCACAGATGCCAGGGGACATGTGCACCTCTACCGTAGGCCTTGGTGGATCCGAAGCTGCTGTATTATGCTGTCACAATTCCTCTATCAAAATTACTTATGCTCATCGAGGGGCAACCGCACTCCTGGTAGCCGCGGGTAAACGGTAGCACAAGCTAAGTATGACAGTTCGTTCCAATTATCACACATCACGTGAGTACCATGATAGATATATATAGGGAAGATCAGAAATTGTATAGAGTAGTCTCAAGTACCATTCATAGCCGTAGCGCGAGCGCAAGCTATTGCAATACGTTCCAATTAACGCACTTGTCACGTGGCACCCACGCTCAGTCGATCGCGAGCAATGGCGACGAAAAGGAAGACAAGACATTATTACAGCACTCGCAACTTCCCCAGCACGGTGTGTTTCGGCATGTGAGCGTCAGTGAACGACAGCGATTACGGCTGTGTGGTCAGGATCTTTGTGGGGCCTTCGTAAGACTACTGGCAACCAACGTCGAAGAGAGCGATCGAGCAATGGCGACGGCACAACAAAAGCGCTTGTATCTCCACCACCAAGGTGAGTTTCAGCACCAAAATTGTACGGTTGGGACAGTGCATGATAGCGATCATGAAGGTGTAGTCAGAATCTTCGTACGCCATTCCTATCACTCGAATGAGTTATTTACATTATTTACGCGGCACAATTTTTCCTATACCAGGAGTGTAATTAAACTTGGTCAGATCTTGTCATGTAGTGTGTATATATGTTGAAAAGAGCACTCTGAACAGCTTTACCGAGCACATTGCGGCGTACTTAGTATTCATTCTCATAAAGAACCTGATTGTGCCAGGCAAAGTTACCAGGTTCTCCTCGCTTTCATCCTGGGGACAAGGCTACGGTCACGCACAGGGAAACATTGGCCGTGTGTGATGCCACCTAATGTGCATGAATTGGGGCAGGCCATAAACTAGCTGCCTATGAGCAGCCTGGGAACAAAGCTATTTGTATGACAAGTACGAGCTGGTGGATGCAATCAGAGTCGATCCACAAGGTGAGAGTAAGACCGGAGGCATCATTCTGAGGAGTGAGTTTGCCCTACCTGTTGCACTAGCCTATAGTGTGGTTGCCACTAGCCTCATTCCCGGGCTCCTCCCAGCTTTTTGTCGCATACAGTACAATATGCGACAAAAAGCTGGGGAGGAGCCTGGGAACAAGGCTAGCTGCCAGTTGCCACTGAACGGATTCCAAGAATTGATACTAATTTTTGTGACCTTAAGGTAAGTAGCCAAACACAGCATTGTAAACTTGAAGCCCCCCATCTGCCTGTGTACAAGGTTAGGGTACTAGTCTGAGGTGCTTCCTGACCTCGAGCAGCAGGGATCCCACGGTCTCCTCCTGCAGCTGTCCCATGTGGGCCTGGTGGGCCAGCTCCTGCCTGCACCTGTGCACACGGGGGAAACCACCATGTTGACATGTTGACATCTACATGTACACAATGTTCACATCACCTACTACAGACTCAGGTATGCACGTGCAGCTGTTGACATACCTACATGTAGCCTTGTACCCAGTCCCACGCCCAGCTTTTCGTCGCTTGCAGTACGGTAAAGTGGGACCGTACTGCAAGCGACGAAAAGCTGGGCGTGGGACTGGGAACGAGGCTAACCTACATGTGCACTCAGTAAGGCTGCATCAATGTCAAAAATTCACCTCATGATCCCATTCCGAATATTTGAAGGTTACATCCAATATAATTGGGCTTCTAAAGCAAGTGAGCCTGGTAGGTCATTGCAAGTATTCTCTATTCACGCAACAGCTTGAACAGGCTATGGGTAGCTACGCAACTTCTGGGTAGCTGAACCAATGTGGCCATGTGCTCCACTGTGCGTACTGCTGATCAAAATATTGGCTCTGATACTGTCGTACATGCATTGGGTGCAGACATGTACATGTACAGAGCTGTCTTGTAGGGAGTTCACGAACAGCAAGATGGAGGACGCGAATGAGCCCATGATTCTGATTCTCATGGTCAGGGTTTTAGGGTTTGGAGGATGGTTATAGTAGCACACACATGCGTGCATACACACTGTCATATGAGCTAATGTGTTGCAGGGGTTCATGCAGGATTGGTGTGTGGGGCCGTGCGCATACATTGTCATGATGGTTGATGCTGAGTAGCTAGCTCCGTTCCCAGGCGCCTTCCCAACACCCACATCTTGATTGCTCGCAGTATGCAAAATAGATCGCGAAGACCTGGCGGATTATCATGTGAGAATCTTGTGGCTCTCTCTTGACTGTACTGTCCATCCAAAGGCAGGAGTGTTTGCAAGGCAGCATAAATACTGCCAGAATGATTTATAACCTCCAAGAGCTCAACTAGGAGCTCCATTCTATCCGTGCAAACACAGCCTGGACCCATCATTCACACAGTGGAGGGTCATCAGGAGCAGGCCTCACTCTGGTGTAAAGTGGCAACCTGTAAACTGTGTTTCGGGAGGTGTTTTTGATAAATGGCTCTGGCATACTGCCCCTCCCACTGGACACCTTCCAAGCAGCATTCTGGAGCACCAAGCATACGTTGCATGTGATTGTCACTGCATATTTACTTCCGCACCAAGTTGAGCCATTGGAGCATTGGTGAGTTACCAGAAGCCAAGCGGTTAAATCGTTGGACTGTGGACCAAAAGTCCAAGGCTCAAATATTGCCTGTTGTTTCTCCCCTTCCCTCCTCTTAGGGGACCAGCCTTTGGGCTTGGAGGCAAATTACACCTTTAACTCATACTGCCTTACTAACAGCTTCACGTACCCTTGAAGCTGCAGATAGAGGGTGGTGACATAGGCTTCCAGTTTCCTCCTGTACAGCTCCCTTCTCGCTTGGACCACCTCTGGGACGTGCTTGCGAGCGAAGTGTCCACGCCTGGGGCAGAGACACATATACATGAAAACAGGGGTTTCATACAGGATCCTTGCCTGGGGGGATTGTGATGAGTGTATTCCTGTAATCATTGTAAACATTGATGTACACATGGGCAGGATAGAACATGCTCTCCGATCATCATTGCATCACTGCTACCAAACATTAGTAACATTATGCAATAGATCCCACAGCACCTGAGTGCTGGTTGCTAAGCACGTCTAGGAACACACATGCATACAGTTGACAGTGTCATCTGTCGATGTGGGTGTGTGCAAGAATGCATGATGACATCATCCTCACTATGGACGTGAAATTGTGAGAGCCTGGAAGTATTTTGCATGTGATACGATGCTTAATACGCGTTCGTGTGTGAAGCGAGCAAGGTACCAGCTGTCGGCGCAGTAAAGTTTGCGGTAGTAAGATTTCACTGTGACGTCACATCTACCAGATGCAAAGATAATGAACGATGCCACGGAATGGGTTGGGAAACCATGCAGGACCAAGATGATGTAGCATCAGGAGTGCATGAGCCGCCGAAGGCGGCGAAGGAGCATCGAACTAGTATAGACATGTTGTGTGCTCTCACATCTTACAGTCATACCTATTACCTTATATAGAAGACCTTGCAGTACCACAAGAAACCTACTATTTCCGCTAGGGCGGGCATGCTGAGCTCGACGCTCCTTCGCCACCTTCGGCACCTCATGCGCTCCTGGTCGCATCCATGAGGATACGCATTTAAGTAAAAAGCGTCCAGTGATGTTATGCAATATGGTGGCACTGTATCACGTGTGCAATCCTTCCAGGCTTTTGGTTTTCTTTTTACTGTGAAACAAAAACTGGGGGTGGGGGAGGAGAAGCCATACCATGCTGCTTGTATCTTGGTGGCTGCTCTTTGTTGCTGAACGTAAGGTTGCAATCTCTTCCGCGCAAAGTAACCCCTCAAGGCTGACTGGATTCTGGTGGCAGCACCATCCCACGAGAGAACTGGTGTGTGAAGATTTGCTACAGAAGGCGGCAAACTGTCGGCAGGATCTCCAGAATTGTCTTGGGCCAATGGTTGTGAGTCAGTTGAAGGGACAGGGTCAGTAGCATCGGGTTGTGAGATCCAGCGTACGTGTTGATGGTGGCTTCCTTCAGTTTGAGATTGAGAAATAGCTTTTAGACTAGAGCTCTCCACTCCGTCCGTGGTTGTTGACACTCCGGTCATTTCACATGCACTGGGATGCTCCATTTTATTCGTTTGCCTGTCACCTACTGTTTTTGAGCTCCGGCCTTGAGCAAAGCTCACCTTGTCACTCCCGACCAAAGATGAGAGAATCTGGGATGTTTCAGCTGGGTCGGAAATACCATAGGCCTGCGTCAGGGAGGTGGCGAGAGTGCTGAAGTCAAACTGAGAATCTTCAAAGCTGTTCTCCTCACTGTGAGGTATTGGGATGTAGCTGGAGGTCGACTCCAGTATATCGAGATCTGGGTGGATGGATGAAGAGGCATTACATAATCAACCAGGAATTTCATTGGTCCAGAACTGCAAAACACACAGCTATACTAGCTCTGCATCTTGTCCAGGAAGTGAATTTGGTCATAAGCTAGCAAACAAGGTTGACACAGCCTCTGTCTAACAACAGGATGAGATCATGCAGTCTTATCGATGGGACATGTAGACACTCTACAGGTACAACAAGTAAGATATTGATCAGAAACCACAGTACAAAATGAATGCATAGGACATTGTTGTTTCAGATTTGAATGTTACATAGTCTACATAGTTAACTCACTGTTCATAGTGTGTATGTACCTGAGCTGTTGTCCAGTGTGCCTGTTGGTGTCCCCATAGACCCGTACACAACTGAGGCAGTGGAATACCTTTCACTCAGACCTCCATGCACTGCTCCAGACCCCACCACACCAGTCCTCACTTGACCGAGGCTTTGGTGATCCGACGGGTAGTTCCAAGTGGGGAAAATACTCCCACCTGTCATGGTGGAACCTTGCGTCGTTGCAGCATAAGAGGGTACACCTGGCAGCCGGTAATCAGTAGGTCGGACGTGTTTGCTCACATCGGAGGGTGTTTGTGTCTGGGGATGCATTCTCACGACTACTGTTGAATCGGTGGATGGATTCGAGTGTAGTGAGTGTGTGGAGGTGAGGGTTGTCATGGTGGGAAGAGAGGGATTCGAAGTGAGGGAGGTGGCCTCGCTCCTGGATACACCATGAAACACTGCCGCCATAGACTTTGGTGGTGCTGAACTAACTGCGGATTTAAATTTCTTGTCCATGTGGGAGGTGCCAGAAGGCTGCATTTGTTGTAAACGTCTCTGCGCAATCTTTTTGTTTAATAAGTGAAGCTGGTTCTGCTTTTGGGCCTGCAGAGCTTGCACTGACACTATATCGCCTTCACTGTGTGACTTTACTCCTTGCTGGTGATCCTTCATCGAGCGTAAACTGAGCAAGGTGGACGACCTTTCAGAAGTGGTGTCCGACTGTTGATGCTTACACACCCCATTCGCCATCTCAGTACTTGGCAGCTCCTGAACATTGAGGTTTGAAGGGAGCAAGGAGAGTACGGAGGAGCTGGGGGAGGAGCCAGCACTGGTGAGAGGGGGAGCTCTTGAGTCTTCTGATGTCAGTGGCACCTGTGCAAGTGTATTGATTCCAGAAGTAGGTGGCTCAGAAGTAACAGTAGGTGGAAGCGATCCTACTCTGGGATCACACCTCAATGGGCTTGTCGTCGACACTGACGTGTCTTGTTCCATTGAATCGGCAATAGTTTCGGATACCAAACTTGGTTGGTACATGTTTGTGTGTCCCAGTGATAATCCATTAGGTGGTGGTGATACACCGTCACCATGACGACGCTGCTGCTGCTGGAGTAACTGCTCCTGCACAGCAATCATCTGTTGGACGGCCTGCAGTAGAGGGAGAACCAGCCACCAGCACCCTCACAGCTAATCCACCATACCATACTGAGGTAACCTACTCCCAATACACCCACACTCTTACTTGGAAACCACCGGGAAGATCGGTCTCTTGAGGCAACATACTGATCTAGACCTGAGGCTGCACACTGGAAACTGACTCAGTAGCATAGGGCGTTCCTAGTATAGACCCATCTCATACTACAACGATTTGACATCATTGGGGACTTCATTCAGCAGGTTTTCATCCAATATTGATATCGAGATGCATGTTGGGAGGGGGGGGGTACTATATATACTACGTACGTACAAGCTCATTGGCCAGATCAAACAATGTATGACTATAAAGCTACTTTGCTTTTTGTGTCAAAGTTTCAATGACACTACTGAATCTATTACCTCCAACCACATTTCCAGCTTGTGTTTGTGTGTGGGTGTGTTTCAGCAGTGAACTGTATGTTCACACATCCAACCTGTAAAGCTTTGAGCTTCTGTGTGAGCTCAGCTTGCCGTTGAGAAGAGGGCTGCCCGCTGCTGCTACCCAGGGAGGGCAGGTTTGGAGCAATGTTTTCACCGTTCTCATGGCCATTGGAAGAGGTCAGAAACTGCAGTGAGAAATCGATCATATGGAGTATGTACCAGGTCTATCCACCCTTAGTGACTTGTAGCTATCCCTACGATCAGGACAAGCCATACTAGTCACTGCGAACATGAGGTGCCTACAAAAGCTCAGATGCCATTCTGCGCAATTGTGTACCAGCCGCCGAAAAGTTTACATTCTCAGGATGCTATCACTAGCATGAACAAGTGTGGTCACAGAATACCCGATCTTTTAACCAACTCCTACAACCTTGAGCAGACACCAATACCCTTGTTGGGTGGCTGTGCATTAACCTGCCAAAGTGGCTTTTGACCTTTGAACTTCACCATACCCATCCACGCAGCAGTAAGTTAATTACAAAATATCTGCTCGTGCAACTACTTACCTTCTAAATGTGACCACACCCAAGCAGACAGCTGTAAGTACATTACACAAGGTTTGAGCGTGCTGCACTTGCTTGACAGGCAGTACATTTAATTTAGTAAACAAAGGAGATAAGACATGTCATTGACATCAAGCCATAGTGAAATCTGTGGTCAATTATCATCCCAGCAGCTTCAACTAGCAAGGGGCACCCAATCTGTAAATACTCTGTTGATTACCATTAGCCTCCTGTTCCCAGGCCCCGCCCAGCTTTTCGTCTGGGAACTAGGCTAGATTACCATCATTGACCATGTACAATATTAATATTAATTTTGTTAAGGGCATCCCAACAAATGGACTTCGCAACTGCAACCACCAACAAATGTTCACTGGATACATGATCATGGTTTTCAATTACTGGTACATCACGTGGCCATATCTAGACTCGTACCCAGGCCCCGCCCCGCCTGAGAAAGAAAGGGCCTGGTATCCACTGTTTGCACATGCACTTAATTTCCCAGAAATCCATGGACTACCGTGTTACATCCGTACAACCACGACATCAAAATCGTGTATTATTACCGCTATATGGTCCATGCAGCTTTCCTGAGCAATGACACAGTTCGACGATTGAGCACTCCCCTGTGGCCTTCAGTGGCTAATACTGCTGTATGTGTCTCCAGCCGGAACAGGTAGCCTCCATTTCGGCCGTTTGCATAAAGACTTTGCTAAGAGGCAGGATACGGCCAGAACGAGATCAATCGAGCCAGGATATCACCAGAACTACATGACAACTAGCGCTATACTGCCCTGGATTGCTATTGATTGTTATAGTCCATGATGAATGGTAATCCTTCGTAGCACACAGACGTTTCAAACTCGGTCTGTGAGCCGTGTAAAATCATCTGGCTGCAAAGTTTATACGGGAAAACAAACTTCTGTCCAGAGATATTTGGTCAACCCCACCACTATTCTTTGTCCTCATAAAGTTTGGGTAGTGATAAGGATTGATGTGGTATAGATGGTGGGTGGGTTGGCAGCCAAATGGATGTCCCTACCCTACAATACGCTGCCAATCCACTCACCATCTGTACTGAACCGTCGTCTACCATGTCCCTGCCCACCACCAGTACCCTCACCTGTCCCGTAGCGTTCTGCCAAGCATAACAATAACCCTATTTGCACTAACGATATATTATGTATATATCAGTATGATTGTTAGTAAATCAGTGCTGCACCTATAGAACCAATGCACTTACATCAATTGTGCATACTAAATTTGTGCCACCATACCGTATGGCGCTTATATTTCGCGGGTCTAAATTTTCGCGAATTGCTCTTCGAGAACTTTTCGTTGAAAAAATTTCGCGAATTCGCGGTAAAACGCCACTCCCACAGAATGGGTGTGGTGTACTATACTGCACTTACGTGAAGACTCGTGCGCGCTGAACTCAACTAGCTACCACAGACCACTTCGTCGGTGCGTTGTATTCTGCCACACTCTCTTCCCCACTTCAGAGTTCGTTTTCAGATACCTGCCTAGGCGTTTCGCCGGATCGAACTGGCAGCTTCAGTATTGACATGTCATGCAGATGGTACCGTAAGCGCTCTATGGTACCTCTTGGGAGAACTCTCCATGTGGATCCGGAAGCTTACACTTCAACTACTGTCCATCCTCACTGTTGAAGTACACAAACAGAGCCATCAAGCTAGCCATCGCGCGCGTACGTTGGAATACTGTGCACGTAGCTGTAGGCGCACAACACGTGTCATTGAAATAATTTCGCGAATGACCTCTAATTCGCAAAATTCGCGAAAATTTAGACCCACGAAATTTAAGCGCTATACGGTATACCACAATACATGTACATTGACTTCATAATTATGCAGTATCGATTGAAATGTGCCCTGTACCACTGGTAAGCAGGCCACAATGGCCTTTCAGACTCACACTTTACACGTACATTCATCCAGATTTCCATCCCACAACTGCAAGATCATAAGCCTTGTTTCGTGCTCTGCAATTATATTGTCCCCACCCTAGTGACCCTATTCCCCCCCCCCCCCCCCAAAAAAAATCATTTGTTTTCTTAACCCTCGTCCATCCCACAATACGCTGTGTAGAGTGTAACTACCCACCATCTGTACTGCACTGAGAGGGTTGACAGCAATGAGGTACTGGACCAGGAGGTCGTGCTGGCCGATGGAGAATGGATAGTCCTGGCTGGAAGAGAACAGGGCAGCAGATCTCTGCCTAATGGTACAAAGTACATGTAGGTAGGGGAGGGGAAGGAGATTGGAGAGGAGGGGGGAGGAGGAAGGGAGGAGGGGAAGGGGAGGAGGGAAGGGAGCGGGAGGGGGATGGGGAGGGGAAGGGGGAGGGGGAGGGGGAGGGGGGAGGGGAGGGGAGGGAGGAGGGGAGGGGGGATGGGGAGGGGGGAGGGGGAGGGGGAGGGGGAGGGGGGAGGGGGAGGGGGAGGGGGGAGGGGAAGGGAGGGAGGAGAGAAGAGGGGGAGGGAGGAAGGAAGAGGGGGAGGGGACAGGGGAGGGAAAGGGGAAGGGAAGGGAGGAGAGAAGAGAGGGAGGAGGGGGAAGGGGGAGGGGAAGGGGAGGGAGGGGAGAAGAGGGGAGAAGAGGGAAAGGAGGAGTGAGGAGGGTGGAAGAGGGAGGGGAAGGGGAGGGAGGAGAGAAGAGGGGGAGAAGGGAGACAGATACATCCACACGTCTTGTTAATGAGCAATCAATACACTGTTGCACAACAGAGATATGAAAAAAACTGTACCATATACACTGGGTCTGCTCATTTTGAGCCCAAGTATACGGGCTTTCACTTCCTGTTTAGACACCAAATACAATTCTCCAAGTAACGTGAAGATGTCTTGAATCAATGGACTAGCGATGGAACAGTCAGGGAAGAAGACAACCACAGACCTCCAGCAACTCACCTCTCTTCCCCAGTGATGGGAATTCCGTCCAAGGTGGTAAGAACCGGGCAGCAGTACAACACATAGGGTCGGTAGTCAAACAGCCTGCAGGATACATACATTTGCACCACCATGAGTTGCATAATGCAATCTCAGAATCCAGAATACACTCAATACAGGTACCAATCTCGACTGAGCATGCAGTCTCCAGATAGCAAAAGAAGCTTAAAATCACATAAATCACGTGCACGTGCAGATACAGTGCTTGGTGAAGGAGATAGGACACATTAATATTATACGTACAGCACACAAACGTTTCCTACACATTTCAGAGCTCATCCATGAGAATGGTTACTGACCGGATATGTGATCTCACACTTTGTTACGCTTGTAAGCGACTGTAGGCTATATGATGGCTATTGAGGATACATGGTGACAGTTTGACCTCAACTGCAAGAGCACTTTGAAGACCAAGAATAAGTGATCAATTATTGGACGTGCTAGCGTGGAAGACGTACATTACCAGAAGTGGGTGTGACCAATGATAGTATGGATCCATCTCACTGTGTTTTCTGCAACATTGTGTGGATCTCGAGACACAGCTGTTATTCGGTTTCCTCCACTAAATGTTGATGCTTTACCGGATGGGATCAGGACGAACAGCTCTAGCTTGAGAATGTGTAGACACCAGACTTGCACCACTGTGCCTCTGAGGACCTGAACCTTCCATTCACTTCTGTACCATAGCCCTAGAAAGCTTGTTGGAGGGGCATCCACACTAAAACATTGCGAAATTCACTGTCCGATTAAAGAGACCTGGTGAACATTCAATGACACTGCTCAGTGCCTGAGGCAGCTACGTACAATAACAAAAATCAGGTGTGTGGCAGAAGAGACTTCAAGCTTCGAGATGCTGCAGAAAACTTGCTGAGGGCTGATTCAGAGAAGCAACAGCGAGTGGCATCCAACAATTTCCGTTTCCGAAGTTTACTATTGAGAGACCATAATTCCAGAGTCAAACAAGAGAGAAACACCAAACCTGGAATGCACAACGAGATGGATACACACAGTCGATGGATGGTGACACCCAGTTTCTGGTAATGTACGTCTTCCATGCTAGCATGTCCGAGTGTACAGGAGTCCGATAATTAATCATTTACTCATATTTCATTTATACAATGAGTGCCTATACTGTGAGTACAGGAGCCCAGATGCCTGATTGTTTTGCCAAAGCTGCTGGTCAGCTCTGCACTTGCTTGACTGTCATGTGCAGGGTGTAGTTAGGTTTCATTTCAGACTCCCTCATAGTAAGAATAGTCACTGGTATGTAAGTGATCAGGAATTGCTGTTCAAATCATTCGAATCCTTAGTAGCACCATAGATACTACATGTAGAACTATATACGTACGCAGTTCTATTATCTATGGTAGCACACAAAGACTCAGACCATAAAAGAACGGTTCGGGGGGGGGGGACAAAGTTGTAGCATGGCAAAGTAAGGGGGGAGGTATGAGTTGCCTGCAGGGTTTCATAGAGTAGCAGGGAGAGGGAAAGTTTTTCACGACGGCAAGGGTATGGCATTGGCCATGCAACAAATATTCAAGTCCCCCACTACATGAAACCTTGCTGTCCCTGCCCACTTACGTACATTCTAGAGTCTGTGAGAGCAACGCAGGGGTTGTTCATGACCGACAGCTGGGTCAGGGTCTTCAGGGCAGACAGGAAGGAGAGCTGAGGGGATCAGAGAGAGAACGAAGGTTCATGGTTTGCACCAGTTGTAAGTACCAGCAGCAGGTACCTTAGCTTCATTCCCATGTGGCCTGGGAACAAGGCTAAGGCACTTGAGTCACTAAATACCTGGGATTACAACTAACCCATAATAACAAATTCTGGTCACCAGCCACATTTAAACAGGCCTATGGAACACATCCGCAACATCTGGGGAGAACTAGTACCTGCACTGTGCACAACATGCCTGCTGTCAGACTCCTATTCCTATTCAATACGAGTTCCGACTTGTGTAAGGAAGTTGGTGTGAAAAGCTTTGACTTTTGTACGCTGCTAGGAAGCTACACTTCAGGAGATCCAGGCAGCTCTAGATCTTGTGAAGGATTTTGCCTCAGCAAAGTTATTGAGGTGGAATGCTCAGGTGGTGATGTTTGGTACGGTCAGGGGTGGTGTTACTCCAGTGGATGGATGTGTGCTGCTTTGCAGTGATGTGGTTTCTGGTGGAGGAGGGGCCTGCTGGTTACTAGATGTGTGGATGAGAACATCATGAAGGCAAGGAAGGCGGTCTCTGCGATTGAAACTTGTGTGATGCTAGTCCTTTTGTATGGCTCTGAGAATTGGATTTCAACATCAGTCTGATCTGCTGAAGATGCTGGCCAGAGGGAGCTGGCAAAGAGAGTGCTGCACTGGCCCAGGCATTACTCTAACACAGCTGCAGTACACCTTGAGGAAGACCTACCCAGGTCGAAATGTTGTCATGCTTCAACATCAGGTAAAGTGGCACATAATTATAATAGGACTGAATATGCTAGAGTGTAGAAACCCCAGGATATTATATTGGATGAGAATTCTCACTGGGAGCACCAAGAGGTGGATCTCCATAGCAACTAATTGAACCGTGAATATTGATTGTGTGAGGGCCAGTGCACCACATGCAGATAATACATGCATGCCTATACCCTATGGCAACAGTCAGAGATTCGGCAGCAGAAGGGGATGCACCGTTTCCAGGTCTTCCCCGTCGAAAAGCTTCGCGGCTTTATGGAGTTCCTCAGTGGATTAGATGGGGGGCGTAAGAAGGAGTCTGAGGTGCGGCAGATCACTGCCGACGTCAACAAATACCTCAAGTTTGCAAACCGTAAGGGGGAAGATCCAGTCTGGGTAGACTTGCTGGATGCAGCTAAGGTGACAGACTACCCGGACACATTGGAAAAGATGGGTGCCTGTGGGCCGGCAGGACAGCTTACAAAGCTAGACCGTATAGAGCATGGCTTGCGATTCGTACGGCCCCAAAAGATGTGGAGCTGGCTCACCAATGCAACGTTATGCAGGAGAAGATCAAGCAGTGGAAGGGTACAATCAGACCAGCTAAAAAGATGCAGCAGAAGCTGAAGGAAGACGATCGAGATCCTGGCAGCATCAGGGAAGCCTTTGCGATCGTTGACTGCCAGGAGCTAATGTGGGAGCTTAGGGATGTGATGACGAGGGCAGTAGCCGGAAGTAAGCTCGACACAAGTGAGGTAAAGCTTGTCACCTCAGCGGTATTGACGAGGCTGCTGTACCACTCGTGGCAGCGGCCGAGTGCAGTCAAAAATGCGACAATGTCTGAATTTCTGGCGGCAAGGCAGGTAACAGACGACGAGACAGGGAAGTCGTGCTGGGTCATGACCGTGGCCCGTCATAAGACAGCCCGGGAAGGCCCAGCACATATAATGATGACTACAGGCTTGCCTGTCTCTACACAAAGTATGTCGGACCCTACGGCCGAGAACCTGTTTGTGGGGACGGGGGGTACTCCGATAACCCAGTCCAATAAGAACATCCAGTGGCTGGGTGAGAGATACGGAGTGGATACCCCGTGTTGCACAGACCTCAGACAGACCGGGGGGACCGAGCGCTGCGATGAGCCTACCAGGCGGCTCATCAGCCATCAAATGAGCCATTCTGACTCAGTGCATTATAAGCACTACGAGAAGTTAGGGGGTTTGAAGAAGGCGGCAAAGGCATTCAGTGTGCGGCAGAGGCTAGCCTATGGGAGTGACTCAGAAGATGGCCATCCTCTACGAAGTGGTAGTGCAAAACAAATGCCAAAAGAGAAGAAGCCCCAAGATAGCCAGCCTCAACGAAGTGGTAGTGTCAAACAAGCAAGGAAGGGGATCTTCAGTGGAATACACGCTCCACGAACTAGACGATTATTGCATCTCATTCACAAACTTTGGCAGATTCTGACTACTCCTATAGCTACCTACTATGCACTACTGACCTAGTAGTCAAGCTCAGCAAGCCAGTCGTTGTTCGGCACCCTCCCCCTTACTTTACTCACAGCTGCAGTGTTGGCTCTGGGGTTGCAGTCGGTGCAGAGCAGGGTCCAGGCAAGGGCACTAAGATTTCTCCAACATATGTTATTGATTGTGGGTCAGACGGTGTTAGTGGGAGGGTCCCTTTTAGTGAGACCTGAAAGACTGCAAGAACTGGAGGAATTGTGTGGGGTTACGTACGTATGTGTACAGAGAAGGTTTTGATGGGGGAGGAGAGATGAGGAAGAGAAATGAAGGAGGCTATGAGGAAAGTGGGCTACAATCGTTGCTTGGTGAAGCTAGTGTGATTGGAGGGTTAGTGGGGGAAGAGGTTGGAGCAACTCAATTTCAAGTTGCATCATATAGAGGGGTTGCAAATACTGTCGAGACTGATGAGTCACCATGGGAGAGGGAGCAAACCTTGTCCATGCTGTGAAGAGGATTACCTGAATGATTCTACGTCCTTGCTAAGACACTGCTGTGGTGGGCCTGGTGGAAACCTAGCCTCGTCCCCAGGCCTCCGCCCAGATTTTATCTCGCAGCCGTGGAGAAAAAAACGGCTATGAGATAAAATCTGGGCGGAGGCCTGGGAACGAGCCTAGTGGAAACCTATGATGGCGAGTGGGTGATGGTGCCATTTCATCCCTGTTGAGTCTGTGTATATTGTAGTTGCTGTGGACTGTATATTATCGTATGCTCATAGTGGGCTTCCCGGATGAACTTTGACGTTGACATTAGTTTTTCTGGGGAACTTGGAAACTACTGTTATACTAGTCCATGTTGCACGACTGTACATTATTGGAACACGGGAGTTGTTTATATCTACATACAAGATGCAGCTCTGTTCAACCAACGTGTTGTACGCCCTCGGTAAGGTATAAAAGCCAGGAATGGTGCTGAAGGACGAACAACTGACAGCAATACAGCACGCACATAATGGCGAGGATATGTTTGTATGGCTACATACGGTCAAGTCAAATTTGCTATGGGGTCCTATGGTTTGTATCGTATCGTGCCTCACATCCACTTTGGAAAGGCAGACGGCGTATCACCATCCACAGACTTGGATACCATGGCTCTGCATGTCAGATATGTACATGCAGCTGCAAATTGCAGTCGTATAAATTGTCTGTGTTATTTCAGCTTACGTGTCTCAATGAATTATACGGAGAATCCAGCAGAACTGCTCGTGCATGCACAAACAGTGAATACCAGGTGCTCCTCTTCCCCTTTTGAGCACCTGGGAATGAGGCTATCAGTTTTCCTCCCTCAGGCTCATGCGGCCACACCTACTCTAGTGATGACAAGCTAGAGGTGGTGGGGGACCGTCTGGTGATGTTGCACACTACATACCTCATTCAGGTCTGTGACATCATTCTCAGCCAGTGAAAGGGTACTTATTGCAGGTGGTAGGCACTGGGCAACCCTGAAATTGGTTGTTGAAGTGTGTGTGCGTGCATGTGTACATGTACGTGTTGCAGTGTGTGTGTGTGTGTGTGTATGTGTGTGTGTGTGTGTGTGTGTACGTGTGTGTGTGTGTACGTGTGTGTGTGTTTGTGTGTGTGTGTGTGTGTTTGTGTGTGTGTGTGTTGGTGGGTATGTGAGTACATGGGGGTTAGAATCATTACAAATGAGAGAAAAACATTCACAGAAATATCGGCAGGCCTCTGCTGGTATTGCATATACCAGTCTAAGTTGAGCACAATCAGCACGTATCAGGCTTCAGCCTAACAGACAGACAAGATGAGTATACCTCTGCAGTGTGTTGACAGCATTGCCATGGAGCAGCAGTGTCTAGAGGAAGGACAGCAAATGCATCATTACAAAATGATAACTGCATGTACAGCAGCAATACGTAGCTCAATATAACCTGGAGAGCTAATTACTTCACCCATCACGACTATTTTCTTTGTTTTACCAAACCTAGGACCAAGAAAGTCCATGCAACAACTTGTCTGTCCTCACTGCCAACAGTCGAGGCTTCCCAGACGAAGTGGAACCCTTGATCACCAGGGTACCATGTCAACTACAACGACACCCTTTAGAGTTGCAACGTTAATAACTAGCAGCTGAAGTCTTGTCTTCCGTCATAGGTTGAACATCTAAATCCATACTTCATCCAGTGTTTCCCACAAAGGAGGTTAAGTAAACCATACGGTGCACTTTAGCAGTCAAACAGGAAGCCACACCCCCCTAACATGAAAAGTTCTATTTGCCCGACCACCCATGGATGGTCAAGTGGTGCATGCTTGGCTCAATAGGAGAGTGTATCTAATGCTGAAAATAGTGTGTAATCAAGTGGCAACTGCATTACCCAGACCCCGAATGCGCACCTGCGAAAAAGGGGTCTGGCGACAATACGACATTTTGCTCGGTCCTATGACATTCATGTCTGGAATGTGGGATGCCAATCAGAGTTTAGCTAGAGCAATAACTTATTTTACAGTTTTTTCATGTCGGCGAAGTAGACCTGGTAGACACAGCCCAGAACTACGCGAAGAGGAGTGCTACCCTCCATGGTACAACAGAATACGTACCTATTTCATTTCTCACCACTTTTCTGGGCATCTTCGAATTTAAGTTAAACTTTCAACCTGTGTATGTCATCATGATCATGCCCCTCGAAGGTCTGACAGCATATCCTATTGTCACCAGACAACTTTTTCGCGTGTGCACATTCGGGGTCTGGGAATGAGACTACAACTGCATGCACTCTCTTGGAAACCGTAGGAAGTCAAAACTCATAACTCGACCACCAAGTGAGTTTCAGCGCAATCTGCCAAAACTCAGCCCACAACCGAAATCACACCAGTGTAGTATAACTTACGTGGAGCGTTCAACAACCCAGAGCATAAATTTAGGTGGTTTTTTGTTATGAATATGAAACACTGCCACAATGGACAATACAACACACCTCCCCCCACACACCTTTAGTTGAGTCAGCATTGATATGTCAGAGAGGTGGCCAATACTGCAGGGACAAACGGATAGAGAATACATAACTTCATGTACATAGCATACAAGAGGCAACCACACTCCTGGTAGTGCAGCTTGCAGGGCAAACTCAGTGATACCTCTGTCTCGGCCCCAGACCCAAACCAACACGCACAAGTATACAGGAAGCGATCCGCACTGGGGTTGGTTTGGGTCTGGGACCGAGATTATACCTCATGCCTTGGTTTATTCTCTCCTCATGGGTATTTGAGCAGACTCTGATTGCAGCTAGCCTCCTTTCCAGGCAGCTAGCTAGCTTAGGACTCACCCCAATTAATGCACATGTGATGTCACATGCTGCCAGTGACAATTGAAGCCAGCAGAGGTGGCCAATGGGAAGAAACAAAACCATTCATACAAATCATTGAATTAAATTATACGAAATGGTCAGTTATGATGTCGATCTCGACGACATAATCAGTATTCCTTTCCTGAGCGCTGTAAGGCTTGATTAGGTTACTGTAGTTGCGCTTCGTTAGGCGCAGCTCACCTATAGGCGCATGTTTGCTGTTAGGCACAGGTTTGACTCTTGTCTCAACTTCTAGAAGGAGACTTCAGCGTGGAGTGGAAAAATAAAAGAAGCACACTTCCTATTCAAGGAATGTTGTTCTAATTTAAAATTAAGTGCATCTCGTTATTAGGCGCATGCATATTTCCTTTCTGTGGAGATATAGGTACATGCACCTATTAACGTGCGACTACGGTATGGGGGACAATTTTGCCCTAACCATGAGTGTAACAAGTTAAGGACAGTCATGGCTAGGATGGAGACATCTTTATAGTGACTTGCCAGTTGTCGGAGAGATCCAAGTGGTTCAGCTGGAGGTTTGAAGAGAGCCCTTGCATCTCCTGCACACACAAACAATACACCTTAATATACACCTTAATATACACTGACCACAGCATAGCGAGTGTCATACACCCATATATATATACACAATAATTTATGGGAGAGGATCCAAGTGTTATAATTTAGGCTGCACTACGTATGTACACGTAAGCCCTGATGGTGTAGAATACAATGCTAGTACATCCAGTCACCTTTATACTGTTACCGGCCAGGCAGAGCCACTGCAAATTCACAAGCCCCTCAAGCCCTGCATGGGTTGGTGACAGAGTGTCAGGTTTCAAGCAGTTAGGAAGCAAATGGAGGACGTTTCAGCCATTCCCAGGGCCACAGCACCATCACCTTTTGCAGATATAGATGTAGTTACAAACATTATTATGGATAATGCTGCAGTCCACAGGTTTTCCCAAAGTAGGATCATACTCTTTTCTCCCTGCAGGCACTTTTCTGCCCAAAAATTACTCCTAAATAAAACTAGTGCATATGTGGTTGACCACGCAGAGATGCCTCGCGGGAAGCTTTGATACAATTTGGCAGTTGCAGAACATAACCACGAGTGATAGCGAGTCTCTGTGAACGGCGAATGTCAACTTCATTCTGCCTGCCAAGTCTCTTGCGGTCAGTCGCTCTGGCAGTCTCCCTCCTCGCCTCATCAGTTCTCCCTCGATGTCGCTGCACTCTTTGCCTTGTCAATCGTCGTCTCCTGTCAGAAACCGACTCATACTCATCCATTTTGTACAGCAGTGACAAATGACAAAGGTGAGATCACATGGTGCGCGTGCGGGTTGTATACGCGCATGCGTGGGGGTCCAACGCGTAATTTACGTGCGGGGCCACAATAATTTCATTCCAATGCGTTACAGGACAAATACAGTTTTATAGTCGCACTAGCTCAGATTCGACCTCCACACTGCACGTCCACCTGATGTCACTCACGTGATGATGAATCGTACCAGGCCTTCCGCGTTTTTCGCTGCCCTTCCGCATCCGTGTATTATTGTCAACGGAAACCAAAGAACAGAAAAACGGGGTAGGCCTGGGAACGAGGCTACCATTTTCTGTAGTGCATCATTAAACTTGGGGTGCAGCAGCATCTCAAATCTTTGTTAAGAAGTTGGGTTAGCATAGCCTCAAACCCAGGCGCGGAGGAGGGGGAAAAGAGCGCCTAGCTGGTATCCACTGTTTGCGCATGCGCTTAATTTCCCGACATTCCGGGAATCCTGGATAAGACCGTGTCATTCCCATGGCTTGCTGACGTCAGATACGTGTTCGTAACCGTATCACGATCGTATTTTGTCAATGATTCAAGACTTACATGTAGTCTCATCCCTCATGGTATTGATGACATACCAAGTTCCAAACGTGAGAGTGAAAGCTGCGATCATGTCTACGTGGTTTCGTTGTGTGGTATAGACATCATTGTTCATACTCGGAAAGTTTTGCGACGTCATCTGCATAAATCCACATGGTTTTAATGCGCAAACAGTGGATACCAGGCACTCTTTTCCCCCTCCTCCGCGCCTGGGTTTGAGGCTAGGGTTAGCAAGGCCAGGGGTGTGTGCAGATGGTTACATACAGCCAACTGTGTCTCACCATCAATTTCAGTGATGCTGTTGTTCTGGAGGTTGAGGGTGACCAGGTTTAGCAGGGGAGCCACTGCCTCCATTCTCACCAGATGGTTGTCACGAACAGAGAGCTACATGTATAAGGAAAATGGATGATAGTCTTAAGTGCATGTCAACCGATCAGAATGCCAGATTCAATGGAAGCATTGCTGTTACTGAGCCTCATTCCCAGGCTTTCGCCACCTCCCATACGCAGTCTAGTTGAACAGACATCAGGCTTTAGCCTCAAATGAACCAGGGCCAGGTAGCCTCGTTCCCAGGCTCCTCCCCTTGCGCGCGCCGACGTAAAATACGAGGCTAGGAAAGGCCTGGGAGATCTGGTCATGTGCAGTACCAATACTGCTCGTGGTCCAGGTCGACGGTCGCTGGGAATGGGTCAATGGAAAATGTGGATTACACCTTCTGATTGACTTCTGTTCTAGAACCTGCAGCAAATGGTTGCCTCCATGAGCAAGACGTGCTGTTCAAAGCAGTCGAAAAAAATCATGCCCACCACAACATTCACTGGCTGGCGCAATTGCCTGTTGTTACATCTGTTTATAATTTGAACTTGCACAAGTTGCGGGGGCCATGTACAGCCTAGTCTTGCATGGCCAGACTGGAGCAAGGCTATGCTAACTAAACCAGGCTACTCTCGTACCTGAATGAGAGAGGGGCATTTGTCAATGCCCCTCAGAGTTGACAGTTTGTTGCTGTCGGCAATGACAGCAGCCACAGATCTGCCAGCTGCTAATACCTGGCCCACTTTGCTGATGCCCTGTCCTGGATCAAGGGAATGATGAAGTATAAGCAGCCAGCTAATAAAACATCGATGGATAAACTCACCTGAGACATCAACAACTCGAGAAGAAGAGACAGCATCATGTGCCTCCGGTACATCCATGTCCATCCAGTTCAGATTCTTTTCAAAGTCGAGTAGTGTATGCAATCCAGCTGCCTACTCTCATCTATGCTCCGATCTGGCGGTTAAACTGCCGAACGGAATGGAATCAATAACGAATATTCCGTTCCATTCCTCTTCGGTACGGAAGGCGATAAGTTTCCAACATGACAATGGCGTCTGTACTTGAGAACTTTATCGACGGGCAGTTCGTATCATGCAGCCGTCACATCGACAGCTACAACCCTGCCACGGGAGAGGTGCACCTGCATGTACCGGACAGCGGGGAAGAAGAAGTGCAGGCAGCCGTGGAGGCTGCGCAGAGGGCCTTCAAAACGTGAGGAGATTCAAGGTAATCTACTGGCGCCATGGCAGGGGGGGGGGGGGGGGGGGGGGGTGATGGGGCTAACCTAAGTGCCCTCCCCTCCCAAAAGGGGTGTCACTCACATAGACACCATCACTCAAGTAGTCACACTACCACCCATAGAAGCATTATCAATTGCACGCCGGGCGAAGGTGGGCCAGACCAGGGGATTGGACTTAATTAATACCCCCCTCTGGGGCAAAATTCCATTGCTAATCCCCCTTTCCATCCCTTGGGGTACACACAAGGGATTGCACTGTTTGTAGCTTCTAGAGTCATGCATGCAGGGGGATTGGCAATGGTCATATAGAGTAACTTACCAATTGTCGGACACCATTGACCACCAGACTTTGACCAAACCGTGCTTGATTCGACCTAAAAAATATGCAAATTAAACCACCCTAGAGCGGGTTGGTTGCGTAAACTGAGACAGCTCGTATGCAGTAGTCTGGCACGATCACGCGAGTTATCAATTTATTGAATGTTCGAAAATGAGGTTTTTCAGGTCGGTCTGACAACAATCAAAACTTGAGAGTGGAAGAACCACCTATGCTACATTGGATGACCCAGTTCCCAAGGAGGCGTATCAACCAGTTGCTGTGATCATCCTGCTTTTTATGTGTAGTGGAACAGGGAAATCCCCCCACACAGCGGGGACTCCCCCAGTCTCAGTTACCTCGCATTGGAGATACTGTCCCCTGCAAGGTGGTCCAGGTGACTTCTCCAAAACAATTTCCATGTGCACTTTTCCGAAGCTGAAGAGTCTCTCAGAGCACTCCTCACTCTAGCCTCGTTCCCAGGCCGCGTGGGAGGAGAGAAGACGGCCTGGTATCCACTGCTTGCGCATGCGCGAGCATTCCCAGAAAAACCTGGGAATTCGTTTTCGTTTGTAAATCGTCAGTAAAATTGATACGTATACGTCCGATTCACTTCCGTATCATCGAAAAGAAACAAGTGAGAAAGCGCTTTCTGTGCGTCGAAGGTGTCTGGAAACTTGCCACGCTGTCAGGAACCTGCTTCATAAGTGCCCTGAGTTTCAGTTTGACTGTCTTGACTTCGCCTACCCAGGAACGGCAGGTAAACCGTCGCCACTGTCAACAGACACGGCAGACATGAGAAGTAACTTACACAGACGAGAACGCCAATCTTCACACAATCCTACATCACTGAAGAGAGCAGCGGAATACTTGGGTCGCCTTTCTGAACGACGGACCGATTCGACAGAAATGCTTTGCAGCAACTTTTTGACTTGAGCGTGTACGTACTAGATTAGACCTTGAATATTCGGTCCGGATATGATCCACGTGGAATGACAACGTAAACATTACAATTTTACGGAAATATACCGGAAATAGCGGCGCTTGCGCGAGCAGTGGATACCAGGCCGTCTTCTCTCCTCCCACGCGGCCTGGGAACGAGGCTATCCTCACTCAGGTTGTCGAACTGACATTTCCAGGCAACGTACGTACGCACAGGGGACTACTGTCTGGCCCATTTCAAGGGTGACTGCCAGTGGTACCGGACTAAGTTGGGCAGAGGGTACCTCCAAGTGAGCTATGTGGACTATGGTAACACGGACGTTGTGTCATCCTTGGACGTGGCTGCTCTCCCAGAAAGCTTCATGTCTGTTCCGGCCTTAGGAGTAATGTGTTCCCTGGAGGGGGTGGGGCAGGGGTTTGGCCGGATGAATCCTCATTTTCTTCTCAACATTAGTGATAGAGAAAGCTTCAGCCATTACCGTCATGGTGAGGAATTTGGAGTGTGCATTGTTGTGATGGAAGGTCTTGTAATATCCTCGTTCCTGTCTTGCAGGGTCTGCCAGCAGACAATCAGGCCCCTCTCTTGGTACAGCTGTTGACGCAAAACCCTGAGGGTGTGGTGGATGTCGGAAGCCTACTGGTCTCCACCCACCATGCCACCTTCCATCCTCACCGCCTCCCGAAACCCTCTAAACCCTCTCAAGCAGACCCAAGTGATGAGTCCCTCTCCTCCACCACTTCATCCTCCTTCTTGCCCCCCAAGCCTCCCAAAAGTATGGTGACCTATGTGGACAGTGAAGGGATAATCCATTGTCATTTTCAGCAAGAAGGTAGCTTGTGACGACTGAGATCACAACGTTGTGTCAAGAGCGCATGATGACATCATTGTTTTCTTCATGGCGGATGTGCTCTTGGTTGTGTGTATAGCTGCATCCCCCAAACCTTTGCCATTTGATTATTGCACTAGCAACTAGCTCACCCAACTAGCTTGGGTTCCCTGCCAGATATACATACGTCCCATGCCTGCCTCCCTCCCATCCATCCCCTCTCCAGATCTGCAAGTCATACAGTTAGCTGAGAAGCTCCAGTAGCTCTGTGATGGTCAGAGGAGGGTCCAGCAGGTGGTCAGTTTGACCCCCGGCCAGCCCTGTCTGGCACGGTACAGTGGAGATGGGGCGGGGAGGTGGTACCGTGCCCTGGTGGAGCAGTGTAATCCAGCGGACAACACTGCTACGGTGGGTGGGGTGTTTGCCGAGATGAGGGGAGCGGATGTAGTGGAGGAGGGGAGGAAGGGGGGAAGGGGGAAGGGGGAGACATACTAAACTGTGGTGATGATACATGATCTTGTACTTCATGGAAGTGGTTTGGTGGCTGATGGCACAGGTTGTGTGTATGTATCTAGCAAACAGTCGTGACTGTCTCACTTGCTTCCGGTGTTGTATGTTGATTTTGGAAACCGTGACACTGTGAAACCCAGCAAGCTGGTGGACGTAGCCCCTCTGTTGTAAGTGCCCATTCAAGCATTTGCTGTGAGGCTGGCCAACACGGTACCCTTGCCTCTCTGCTCCACCCCAACTCTGATGGCATAGCTATGTACCCTTGTCTCTCTGCTCCACGATGACATATCTGCTACACTTGTCTCTCCTCTACCCCAACTCTGATGACATAGCTACGTACCCTTATCTCTCTGCTCCACCCAACTCTGATGGCATAGCTGCGTAATTGGAGTGCCCTAGATCTAATTTGCGCATGCTTTCATTCACGCCCATGCACACTGTCAATGTATATATTAGGATTTCTGAATGTTTGAAACTAAAGACTGTTGTATTGTGGATGGAGAGATGTTATAGTTGGTTACTTCCTGATACCCAGGAAGGGGAGGAGTGGAGAGTGGATCAAGTCTCAGCTCTTGCAGATCTCGTTACTGGACAGACCCTTGAGGGCATTGTTGTGGAGGTGAGTGTGTGTGTGTGTTTACATGTGCATGTGCATACGTGCGTGTGTGTGTTGAGCTGATTTCATACCGTCTTACTGTGCACTCTGCAGCCTGGCTCGACAGGCTACCCCCTGGTACAGCTGACTAGGAGAGGGGAGGACGTTTCTTCCCTGCTGGTAATGCCTACCTGACCACTCCAATGACACTGACCCCCTAGTAACGCACCTGACCACCCCAATGACACTGACCCCCCCAAGTAACGCACCTGACCACTCCAATGACACTGACCCCCCTAGTAACGCACCTGACCACCCCAATGACACTGACCCCCAAGTAACGCACCTGACCACTCCAATGACACTGACCCCCCTAGTAACGCACCTGACCACCCCAATGACACTGACCCCCCTAGTAATGCACCTCACCACCCCAATGACACTGACCCCCCAAGTAACGCATGCACCTGACCACCCCAATGATACTGACCACCCCAATGACACTGGACACTGACCCCCCTAGTAATGCACCTGACCACCCCAATGACACTGACCCCCCAAGTAACACACCTGACCACCCCAATGACACTGACCCCCCTAGTGATGCGCCTCACCACCCCAATAACACTGACCCCCCAAGTAACGCACCTGATCCCCCTAGTAGTGAGCAGTTGGGCGGCAATGGTTGTGACAGCAATGTGGTGGACAGACCTGAGACCTAAACAGCGATATCCTCACCCTGGAGGTCCCCAGTGGTGATCAAGCACTGCCAGCACCAGGGGGGTCAGGTGACACCAGTGAGAATGTGACTGCAGCCAGCAGCACACTTGATCTCCACAGCGATGTCCTCACTCCAGACCTTCCCAGCGGTGATGAAACTTTGCCAGTGCCAGGGGATTCAAGTGACACCAGTGATAAGGTCACTCACTGCTCACAGCAACATACTAGACTTCCACACCCCAGACCTCCCCAGCGGTGACAAAACTTTGCCAGCACCAATGGAGTCAGGTGATAAGGAACACCCAACTAATTGTACTCCCTCCAGTTATATCAAATCTCATTTATATTGTGTGGGGTGATGATTCTGATTGAGTTATCCACAATTCTCATTATTTTGAAGCACACCGCGACTATTATGTGTGAAATAAATATCTAGCCATCTCATGTCTCCTTATCCCAGTACTTGAGGGCCTCCCAGTAGCGCTCGCTCTCAGCCAATACCTCTCCTTCCTTCTGGAAGTCGCTTGCTTTTGGCACTGGAGTCTTCCAGCACCAGGGCTTTCCTGTGCTTGGCTGCTGTCAGACAATCTACAGTGATGTCCTTCCCCTCCTGGGCAAAATCAGTTGCCGCACTGGTCTGCAGGGTTTGCTTCCTCTTCCAGCCAAATGAACTCATTCCATGCACAGTTCTTTTTTTTTTTTTTGGAGGGGGGGGAGCATAAAATTTGAGCACCAGAACATCAGACTCACTATTATGGTAAACACAGTCATATGCCTTGCAAGATTTTCATTGGTACCCAAAGTTAATGCACAGACTACCCCCTGCCTAAAGGGCCCAAAAGGGGGACACGTACCCTCTAGGTTTACAAAACACAATGCACTTTCATTATAATTAGTGCGTGTGCTGATAGTCATATTATGACAACGTATTACAAGCCTCCATGAGCAAGAAATAACTTAATTGGAGCTCAAAAAAATGCCTTTGTGAGCCAAAACCCAAGCTTACAGCTGTGTAAGTCTTCCTACAGGAACAAAAAAATATATAACTTGGTGAAAAAAAAAGATACAACTTCATTGACTTTGACAGAAAAAAAAAAGGTTTCCATGAACCAGGAAAAAAAGAACAAAAGAAAGGGGGAAAACATAAGCCACCACCAAAAAAAAAGGGAAAAAAGACAAACCTAGCAACACACCCATCCCTCCGTGACAGGTCAGACACCGAGGTGTAAGCCTCAGGAGCGCTGGATAGGCGTGACTGGAATCACAGGAGGGCGACCTGCTTTCTACCAGACACCTTTAGCTTCGGTGGTCAGATGGGAACCGGCGTACTACGGCTGCTAGGCGGGGAAGTCGAGAACCGGTGTGTACGGAGTGGCCCAGACTCGTACTCGGTTATTGGGGAGGCGAACACTCAACCCCCAGGCTGCAAAGCAAGTGCTTAGCGAGTGTGCCATCCCGACTTCCCGCCAAAACTTGCTACAAATTCAGCATTTAAAGGTTAAACCGGATGTACTTGTTGCGCATGCGCGCACGACTTCCCGCCAAAAAAGTTAACTACCCAGTTTGAACGTTGAACTGAGCTAGCTTGACATTAGCACTCTAGACTTGGTGGACTATCTGCAGCTAACAGTATCCTGTTGAGTTAAATTAACAGGTCCTATACTAGTGAGTTGAGTTAAATTAACAGGTCCTATACTAGTGTTCTTGACTATGTCTATGGCCATGCTCTCACCAGTCCCTATTTAATTTGGAAGTGCCTACATTTACAACTAAATTCAAGTTTCTGTTGTCCAAAATGGTCATTGTTTTCCACAGAACAAATGAAGCGTCTGGTAGTAGAAACAATATACCACACCAGAGCCAAACCCATGAATGAGGTGGCACAGAGTACAAACTGCAGCTACAGCTGTACAGTACTACAACAAATTATGCTCTGCTGAGAGCTCTACTTGTTCCCAGGCCCCTCCCCAGCTTTTTTTTTTTTTGCCGTGTACTGTTTTTTGTACAGTAGATGTGACAAAATGCTGAGGAGGAGCCTGGGAACGAGGCTAGACATGACATGAGATAGGCATGGGGGCACTCAACGGGTCTTGGGTAGTACATGTAGATAATTATGTACCCGTGTACACACACACTTCCCCCATGCAGGCCAGCTGGTGCTCGAGACTGAAAGCATGCATGTGGCTGCATTTACACTGTGCACATCATTTCAAATTCGGACCATAAAAATTATTATTGTAAGTTCAATTTTGTTCCTATCAACAAATGTTAGGGTACTTAGCTTCAATGCCATCAAGACTTAATTATAGTATTAGAGTGCATGGTTCCTAGACCCTTCTTGGGTGGGACGGGCAGAAGGGTCTGGGAACCAAACTATTCAAGTATGTTGACCAGAAATTTGCTGATAATAGCAATGCCCAATAATATTGAGTCAGTCTCATCACTCTCATGATTAATAGTGGTCAAGAGTGCATATCAATCATCACAGAGATAATTTATACTGTACACTTGAGATGATTATTAAAAAGAGCACTGTACACAAATAATATTTCGACTACAAGAGATTTAGGTGTGGTTGGGGTGGGGATGTGTCTAGGATGCTGGCCCAGAGGTAGCTACATGCAAAATTGACCACTGTCTCCATGTGTGACCTGTCAGCCTCAATGTGGGCTGCAATTGGTCGCTCTTCCAGAGGTACACCTCCCTCCCTGGGCTTGAGGTAGACAGCGGAGAACCCTGGTGCCTTCCATCACGATCGGATTGAACCAGGACGAACATGTCTTGCCACTCAGGGTTCACAATTGCCTGGTGTGTGTGTGTGTAACATCCTCTAATTATTGTCACATGGTGAAGTCACAGTGAACCTGGAGGGCAGTCAATGTCTTATCAGCTCAGGGGCTCACAGTGAACCTGGAGGGCAGTCAATATCTTATCAGCTCAGGGACTCAAAGTGAACCTGGAGGGCAGTCAATATCTTATCAGCTCAGGGGCTCAAAGTGAACCTGGAGGGCAGTCAATATCTTATCAGCTCAGGGGCTCAAAGTGAATGTGGAGGTACGTAGTCAATGTCTTATCAGCTCAGAGGCTCAAAGTGAATGTGGAGGTACGTAGTCAATGTCTTATCAGCTCAGAGGCTCAAAGTGAATCTGGACAACAGTTAATAGGCTATTTGTAGGTTTCAGGGATCAGATGGCACTGGAAGTCACATCAATACCTTTAGGTAATTATTTCCAGTGCTGTATATTCTAACTGAGTGCAGCCTATGTACAGATAGAGGCAGTATGACACAAGTTCTTGCAATCAATGGTGTGTAGGAATTCACGTACTGAGGATGGCTTCGTGTCCGTCCTCTGCTTGCCGTACAGCATTCTCTTCCAGCGCTCATCACGACGCATGTTGCACTGTGCACTCTTGATCACGTCCTGGAGGTGCTCACGCAACCCCCATAGTTGTACCTCCATCACAGTCACATCAAGCACCACCTGTTGCCAAGGGAGAGAGAGAAAGAGAGACTTGCTGTCAGTCTTGCCTACTCATTCCGCTTCAGCAACACTGGTCATGCTAGAATAGCCTCGTTCCCAGCCCCATTTACTGCAAGCGATCAAATACTGGCAGTGGGAATGGCCTGGGAGAAAGGCAGTTAGCAGGTGCTGGTCACATGCAATTAACAGCACATGGGCATCAATTAAACCAGCTTTTCCAACCTGGGATGGTCCAGACGGAGAGGTGAGGGAGCCAAACCCCAACTTCCTCCGATGTTTCCAGACATTAAAGTTGAGTTTGCTCTCATCTCTCTTCTGCTCCAGGGGCCCCAGGGTGGGGGTGGGGGGTGAGGGTGTGGTGGGTGGCACTGAGATGAGAAGAGTCACACGTGAGATGAGGGAAGAAGTCAAACATGTTCACAAGAAGAATAAAGGACAGCTTGAGGTGGCGAAGACGGTCCTCCACTGGTTGTTGCTTGTTGCACTGTGAGGATCCAATCAGATTCAATCATATGACCGAGACAAATTGACCAGGAATGTGATCATGACTGCAGATTTTTCACCAACACTTCAAAAACACTTTGACAGCTAGTGTGCTCATAGCCTTGTTAATTCCCAGGCGATCGGTAGGGTTAGGGTTAGCGCTGGGAATGAGGCTAGTGTGCTCACTGGTTACTAAGCGTTACAACGAGTGGTACTGATTTGCAAACACAAAACAGCTTGTCAAACTGGTGCAGTTTAGGAGGGAAAAAAGAGAGGGCTTGCCTGATGGAGTAGCTGTCCTGAAAGTTGAGCAGTTGGGGGGTGGTGGTCGGGCCGAGGGAACGGGGGGAGACGTCAATGAGGAGGCAGATGTCCTTGTGGGAGGAGTGGAAGCAGGAGGCACCTGGACACATCTCAAATGTTTCCATGCCGAATACTCCACAGTGAACCACGATGTAACGGTAGAGATCAGATGGGTCCACAGTGACAGGAACACACATACTATCTGCATGAGGGGGAGAGATGCTAGCACATGACCATGCAGGCAATGAGTTAGAAATGTCTGCTGCAATCCATGGCAGCAACACCATAAAGACACAGGTGCTCACCTTTGCAGAGACGGCTCTGGATGAAGTTTGGCGGCATCTTGTTGTGGTGTCTGCGGATGTCAAAGTTCTCAGGAGGCTGACAGTTTGTTGCTGTCGGCAATGACAGCAGCCACAGATCTGCCAGCTGCTAATACCTGGCCCACTTTGCTGATGCCCTGTCCTGGATCAAGGGATTTGATAATTACATCATAGACATAGATACTATGATTACATGCAGCCAGCTAATAAACCAACGATGGATAAACTCACCTGAGACATCAACAACTCGAGAAGAAGAGACAGCATCATCATCATGATCATGTGCCTCCGGTACCTCCATGTCCCTCTATCAGCAAAAAAACTACCGAACGGAATGGAATCAATACCGAACATTCCGTTCCATTCCTCTTCCTAACGGTACGGAACGCGACAAGGTTCCACCCTCTTGCAACTTGACAATGGCGTCTGTGCAAGTGCTTGAGAACTTTATCGACGGGCAGTTCGTATCATGCAGCCGTCACATCGACAGCTACAACCCTGCCACGGGAGAGGTGCACCTGCATGTACCGGACAGCGGGGAAGAAGAAGTGCAGGCAGCCGTGGAGGCTGCGCAGAGGGCCTTCAAAACGTGAGGAGATTCAGGGTATCTACTGGCGGGGGGCCGGAGGGGTAACCTAATTGACTTCATGCAAGTTGATTTGACCTGAAAAATATGCGAGTTAAACCGCCGTAGAGCGGGTTAGTTGCATAAACTGAGACAGCTCGTATGCAGTAGTCTGGCATGATCGCGCAAGTTGTCCATTTATAATTTGAATGTTCGAAAATGAGGTTTTCAGGTCGGTCTGACAGCAATCAAAACTTGAGAATCACCTATGCTACGTTGGATGACCCAGTTCCCAAGTAGTCTTGCAGGCCAGACTCTTTTTCCTGTTTGGGGGTGTGGCCGGAAGCACGGAGGGGAAAAAGAGTCTGGTGTCTCTGGGCCATATTCCGTTGCAACATGGAATGCAATAATTGGTCAAAGTCACGCAGTAGTAATGCAATAATTTGCTTGATCTGCTTAACGAGGCGTGCTATAAATGGGAAAATGATCAACAAGAGTACTAGCCAGTGTTCCCTATGGCAAGCGGCAAGAGCAAAGATCCCGTGTGCATATGTTGTCACTGTGCAGTCCCAAGAAGTGACGCCCGTCGAAGGGTTGGTGGAACAGCGACTAAACACCTGATCCCAGTAATCAGAGAATTCGTGAGTGCCATGTTTCCTGGGTCTGAAGATGCCATTCTGCCCTTGGGTACTAGTGAGGCAAGTAGTGTGTTCGTGTGTAGACCTTGTTTCCAACGCTTTGAGAAGCTTCTAAGAGACAGTACCACCCTGGAACAAGAAATTTCAACAAATATTGAACGAGTAGGTGTTTCCCTGGGCATCCAGAAGCCAGCCCCAGTGGCTTGTGGACAAGGTTCACTGGCTGCTACACCTCGCAAGAGGCCTCACCCCCCTGAGGAGCACATCACAACCACTCCGAAGAGGAGACGCTTCGCCCGGACTACCCCAGAACGGCAAGCTATTCAACAAAGTGTTGCTACTAGATCTCCAGTGGTTTCGGTAAGAACATAACTATGCCTTGTTTCTTGTTTTCTGTACCTGTGTAGTCTCGGTCCCAGACCCAACCAACCCCAGCACAGATTGCTTTTACACGCGCTGGATAAACGGTCTGGGAACGAGACTAGTACCTGTGTTGAATGTCACTGACTGATGACATTGATTTTATGAACCCTCTCTTGTCATAGGTGTGTGTGAGTAGGGCGACTAGCTCACGGATCTTACCACTGACTAGGTCCTTGAAACGTCTTGGTAGGAGTGTAGGGAGAAGGAACAGAGGATTGATCGCACGCCAAGCCATCAATGATTCTCGTATTCGGGTACGAATAGTGGACTTGCTAGGCAAGAGAATGGCCAAAGAGATGAAGGCAATGTGTGCCATGAAGACCGATTCCATCCTGCGCAAACGCAGTAGGGGCATACTGCGCAAGTTGAATGTTCAAACAATAGTGAGTGAAATGGAAATGCATGCCCCACACACGCTTGCAATCCTCCGTGGCTGTCTTGCTGGACGGAAACGGTCGAAGGCCAAGAACGAAAGGAGAATAGGCCGGACGAAGACTCGGATAATTGAGGTTGATAGAGTTGTTGCTGTAGCATGTGCCATTCTTCTCCGGGGCAGAAGCCAAAGGATGAATCTTCTACAGCACATTGCCTCATTGATTCTCTACTGTGGACATGCTTCCAAGAGAGTAAGTATTCAGCAAATTTACACATTAAGCACTAAGTATGCTAATATGGATTCCACTTTGCACTATGTTTTCTTTTAGGTGTTGATCATCTGTTTCAATTTGTACTCATGCAGGTGTACACTGCCTTCAAAGGCTATTGTTCTGTTTGGGACATGGAACAACCATCTCCTACCTTGAGGAGCTTGGAACAGATTTCGATGCTGATGTTCTGAAGTCATTGAAAACAACTTGATTGGAGACCAAATGGTAAGGTAATCATTAATGTAGGTACATAATTATTGCATGTTTGTTTAGCCACCGTTCATACTGATGTGAACGTCTATTTGATGGATGATAATTTCAATTGTGATGCACCAAAATCTTGTAGGTTGACAAACCTGCTCAAGATGACGAACCTGCTCAAGATGATGATCCAACGGCTCCACCATGCAGCCACCTCTGGTCAAACGCAATCTCCTGACCAGAGTGATTCCGACAGTAGTGACTGTTTTAACCCGCAACAATCTCCCCCCGAGCACTGTGACATCCTCTGAGGAATCATCCCATCCCACCGTATCAGAGCTGACTATGTCAAGTTCATTGCAACCTTCAGACATCTTTGGTCCAGATGTGTCTGCAGCTCCTACTTCCAGTTCCTTGACGACTTATAAGATTGTGGGGGACAACATAGACATGAACATGAACATCAAGCCTCGTGACATGAGGAGTGACCACCAGACGAATTCATTGCACTACTTTCATGCTTACACAGTGAGAGATCGCATCGACCTTTCGAAGTACCCTTCTATACCTGACATTAGTGACATCCGTGTTGATCAGTTGCTACCATCAGAGGAGGATGCGCAAACCTTGAAAAGGAATTTTGCCATGCGTATTGCTTGAGTGCTCACGAAGAACATGAAGTTTTTCAAGCAGTTTGGCAGCGGGTTGGAGCGACACATTCGGCACGAGTACTATATATGCTGAGATGAGCACCAAGTCGGAAGTAGTAAGTACTTGTTATGTGCTAACCAGTGTGTCTGGAGTACTAGATGTAAAATCGGTTAGATATTGATATTGCATTTCCAAAACAGCAGTTCTAATTCTTTACAGATTTCATAGAGATTTAGTGATTGCCTTAATAAAAGGACTTTTAGTTTTGGTTTTAACAGCTAGCACGGGTGCTAACATGACATCCCATGACATAATTATTTTGTGCAGGTACCCTTGGGCATCATTCCTCACAGCGAGATAAGTTATGAAGACATGGTAGCTGTAATGGAAGAACTGCACAAGTACGTACCTACCGTGTCAACAACAGAATCTGTGATGGTAGCAGGTTCTGAAAAAGAGGACACTGTTCATCTTGACACCTTCCACTACCTACTGTTTGGAGGAGACCAGCTTACAGCTGCCAGGGCTAGGGGGGGCCTGAAGACTCGCGAGAATTCTCAACGCCCAAGACACCGGTTGGAAGGCCTTCAGTCTGTTTGTGAAGATTGGCATGCCAAAGCAATACTGCTCGAGGTAGGTGCATGAACTAGTACCATAGACAGATACTTGTTTCTATTGGGCCATGCCTGTGAGATGCATGTATATAAGTGATTATTGGGGCGAGCCTGAGCGAGCCCCACATAGTCATGCTCTTCAGGATGTCCGTCCAGTTGGTGTCCGTAACTTCCGGTGTTCTTTTAGCGTATGACCGTATATATCCAAGTGGAAAATCGTAAGGCTGCGCCGCCCGCCCGCGTGCTGAATCGACAACGTGTACAACTCGCCTACCAAAACGCACGACAGTAACGGGTCAAGCCTGCTATGTTTTACGCTGCATGGTGCTACAAACTACGTACTACAGACTTGCAGATGTCAGCTGGAGGGAGAGATTCTCTCGGCAACTTGGGGTACTCCTCTCAGGTACAGTGTAGCCTTGTTCACAGACTGTCCCACGCTCAGCTTTTCGTTGCTTGCCGTACGTCGCTTGCAGTACGGCAAGTGACGAAAAGCTGGGCGTGGGACTGGGAACGAGGCTATCACGAACTTGAAACTGCAGACTGTCAATGATGAACGACAATTGGCTACATTGCAGGCCCCACCCCCAGCATCACTCAGAGAATGATTAATTATTGGCATGCAGTACGTCAGTTTGTCAGGCGAGCCCCGCAATGCCCTTCATTCTCCTAGTAATAAGTGCATAGTTAGTAACAAAGAACATTATCTTACAGGTCATTTGGAAGCAGTTGTACAGGACGTCGTCGGGAATGCGTCAGCTGCGTAACCTGATCAACCGACGTAATGTTGTGAAGACTCCAAAAGACAGTGTTGCTGCGTGTGAAGATTTCTTCCTGTTGTTGACTGAGGCACACATTCTAGCAGCTGCCATGACACACTTTGAGTGGAATCTCTGGATGATACGCCTTCCAGCTTGTTGTTCCCCAAGGCGTAAAAATGTCTGTCTTCTGTGGAACGACTAAACATTCTTATGCTTCAGTCAGAAAAGCTGGTGGACACATTAGTAGACATGACCTTCCTTAAAGAGGAAGCATCCAAGGGTCCTACAACTGGAACAAGGCAAACTACAAAGGATGGTGTTTATGCTTATGCGTGCGGTGTGCTGACAAAGGGATTGTTCCTCGTGGAGTTGATTGACGGAATCCGTGAAGGAGATGGAAACCGCATCATCCGCTGTTGGCATTACCTGATGATGATGTTCAAGCGAAAAAACTATGCCATCGAAGCGTTCACCCTCCTGATGCAATATGATTTTCTGTTTACACCAAGAATGGCAGCCCAATTGAAGTGGAATAGAACGGTGAATGTTCATGGACAACCAGGAAAGAACATATCATCGGACTTACACATGGAGCACCTGAACAGGGATGCAAAGATGTCCATCTCTGGGATGGGTTCGAATGTAACCGAGGATTCAATAAAGCATGTGGGTCGCGCAATGAAACCACTGGGTGCAGCCACGCTAGCTTTTGATGAACAGTACAGTGTTCCATCGAGTCCGGAAGACATACAACCAGGTCAGGATATGGATAAAGTTGTACAGCAAATCTTCAACCAATCTCAAGTGTTCAAAAGACACCCGGAAGAAGTCATAGACATTTCAAGAAGTTTGATCCCAATGTCATGGCGAAACTAACCACAAAAAAGTTTAAAAAGTGGATGGAAAAAAGTTGTCATGTACTACTTCACTTATCATTAATAGTAACTGTTGTTAATTGGACATTAGTAACATTTTAATTGGCAGAAAGTATTATTGTTATTAACTGATACATTTTTCACATTGACATTTCACACAACAAACATCACAACACTCACAAGCAACTATACAGAAATCATCAGATTCTGGTTCATTGAAGTCCTTTAACAATAGCTTCTGACGACAGGTTTCATTTCCCTTGCAGTATGACTTCATCTCAGCATGGATGTAGTCTGGCTTCAAAGCTGTTTTGTCGTAGTAGAGGACAGCTCTTAATGGTTTGCCATCTCTCCCAGCTCGACCCGTTTCTTGAAGGTATGACTCGATGCTGTCAGGTCGAGGATGTGACAGATCTGTTTACGGGAAGTCACGGTGGCCATTGCCGTAAGTGCCATGAAATGCACCTCTTCAGGAATTAAGCTCCTTACTTCGCCCAGGTTCGCGAACTCCTTGCAGAATGACTTTCCCCTACAGGTATTACAAAGTAGCAGACGTGGTCATTAAATTTAGTTACTAAGTAATAGTCTTGCAAGAAAATTATATTTACATGTACTGGTAAATAGCTTGTACACTCACCAGTCTTTCACACAATGGGCTTCATCAACGACAAGCGCCACTAGTCTTTCTTGAAAGGAAGGTGATTGTAGAACGTCTCTCCAATCGACATTCGTCAGAAGGTTTTCTGGGCTGAAGAAGAGGACTTCATACTCTCCTCGTTTGACCTTCTCAATGGTCAAGTCGTCAGCATCCCCGACATAGATCGCTTTGACGTTCTTTGTTGTCAACGCCTGGACCTGGTCCTTCATCAGCACAACCAGAGGACTAACGACTATTACCATGGAGTCATCTCTATCATATAAGGCATTGAAGGCAGCCGGGAGCATCCAGTAACAGAGCGACTTGCCGCTTCCAGTAGGCAGACTAACGAACACGTCATTGCCCTCGATAAAACTATGAAGTGCCAACTTCTGGTGCTTTCTTAGCTCCTTGTAGTTGAGCCGCTTCAGAGCTGAAGAGATGGCTGCCTCGATTCGCTCCGTAGTACTAGTCTTGTCCGCACACATAGCTTTTTTTGCACTAACAAACTGTAGCTTTCTTAATTTGAAGACAAGATTAAATACTTTTGGTGAAGTCATGTGACAGCTACGATTTCATTGGATCTGCCCACATTCCTGCAGAGGCCACGGAATATGGCCCAGAGACACCAGACTCTTTTTCCCCTCCGTTCTTCCGGCCACACCCCCAAACAGGAAAAAGAGTCTGGCCTGTGAGACTAGTTCCCAAGGAGGCGTAGCACCCAGTTGCTGTGATCATCCTGCTTTTTGTGTAGCAGACGCGTTGGTGTCTGAGGCCAAGTACTGACGAATGAAGTTTTGGAGCCATATAACACCAAAACTACTGGGTCTACGAGAATGCAATTTGCTAAAGCCCATGGATGGTAGTCTCGATGCAACATGTTGCTGGTTGGTGAAATTCTTGAAGTAGTATTGCCTTGAAAATAAAATGTCCGAAAATCACTCTATGTACAAGTTCACTAATTGGCCCATGTACATGTACGTAGGTGGGTAGGCCTTACTGCAAATGCTGACCACATCTTGGTGCAGCAAGGCCTTCTTCGTCTAAGGAAATTAATGATAACCGTATTGCCACTATGCTCAGTCGATTGGGTTTGGAACCAGAACCAGTTTTGCAGTGCCTGACCTCCCCGTTTTGTGATTGTGTACACTTATTATGTACACCTTCTTCCCATCTTGCGTCACTAGTTTTGCTGCCTTCAACTCGGTAAAGGTGCAGTTGGCGATAGCACCAGGTCGCTGCCAGCTTTTGTACAGAATATTTGCAGCGATTAAGAGGCTACACCTATTCAGTGCAGCCGTGGCTATGGGTTCCCCTCGCTTGGCCCTTGTACAGATGTCATCGAAGTCTTCCCACACCCTGTCACAATCCACTAGCTGCGTCACCTCTTGTAGGCTTAATGGCTCATTGGAGAGTGCCTCCAACCTCTTAGCCTGTAACTTGCGCTTTTCTTTGTGCAGTGTCGCTTTCCACTTCAGGAGAACCTCCTGCATGTGGGAGGCCTTGGCGTACAGTGGGGAGGCAATGTCGGCCTGGCTTGAATGGCTTCAGGCTTGGACAGACAGAATGGTTCATTAGGCGTCCCAAGCTGTCCATCCGCCTTGTGGCATCCAGGCACCACTTTCCATTGCTTGTTTGAATTTCAAGTATGTAAGACCCCTCTCCGTTCATGTTGTACTCCTTGATGTGGGCTGCTCTCTGTCTGAGTCGGTAGACTTCTTTGGTCTTATATTCAATGACAAAGTCCCCTTTGGAAATGGGTTCATTCGCCACCACTCCCCTTCCCTTTTCTGACTGAACAACCCGAAGAGAGGGTTGAGTCTCGAGTTAGTCAACCCCCTCAGAACTACTTCCATTGGGGTAAGGATCCTGTGGGAAAATGGTGCCAATGCACACTATTGTTCAGTGTGATGAGATGTGTTTCCTTACTTGTTCCTTTTCCCTGCCGCAAATATCGGGTCCTCATCAGAGCTTGAAGGTACTGCAAGTGGTGTGTTGGCTCAAGTGAATGTGGCTGAATTAACACCAATTCCTGAACTTACGATGGGTCGGTGAAGACATTGTGTGCCGATATCAAAAGAGGAATGACCCTTCCGAAGGTCAGCTTGGATGGATATGATAAACGACCTTTAAATACAAATGCGTAACGGAATAGTATTGTTACCATGGCAACCACAATGAATACATGGCTCCTATACTGTACATAAAATAGGTACCTTACACTTACCTGTCAAGTTGGAAAGTTGAGGGGCTGAATCAGCCAATGGTCAGCTTGGAGACAAGGCACGGATTTGATAACGAATGCGTCGAACGGATTCCTAAAGGCGTGTAAAATTAGTTGGGAGTCCCTACAAGAATAGAAATGCCAGAGTGAATGCTCAATTCATATGGGGACTGATGAGGAAAAAAAAATTTTTGGGAAAAGTCGGGAACCAAAAGCAAATTCATAGTCACTCGACCTTGGCGACGGTACTGGTGACCACAATGGAAGACCACTGCCGGAGGGAGATTGCGGAGGGAGAGCCAGTGGTCTTGGGGAAGGTGTTGTCACCCGACTGCTGCTTTTAGATGTGGAAATGGGAATGGTTGAAGCTCGTTTCTGTTGATAATGAAATGATTTCTGCTTTCTGCTTCCTCTGGAGTTCTGTCAGCTCACACTCATGCTCTCTATGCTCTGCTTCAAAGCAGGCAGGCAGCAATTTTGTCTGTGAGTATGTCACACTCCAATGTAGCTGGCTATGTGCGAGGAAGAGTGCTGCACTGCCTGCCTGGGAAGGAGACTTAACAGTGACCCAACAAAGCACGTCCCAGTCCTGTGTGTGAAATGGCGGGTCGAAATTTTCATGCTGAATGTGTGTGGGTGTCTTCAGCTCTGCAGGTACATTAAGACCCATTCTCCACTGCTCTCCCGATTGTTTCAGGAGTTCAGCAAGCCTGCATGCCAGCCCGCAACACCTCCTTTCTCAATTTTAGCAACTTCTCTGCATTTCTAAAGCAGGGCGTCACAAGAATACGTCATTGCTACATTCAGGCACACATCATGTACCGACAGGCGGTGATCAAAGACTATACCATGTGCTCAACATCCATCAACAGATAGGCCCGCTTAGAAAGAAAGCTTTTACGCAAAGACTTACATGTAGGAGCAAATGTAGAATTTCATACTGCACTAACTATTTGTACGTATGTACTTTACAACCATGTAACACTCTTTGTCATGTGATATCCATGAACTTTGACCTTGCATCTGTTACAACAACTCTTAGATGCACAAATGTCATGCACAACAACTGCAAGAGCCAGTGGGTGGAAATTCATCTTCATGATCAAATAGCAGCTGACTTCGACACTGTTCCTCGTTATGTTTTGATGCCACTGTCTTCGGCAACAAAAGCAAAATCCATATTACCATAGTAGAGGATTGCAGTAGAACTCAAGCATCATATGTTCTGGCAAAAATTATGACTCGAGGCATAGCTGTTCGCTTATGGATAATTTCATCTGCAAGTCGAACCATCATGTTGGCAATAGTCCCCTCCTTCAAGTGAACAATGAACTTGATGTTAGCCTTGTTTGGAGATTTGAGATGATCACACTTTGTACATGAAGAGTATGGTGGATGCTGCATAATAAGGCCTTCCTGCCGGAATTGTAAGATGCAGAAGTTACTAATACTTAAATTCGCTTAGCCTAATGTACTGCATGTCCGAATCTGGGCATCCAAAGTACATACCCTTAGCAGGCAAAGGCTTAAGTCAAAAAACTTAGTGATCACAAAGATCAATGTCACCTGTTAGGCCCACACTAATTCACCTTACCACTTCTTCACACAGAGTGCACACCAAACCTTCAGTCCCCGATAAATTATCCGTTGGACATTTGGGCAATCAAGGCTGTTCACTTCTCAATAAGTTCATCTGCAAGTTCAGCCATCCTGTCGTCAATAGTCCCCTTCTTCATATGAACAATGAGCTTTGATGTTAGGCTTGTTTGGAGATCTTGAGATGACTACTGGAGCACTCATGCCAAGTCTTTGACAAACATACTTGCGTGTTGCTTTAGTGGCAGTTGCAGTCAGAGCCATCACATTTACGCTTCCTGCTGGAAAGTGTGAAGCAGAAGTTGCTTAATACACTTAACCTAATTCACTGCATATCTGAAATCTGGACATCCAAAACTACGTATGTACCCATGGGCAGGTGAAGGCTTAGGTCAAAAACTTAGTGATCATGATGATCGCAAAGTTCAATGTCGCCAAGAGTTCATAACAATCTGTTAGGCCCACACTAATATTTACCACTTCTTCACACACAGTGTGCATGCTTCATTGATCACCAAACCTTCAAGGTTTCACTGGAAGAAAGGGCTCTGAAGTAGGTCTCTCCACTCGAGATCCGTCAGCACAATCTCTGGGCTCATGTACATGAGCTGGAAATCCCCTGCCATTACTGCAGCTTCACTTCTGAATCGGATGGGCTGACATACACAGCCTTTAGAAAGTTTCATCAAGAAGGACTTACAGCAATAATTATTATCATTGAAGTCGGGCTGTTGAAATGGTGTTAGGATGTTGAAAACAGTGGGTAGCCCAGCGTAGCATGGAGACTTTCCAGAACCCATGGGGAGACTCAAAAAGACGTCCCTACTGCATACAATTTCTTTCACTGCTTTGCTTTGTTTGGGTTTCAACTGCCTGTAGCCTAGCTGTGAAGCCGCTAAGGAGACAGTTCTTCCACCTTGATGTTTCTTGCCATGTCAACTGTATACATGCTCAAAGTGGAAACCATGCCACAAATTACATACCATAATGACTGCTTCAATCTGATTGGTTCTGCCAGCATTCCGGCAGAGCCAATAACATCCTGTTCAGAGTCATCAATCAGACCCTTCTTCCCCCCTCCCCTCCCCTCTCGTTCCACCCACTAATCAATGCAGGCCGGGAAGGTCTGGGCTACGCGAGGTTTACGACCCGGATCAATTATTGCTTGATCAGCTATTTATTGTTTGATTCCATTTTGATCCTGGTCGCAAACACTTCTACTAGTCTAACCTGGCCCAGACCCTTCCCGGTCCAAAGGGTCTGGGCCACGCGAGACTATATGCTTCTACAAGCAATACGTAAATGACTAATACCCCTTGTAGTCACAGCTATTAGACCGATTGCTGCTTGCAGGAGATCCACCACATTGTATTCAGGGGTCATTGTAATCTAAACTGCTTTGTGCTATCTTCCCTACCATTACAAGAAGAGTCTATTACATGTGTACATAGAATGATTGGTCTCACTTGTATATCTCTTTATTGTTAGGTGGTCTAAGACACCTGCAAAGGAGAGGTCACGCCTGATGAACCGGATTGCAGACCTGGTTGAATCCCAGTTGGACAAGTTTGCTGAGGCGGAGTCTCGTGACCAGGGGAAGCCTGTCTGGCTGGCTAAGGCAGTTGACATACCACGCATGTGCCTCAACTTCAGATTCTTTGCATCTGGAATTTTGCACACTACTAACACGTAAGTGAGAAGGAGGGGATTGCGAAGGACACAACCTCCATCAATTTGGATAGTTCGGGAGTATATTTCTGATCATTATACAATACTCACATACCAGTGTTCCCTTACAATGTACTTCATTGGGGCGAGCATGAGCGAGCCCCACATAGACGAGTTTGCTGTAAGTAGTGTATTATACGTTGTTGGGGGGCCAATTGACAGCCGCACGAGAACAGGCACAACAAGGACAGAGACCCGGATTCATGGAACTGTTTCTTCAATGGCTACAGTGATGGGGGCTACCACACAATACTGCGCTGGGTGAGAGCGACTTCATCTGTCGATGCCAGCTATATTTCAGTGCTGTCCTGTAGAGCATACAGTGTGCTGGACAACTGTGCAGCGTGCACGTGCAGATAGAATGTGCTATGTGCCTGCTAGGCTGCTCCAGCTAGCCTGACTCAGTTCCTGTGTTGTGCCAGTTTTGTGTGACTCGTAGTATTCTGTGGTCTGAGGTTGTGCTATTCTCAGTCACATTAGTCATGTGCATGCAACTCAACGTTCTGTGCACACACTTGCTCACGCTCGCCCCACAATACAATTCATTCCCCATGTCATACAAACAAGGTCTGTTGGCTATGAATAGTCGATAATTTCGTTTTTCCTGATTGAGGTGGGTCGTCCCAGTAACTTCTGCAATTGCATTGAGGTGTTTCTTTGCCAAATTTTCTATTTCCCAGTTCTCTCAAGTCCCTTATTATTCTCTGGTATCTCCGTGATATTTGAGACAAGTTCGTATGGCATGTGTGTGTCAAACTGAGGTGTACGTTATCTGTGGCTAACAGATCATTAGTGCTACTCACGTGACCCTCAATGAATCAGACACCTCAGAATCAATCACATGACGGAGCATTAAATCGCTTAATGCACACTTTAGTGTGCATTATCTAGATAATGCACACTTTTCAAAGATCCAAGGCTGTTCGGGTCAGTGAGTTGCACTAAGTAGTCTAGATACCAGTTTGCAGTGTATTACAGGCTTTAGTGCACTCGGGCAATCTAGTTAACGGGCTCGGGCGGATAATGCACTTGCCTTCGGCTCGTGCATTATCTCGCCCTCGACCGTTAACTAGATTGCCCTCGTGCACTAAAACCCGTAATGCACTGCAAAGTGGTATCTAAATATTACTTAAGAAGAGCAGCATAGAACTCAACTGGTAGTGGGAAAAGGACACATCTCTTCACACATTTAGCTCTGCAGTTGACCCATGACATCATAGCGCACATCTCTTCACTCATTCAGCTCGATCAGCAGTTCACCCATGACATCGTATCATTCACCTCTCAACACATTAGCTCTACAGTTCTTCCTGAAATGGACGCCATCAACTACACCTGTTCCTCTCCTGTGGGTGTGGCTGGGCTCATCTGTCCCTGGAACCTTCCTGCTTATCTCCTCACTTTCAAGATTGCCCCTGCAATTGCGGCTGGGTGTACTGTGGTGTGCAAACCCAGTGAGATGACCTCCCTCACTGCCTACATGCTGGCAAAGGTCATGAATGAAGCAGGTTAGTGGTGGGAAGTAGTGTTGGCATGATACAGACAACTATAATTATGTCATGAGTTGAATTTAATGTTACGACATAAAGTACGTATGAAATAATTTAGTTGAACATCTCCTTACCTCCTGCACCCCCTAATATATGAGCATTCTATAATGTAGTGCGAGCTTGTGGCACAAGTACTCTGTCAATGCCAGGACATAGCCCATCAAATGGGGCGTGGCCAGGGAGAGTGGAGCTCATGCTCGATTGGTCAGTGTTATTGTAGTTCGTTCTAGGAAGTAGTGTTGGCATGATACCGACAACTGTAATTATGTCAGGAGTTGAATTTAATGTTACCACATAAAGTATGTATGAATAAAGTATGTAAGTATGAAACAATTTAGTGGAACATCTCCTTATAAGCACACCGTAATATTAGCCTTGTTCCGGGAACGAGCCTAACCGTAATATATGAGCATCTCTATAATCTAGTGCGAGCTTGTGGCACAAGTACTTTGTCAATGCCAGGACAGGGCTCATCAAATGGTGCGTGACCAGGGCCAGGGAGAGTGGAGCTTATGTTCGATTGGTCAGTAGTTCGTTCTAGCCCTCCTATCTTTGTTTTACCGAGAGGCTATGGATACACAAATACAATTAACCTCGGAGCTGTAGTGCGTAGGCCTTGCTCGATAAGTAAATCACTGAATGTCATTCTCTGTGTAGTGGCTTCTTACAGCAATAAATACGTAGCATATACCTGTACAGTTGTGTGAGGCATATTGCAATGGTTGACTGTTATCTTCTGCTTCTGGTTAGAACCTGATATTCAGCTTGTAAGCAGATATTTCAATCTTTGTGTTACAATTCTACCTTTAGGGTTGCCTCCGGGTGTGTGCAACATTGTGTTTGGTTTGGGTCCACGTGCGGGAGAGGCCATCGTGAAGCACCCAAACATTCCCCTCATCTCTTTCACTGGTAGTACGGTCACTGGCGAGAGGATCCAGCGGCTGTCTGCACCCTATGTCAAGAGGCTCTCACTAGAAGTAATGCATGTGTCTACTGTCACAGTGGCATTGTTAGTAGCTACAGTTTGTATGTGCTACCTGTTTTTTATAGTCACATCAAGCTACAACAATATATATCAGCATAATTTATTGTTATGCTGATGGTCACAATAATATACCGGTACAGCCTTTCACATCCTTCCTACAGTAATGGTTGCATGAGGGCATTAATCTGACTTGGAAAAGCATCATTTGTATGTGTGACATGTATTGCATGGAAATACTTGGAGGGCATTAATTTGACCGGGAAAAGCATCGATCGTTTGTGTGTGTCAAGTTGAACGAGATGTTGTTGTAATAATGGAAATAATGATCTCATTCATATACGTAGGCTTCACTCTGCCCTTCAGCTGATCACAATGCGTCAATAGATTGTAATACAAGAGCTCAGCTGTGGGCTCCCAGCGGTAATTATATCAGTACAGCATTGTCGCAGCTGGCTTGTGGCTATCTTATACTGATACACTGCATGCACATTCTTCCTGTTATGCATGCATCCATCCAACATTGCCCCCCTCCCATCCCACATACCAGCTTGGTGGCAAAAATCCTGGTGTTGTATTTGACGATGCCAACCTGGAGAAGTGTCTTCCCACCATGATCCGTTCCTCCTTTGCCAACCAGGGTGAGATATGCCTCACCACCAGTCGCATCTTTGTGCAAGAGGGCATCTATGACAAATTTGTGGAACGATTTGTAGAGATGACCAAGTGAGTTCTTGTGTGTCTCCTCCTCTGCACCTTCCCAGAGGGTGTTGTGATCCTTAGCAATGTACTTCCTCTGTTCATGCAGGAAGATAAAGGTTGGTGACCCTGCTGACCCCAGCAACATGATGGGAGCTCTTGTGAGCAAGGAGCACCTTGCCAAAGTGAGACTCTCTGTCCTCTTCCTTGCACACGTACAAGTACTTGTCCTATACTGTCTGGAGGAGAGACTTCCATCACTCAGTCTGAATAACGTTAACGATATGGTTTGGATATTTTCTGGTCAAAATCTCCAGATATTGTGTCATACACACTCAGGCACCTTACACTAATTGAAATTGCAGCTATAAATACACAAACCACATCTCTAACTAACTAATTGTGGTTAGTATTGTAAGTTTTGCAATGAAGTACAATTCATGTACCTACATACAGGTAAAAGGGTACATTGACCTAGCCCGGCAGGAGGGCTGCAGTATTCTGTGTGGGAATGGCACCGAGGAACTTCAGCTCCCAGAAAAGAACAAAAACGTAAGCACCTATGGTCCTGTATTGTAACAAAGTCATTGAAGATTCACTCTAGCTATCCGAGAGCACTTCCCAGCCATAGGCCACTAGAGAAGGCAGATCATTCGAGATACAACTCAATGTCTCTTTCATTCAAAGTCAAAGTACAATGCGCTCTGATCACGAGACAAAATTGATTATGTAATGAGTGCAATGATCAATGTGCAATGATCAATGTGCAAATGGTAACATGAAGGTTCAGAGTTCAATAATGTAATCTTCAAATCAGTTCCCAACATGTATAATTATTGTCCCATTGTTAGTTGACAGTTTGAAACCATCACTTGACATATCAAATTACAGTCTCTTTCATTTTAGGGGACTCATATAGCATTCCAAGATATCTTGTCCACCTTCATTCGTGCAGGGGTATTTCATGTTTCCAGCTGTGATCACAGATGTGTCAGATGACAGCAAACTCATGCAGGAGGAGATCTTTGGACCGGTCACATGCATCGTCCCCTTCAAAACTGAGGAGGAGGTGCGTAGCCTTGTCTGTCCGCCTTTGATTGAACCTTCCAGTTGTCGTTCTGAAGTATTGATGTGTGTGCCCTGGAGGTTAGGAAATGTGGTAGTTGGGAAGGATGGAGGGGAGGGGAAGAAGAGAGGAGGAGAAGGATCAATGGAGGAGAAGGGGAGAAGGATCGATGGATGGAGGAGAGGGGGAGAAGGAAGGGAGAGGGGAGGGGGAGAAGGGAAGGGAGAAGGGGGAGAGGGAGAGTGGAAGAGAGGAGAAGGGAAGGAGGAAAATGGAAAATTGGAAGCCTTTTAGCAATGCCTGGAGTGCTACGTACCTTGTGTACTAGGAAGTTCACCTGGCAGCATCAATCGCTATCAGCTACATGTACCAGTGTTATCATCCACAATGGGCTGTTGCTCCAGTGTTAATTTCACTTCCTGACATGTCTTTCTTTTGACAGGTAATAAGACGAGCTAACAATGTGAAGTATGGCCTATCTGCTTGTGTGTGGTCGGAAAACTCGGGAATCACACACAGAGTCTCCCAAGCACTTGATGTGAGCTATAATTACTAGCCATACGAGTCAAACGTTGGATGTCGGGGACCACATTATCCTCCCTACCCTCACCCTGATTACCTTACCAGTGCCTGCCAGATGCATGCAGTCAATAGATGCCTTTCATAGCATTTGGAGGGCAAAAACCTCATGTAATATGGACAGTGACGTATCAGCAGGCAGCATGCATGGTGATGTTGTGTGCTCCAGTTACCATTGTTATGGAAGAGATGCTCTCCAAAATTATAGTGTGATGATCACATGACTTGTTCGTATTCTCACGGCCCAGGTTGGGACTGTATGGGTGAACTGCTGGCTGGTACGAGACCTGAACGTACCTTTTGGAGGTGCCAAGCTCTCTGGTGTGGGAAGGGAGGGGCTGAAAGAGTCCTTTGAATTCTACACTGAAATAAAGACAATCTGCATCAAACATTGAGTTACCGTGCATGACTATTGTACTTAGCCTCGTTCCCAGTCTCGGGCCTGGGAACGAGGCTATGTTGTGCTGTAGTCTCCTTGTTGTGAATAAATATAATACGTAACTTTCATTTCTTCAATCTCTGTGCTTGTTGGCCATTTTACATTTTAAGTGGTTATTGGTCCAGGGCAAGTGCTGAATGTGCATGTGTGTCCATGCCTCCATCCAGAGTTTTGATCATGGAAGTCGTAATACCTCATGTTCTGTGCATGCACAGTAATTCAGGAGGCTAAACATGATGCTGACACGATACCAATACTGGACTATACTCACAGTTTTATGAATTCCCTCAGGCTTTGCCTAGCCTCGTTCCCAGGCCTACCCCGTTTTTTCTGTTCTTCGGTTTCCGTTGACAATAATACACGGATGCGGAAGGGCGGCGAAAAACGCGGAAGACGTTTTTCGCCGCCCTTCCGCATCCATGTATTATTGTCAACGGAAACCGAAGAACAGAAAAAATGGGGTAGGCCTAGGAACGAGGCTAGGCTTTGCCCTCGTGAATACATAAAACTACACTCAGGGTACAAATCCCAATCACCCTAGCAAGCAATGGTACAGATCTGCATTGTACTAATAATCTGCAGTTTCATTATGGACCCCAGTTTTGCTATCTGTTCCATGTAGATAACTGAAAAATGACAGTGAGAAAATCGGTGCTATGTGCCCCTGTGCACTGCCTTCGGCACTGACCGGATGATAGCCCCCCCTCCGTTCCTCTCCCCCTCCCTCTTCTCCCCATCCCTCTTCCTGCCCTCCCCCACCCTCTTCCTGCCCTCCCTCTCCCCACCCTGGATGAGATCATTTGCTTCCATTCTTGAACTGCAAGAGTATGTGAAAACCTACCTCATCTCGGGGATAACATCCTGATGTAAGATTTCTCCCTTCTATCCGTCCCTCCCTTTTATTCCTCCCCCTGCTCCATCTCCATCTCCCTATTTTGTTCCTGTTTTTCTCCCCTCCCTCCCGGAACCCCTCCCTCATTCTTTCCCTCATTCCTTCCATCCCTCCCTCCTCCCTTCCCTTCCTTCCTACCTCTTGGAATAGTTGTATTTCAAGCAATTACACTCCTGGTAGGGGAAAAATTGTGCCATAATATATATAATGTTCGAGTACTTAGGCTTGGCCTACAGAAATTCTGACTACACCACCGTGATCGCTATCATAATTACAATACTTAGCTTGCACTAGCTACTGCGAGTCGCAACCGGGGTTGCATCGCGGCTACCAGGAGTGCGGTTGCCCCTCGTAACAGATGGAGAATAATGTGTCTTGTGTGGTGGTCAGGACACCCTTCTCGTAGTGAGCTAATTATGGGTATATGACTGTATCTGGACACTGCATCTTGAGTATTTTCAGTCAGATGTCAAGTGGGATAGTTTGTTTTGAGGTTTTGTGTCATGGCAACTTGTACACATAATAAACACAAGCACACACACACACATGCACTCCCTCCCTTCCCAGGGTGGGGATCCTGGATGTCTCTGGTGCTCTCCCTCCCAGTGTAGAAGCCCCGTGCACCCCCTGCCCACAGAAGCGCCATCTGGCGGAGGTTGCAGTGAACTTTGAACCCACACATTCACACATGTGCACTGTACTAATAAACTTTCAGTGATCTACCCAATTTGCAGTATACTGGCATGACATTTTACATTTACCATACTGGCATTAAATTGTACTAAAACTGTAGTTTTGGCACTAATCTATAGTGCCATGTTATACTATATAAATCCACCATCGCTAGCCTATGGTGTACTCCATGTGCTTTGTACAGGTGTTCACCATACAGTGTATATAGGTACAATCAACAGGACATTGACTCTGGTAATGCATATATACAAGGAAAAGAGATAGTTTTAATAATAATTTCATTACCTGCTTTGGTTTCCTGCGCAAGTCCGCGGATTGCCCGCGGATTTAATTGTTAGCTGCATTCTGATTGGCCTGTAATATATTTTGGCGGGAACTTTGAAATTCTTTGTGACTGGTTCCCCGTCATCAGTTCTTTTTTCATTTCGAAGGAATGAACAACGCTGAAGCGCGATAGGGAGACGGAATCCACACTCTGGGATGACTTACAAGACGAGTCTCGTTCCCACGAGACTATTCCGCGGATCCGAGACAATGATGGTATAGCTATTAAATTCTGCGCCGCTCCGGATCCGTCCTCATGAAGCCGGCCATGCATTCTCCACCAATTCCTTACTCTCAGGGTGGTCCTCCAATGTCTAGTCTGCTTCACTCCTCGGGAATAGAACGTGATGCTGAGAAGGAGCATGGAGTTTGGATGTTTCTGGTGAGTACACATCCACCGATTATACTGGCCGTAGCTAGCTCAGTGTTGGTTTTCAATAGTGCTAGCTAGATCGTATTTGTAGTTAGCTAGCTCACATTCCAAATATGATGGCTTTGCTCCCAGTTGTGAACTCTCTGGATTGAGACGGAGGACCAGCGTGGAGATTGAATTTGTTCTAGCTAGCTAGGTGAGTGAAGCGGAACATGCAAATTACCGCCTCCCGATGTCCTGATGGCTTTGCTCCCGGTTGCGCGCCCTCTGGATTCGGGTGGAGAACCACGGTGGAGATCAAGTTTGTACTAGGTAAGTTAACATGCCAATCTATTCCTGTTCTCATCACTGTAGCAACTTTCTCCCGATGTATGGCTTTGCTCCCGGTTGCACGCCCTCTGGATTCTGACGGAGGGGTGGACAACCAGCGTGGAGATCAAGTTTGTACTAGGTGAGTTAACATGCCAGTTCTCATCACTGTAGCACCGATGTCCTGATGGCTTTGCTCCCGGTTGTGCGCTCTCTGGATTCTGACGGAGGGGTGGAGAACCAGCGTGGATATCTAGTTTGTACTAGGTGAGTTAACATGCCAATCTATTCTTGTTCTCGTCACTGTAGCACCGATGTCCTGATGGCTTTGCTCCCGGTTGTGCTCTCTCTGGATTCGGACGGAGCGGTGGAGAACCAGCGTGGAGATCAAGTTTGTACTAGGTGAGTTAACATGCCAATCTATTCCTGTTCTCATCACTGTAGCAACTGTCTCCCGATGTCCTGATGGCTTTGCTCCCGGTTGTGCGCTCTCTGGATTCTGACGGAGCGGTGGAGAACCAGCGTGGAGACCAAGTTTGTACTAGGTGAGTTAACATGCCAATCTATTCCTGTTCTCGTCACTGTAGCACCGATGTCCTGATGGCTTTGCTCCCGGTTGTGCTCTCTCTGGATTCTGACGGAGGGGTGGAGAACCAGCGTGGAGATCAAGTTTGTACTAGGTGAGTTAACATGCCAATGTATTCCTGTTCTCATCACTGTAGCACCGATGTCCTGATGGCTTTGCTCCCGGTTGTGCGCTCTGTGGATTCTGACGGAGCGGTGGAGAACCAGCGTGGAGATCAAGTTTGTACTAGGTGAGTTAACATGCCAGTCTATTCTTGTTCTCGTCACTGTAGCACCGATGTCCTGATGTCTTTGCTCCGGATTGTGCTCTCTCTGGATTCGGACGGAGGGGTGCAGAACCAGCGTGGAGTTCAACTTTGTACTAGGTGAGTTAACATGCCAATCTATTCCTGTTCTCATCACTGTAGGAACTGTCTCCCGATGTCCTGATGGCTTTGCACCCGGTTGTGCGCTCTCTGGATTCTGACGGAGCGGTGGAGAACCAGCGTGGAGATCAAGTTTGTACTAGGTGAGTTAACATGCCAATCTATTCTTGTTCTCGTCACTGTAGCACCGATATCCTGATGGCTTTGCTCCCGGTTGTGCTCTCTCTGGATTCGGACGGAGGGGTGGAGAACCAGCGTGGAGATCAAGTTTGTACTTGGTGAGTTAACATGCCAATCTATTCCTGTTCTCGTCACTGTAGCACCGATGTCCTGATGGCTTTGCTCCCGGTTATGCTCTCACTGGATTCGGACGGAGCGGTGGAGGACCAGCGTTGAGATCAAGTTTGTACTCGGTGAGTTAACATGCCAATCTATTCCTGTTCTCATCACTGTAGCACCGATGTCCTGATGGCTTTGCTCCCGGTTGTGCGCTCTCTGGATTCTGACGGAGCGGTGGAGAACCAGCGTGGAGATCAAGTTTGTACTAGGTGAGTTAACATGCCAATCTATTCCTGTTCTCGTCACTGTAGCACCGATGTCCTGATGGCTTTGCTCCCGGTTGTGCTCTCTCTGGATTCGGACGGAGGGGTGGAGAACCAGCGTGGAGATCAAGTTTGTACTAGGTGAGTTAACATGCCAATCTATTCCTGTTCTCATCACTGTAGCAACTGTCTCCCGATGTCCTGATGGCTTTGCTCCCGGTTGTGCTATCTCTGGATTCGGACGGAGGGGTGGAGAACCAGCGTGGAGATCAAGTTTGTACTAGGTGAGTTAACATGCCAATCTATTCCTGATCTCATCACTGTAGCAACTGTCTCCCGATGTCCTGATGGCTTTGCTCCCGGTTGTGCGCTCTCTGGATTCTGACGGAGCGGTGGAGAACCAGCGTGGAGATCAAGTTTGTACTAGGTGAGTTAACATGCCAATCTATTCCTGTTCTCGTCACTGTAGCACCGATGTCCTGATGGCTTTGCTCCCGGTTGTGCTCTCTCTGCATGGATTCGGACGGAGGGGTGGAGAACCAGCGTGGAGATCAAGTTTGTACTAGATGAGTTAACATGCCAATCTATTCCTGTTCTCGTCACTGTAGCACCGATGTCCTGATGGCTTTGCTCCCGGTTGTGCTCTCTCTGGATTCGGACGGAGGGGTGGAGAACCTGCGTGGAGATCAAGTTTGTACTAGGTGAGTTAACATGCCAATCTATTCCTGTTCTCATCACTGTAGCACCGATGTCCTGATGGCTTTGCTCCCAGTTGTGCTCTCTCTTGATTCGGACGGAGCGGTGGAGAACCAGCGTGGAGATCAAGTTTGTACTAGGTGAGTTAACATGCCAATCTATTCCTGTTCTCATCACTGTAGCACCGATGTCCTGATGGCTTTGCTCCCAGTTGTGCTCTCTCTGGATTCGGACGGAGCGGTGGAGAACCAGCGTGGAGATCAAGTTTGTACTAGGTGAGTTAACATGCCAATCTATTCCTGTTCTCATCACTGTAGCAACTGTCTCCCGATGTCCTGATGGCTTTGCTCCCGGTTGTGCTCTCTCTGGATTCGGACGGAGGGGTGGAGAACCAGCGTGGAGATCAAGTTTGTACTAGGTGAGTTAACATGCCAATCTATTCCTGTTCTCATCACTGTAGCAACTGTCTCCCGATGTCCTGATGGCTTTGCTCCCGGTTGTGCGCTCTCTGGATTCTGACGGAGCGGTGGAGAACCAGCGTGGAGATCAAGTTTGTACTAGGTGAGTTAACATGCCAATCTATTCCTGTTCTCGTCACTGTAGCACCGATGTCCTGATGGCTTTGCTCCCGGTTGTGCTCTCTCTGCATGGATTCGGACGGAGGGGTGGAGAACCAGCGTGGAGATCAAGTTTGTACTAGGTGAGTTAACATGCCAATCTATTCCTGTTCTCATCACTGTAGCACCGATGTCCTGATGGCTTTGCTCCCAGTTGTGCTCTCTCTGGATTCGGACGGAGCGGTGGAGAACCAGCGTGGAGATCAAGTTTGTACTAGGTGAGTTAACATGCCAATCTATTCCTGTTCTCATCACTGTAGCAACTGTCTCCCGATGTCCTGATGGCTTTGCTCCCGGTTGTGCTATCTCTGGATTCGGACGGAGGGGTGGAGAACCAGCGTGGAGATCAAGTTTGTACTAGGTGAGTTAACATGCCAATCTATTCCCGATCTCATCACTGTAGCAACTGTCTCCCGATGTCCTGATGGATTTGCTCCCGGTTGTGCACTCTCTGGATTCTGACGGAGCGGTGGAGAACCAGCGTGGAGATCAAGTTTGTACTAGGTGAGTTAACATGCCAATCTATTCCTGTTCTCGTCACTGTAGCACCGATGTCCTGATGGCTTTGCTCCCGGTTGTGCTCTCTCTGCATGGATTCGGACGGAGCGGTGGAGAACCAGCGTGGAGATCAAGTTTGTACTAGGTGAGTTAACATGCCAATCTTTTCCTGTTCTCATCACTGTAGCAACTGTCTCCCGATGTCCTGATGGCTTTGCTCCCGGTTGTGCGCTCTCTGGATTCTGACGGAGCGGTGGAGAACCAGCGTGAAGATCAAGTTTGTACTAGGTGAGTTAACATGCCAATCTATTCCTGTTCTCATCACTGTAGCACCGATGTCCTGATGGCTTTGCTCCCGGTTGTGCGCTCTCTGGATTCTGACGGAGCGGTGGAGAACCAGCGTGGAGATCAAGTTTGTACTAGGTGAGTTAACATGCCAATCTATTCCTGTTCTCGTCACTGTAGCACCGATGTCCTGATGGCTTTGCTCCCGGTTGTGCTCTCTCTGGATTCGGACGGAGGGGTGGAGAACCAGCGTGGAGATCAAGTTTGTACTAGGTGAGTTAACATGCCAATCTATTCCTGATCTCATCACTGTAGCAACTGTCTCCCGATGTCCTGATGGCTTTGCTCCCGGTTGTGCGCTCTCTGGATTCTGACGGAGCGGTGGAGAACCAGCGTGGAGATCAAGTTTGTACTAGGTGAGTTAACATGCCAATCTATTCCTGTTCTCGTCACTGTAGCACCGATGTCCTGATGGCTTTGCTCCCGGTTGTGCTCTCTCTGCATGGATTCGGACGGAGGGGTGGAGAACCAGCGTGGAGATCAAGTTTGTACTAGATGAGTTAACATGCCAATCTATTCCTGTTCTCGTCACTGTAGCCCCGATGTCCTGATGGCTTTGCTCCCGGTTGTGCTCTCTCTGGATTCGGACGGAGGGGTGGAGAACCTGCGTGGAGATCAAGTTTGTACTAGGTGAGTTAACATGCCAATCTATTCCTGTTCTCATCACTGTAGCACCGATGTCCTGATGGCTTTGCTCCCGGTTGTGCGCTCTCTGGATTCTGACGGAGCGGTGGAGAACCAGCGTGGAGATCAAGTTTGTACTAGGTGAGTTAACATGCCAATCTATTCCTGTTCTCATCACTGTAGCACCGATGTCCTGATGGCTTTGCTCCCAGTTGTGCTCTCTCTGGATTCGGACGGAGCGGTGGAGAACCAGCGTGGAGATCAAGTTTGTACTAGGTGAGTTAACATGCCAATCTTTTCCTGTTCTCATCACTGTAGCAACTGTCTCCCGATGTCCTGATGGCTTTGCTCCCGGTTGTGCTCTCTCTGGATTCGGACGGAGGGGTGGAGAACCAGCGTGGAGATCAAGTTTGTACTAGGTGAGTTAACATGCCAATCTTTTCCTGTTCTCATCACTGTAGCAACTGTCTCCCGATGTCCTGATGGCTTTGCTCCCGGTTGTGCTCTCTCTGGATTCGGACGGAGGGGTGGAGAACCAGCGTGGAGATCAAGTTTGTACTAGGTGAGTTAACATGCCAATCTATTCCTGTTCTCATCACTGTAGCAACTGTCTCCCGATGTCCTGATGGCTTTGCTCCCGGTTGTGCGCTCTCTGGATTCTGACGGAGCGGTGGAGAACCAGCGTGGAGATCAAGTTTGTACTAGGTGAGTTAACATGCCAATCTATTCCTGTTCTCGTCACTGTAGCACCGATGTCCTGATGGCTTTGCTCCCGGTTGTGCTCTCTCTGCATGGATTCGGACAGAGGGGTGGAGAACCAGCGTGGAGATCAAGTTTGTACTAGATGAGTTAACATGCCAATCTATTCCTGTTCTCGTCACTGTAGCACCGATGTCCTGATGGCTTTGCTCCCGGTTGTGCTCTCTCTGGATTCGGACGGAGGGGTGGAGAACCTGCGTGGAGATCAAGTTTGTACTAGGTGAGTTAACATGCCAATCTATTCCTGTTCTCATCACTGTAGCACCGATGTCCTGATGGCTTTGCTCCCGGTTGTGCGCTCTCTGGATTCTGACGGAGCGGTGGAGAACCAGCGTGGAGATCAAGTTTGTACTAGGTGAGTTAACATGCCAATCTATTACTGTTCTCATCACTGTAGCACCGATGTCCTGATGGCTTTGCTCCCAGTTGTGCTCTCTCTGGATTCGGACGGAGCGGTGGAGAACCAGCGTGGAGATCAAGTTTGTACTAGGTGAGTTAACATGCCAATCTTTTCCTGTTCTCATCACTGTAGCAACTGTCTCCCGATGTCCTGATGGCTTTGCTCCCGGTTGTGCTCTCTCTGGATTCGGACGGAGGGGTGGAGAACCAGCGTGGAGATCAAGTTTGTACTAGTTGAGTTAACATGCCAATCTATTCCTGTTCTCATCACTGTAGCAACTGTCTCCCGATGTCCTGATGGCTTTGCTCCCGGTTGTGCGCTCTCTGGATTCTGACGGAGCGGTGGAGAACCAGCATGGAGATCAAGTTTGTACTAGGTGAGTTAACATGCCAATCTATTCCTGTTCTCGTCACTGTAGCACCGATGTCCTGATGGCTTTGCTCCCGGTTGTGCTCTCTCTGCATGGATTCGGACGGAGGGGTGGAGAACCAGCGTGGAGATCAAGTTTGTACTAGGTGAGTTAACATGCCAATCTATTCCTGTTCTCATCACTGTAGCACCGATGTCCTGATGGCTTTGCTCCCAGTTGTGCTCTCTCTGGATTCGGACGGAGCGGTGGAGAACCAGCGTGGAGATCAAGTTTGTACTAGGTGAGTTAACATGCCAATCTATTCCTGTTCTCATCACTGTAGCAACTGTCTCCCGATGTCCTGATGGCTTTGCTCCCGGTTGTGCTATCTCTGGATTCGGACGGAGGGGTGGAGAACCAGCGTGGAGATCAAGTTTGTACTAGGTGAGTTAACATGCCAATCTATTCCTGATCTCATCACTGTAGCAACTGTCTCCCGATGTCCTGATGGATTTGCTCCCGGTTGTGCGCTCTCTGGATTCTGACGGAGCGGTGGAGAACCAGCGTGGAGATCAAGTTTGTACTAGGTGAGTTAACATGCCAATCTATTCCTGTTCTCGTCACTGTAGCACCGATGTCCTGATGGCTTTGCTCCCGGTTGTGCTCTCTCTGCATGGATTCGGACGGAGGGGTGGAGAACCAGCGTGGAGATCAAGTTTGTACTAAGTGAGTTAACATGCCAATCTTTTCCTGTTCTCATCACTGTAGCAACTGTCTACCGATGTCCTGATGGCTTTGCTCCCGGTTGTGCGCTCTCTGGATTCTGACGGAGCGGTGGAGAACCAGCGTGGAGATCAAGTTTGTACTACGTGAGTTAACATGCCAATCTATTCCTGTTCTCGTCACTGTAGCACCGATGTCCTGATGGCTTTGCTCCCGGTTGTGCTCTCTCTGAATTCGGACGGAGGGGTGGAGAACCCGCGTGGAGATCAAGTTTGTACTAGGTGAGTTAACATGCCAATCTATTCCTGTTTTCATTACTGTAGCAACTGTCTCCCGATGTCCTGATGGCTTTTCTCCCGGTTGTGCACTCTCTGGATTCTGACTTAGCGGTGGAGAACCGGCGTGAAGATCATGTTTGTACTAGGTGAGTTAACATGCCAATCTATTCCTGTTCTCGTCACTGTAGCACCGATGTCCTGATGGCTTTGCTCTCGGTTGTGCTCTCTCTGGATTCGGACGGAGGGGTGGAGAACCAGCGAGGTGAGTTAACATTCCAATCTATTCCTTTTTTCGTCACTGTAGCAACTGTCTCCCGATGTCCTGATGGCTTTGCTCCCGGTTGTGCGCTCTCTGGATTCTGACGGAGCGGTGGAGAACCAGCGTGAAGATCAAGTTTGTACTAGGTGAGTTAACATGCCAATCTATTCCTGTTCTCATCACTGTAGCACCGATGTCCTGATGGCTTTGCTCCCGGTTGTGCGCTCTCTGGATTCTGACGGAGCGGTGGAGAACCAGCGTGGAGATCAAGTTTGTACTAGGTGAGTTAACATGCCAATCTATTCCTGTTCTCGTCACTGTAGCACCGATGTCCTGATGGCTTTGCTCCCGGTTGTGCTCTCTCTGGATTCGGACGGAGGGGTGGAGAACCAGCGTGGAGATCAAGTTTGTACTAGGTGAGTTAACATGCCAATCTATTCCTGTTCTCATCACTGTAGCAACTGTCTCCCGATGTCCTGATGGCTTTGCTCCCGGTTGTGCGCTCTCTGGATTCTGACGGAGCGGTGGAGAACCAGCGTGGAGATCAAGTTTGTACTAGGTTAGTTAACATGCCAATCTATTTCTGTTCTCGTCACTGTAGCACCGATGTCCTGATGGCTTTGCTCCCGGTTGTGCTCTCTCTGCATGGATTCGGACGGAGGGGTGGAGAACCAGCGTGGAGATCAAGTTTGTACTAGGTGAGTTAACATGCCAATCTATTCCTGTTCTCATCACTGTAGCACCGATGTCCTGATGGCTTTGCTCCCAGTTGTGCTCTCTCTGGATTCGGACGGAGCGGTGGAGAACCAGCGTGGAGATCAAGTTTGTACTAGGTGAGTTAACATGCCAATCTATTCCTGTTCTCGTCACTGTAGCACCGATGTCCTGATGGCTTTGCTCCCGGTTGTGCTTTCTCTGGATTCGGACGGAGGGGTGGAGAACCAGCGTGGAGATCAAGTTTGTACTAGATGAGTTAACATGCCAATCTATTCCTGTTCTCATCACTGTAGCAACTGTCTACTGATGTCCTGATGGCTTTGCTCCCGGTTGTGCGCTCTCTGGATTCTGACGGAGCGGTGGAGAACCAGCGTGGAGATCAAGTTTGTACTAGGTGAGTTAACATGCCAATCTATTCCTGTTCTCGTCACTGTAGCACCGATGTCCTGATGGCTTTGCTCCCGGTTGTGCTCTCTCTGGATTCGGACGGAGGGGTGGAGAACCCGCGTGGAGATCAAGTTTGTACTAGGTGAGTTAACATGCCAATCTATTCCTGTTTTCATTACTGTAGCAACTGTCTCCCGATGTACTGATGGCTTTTCTCCCGGTTGTGCACTCTCTGGATTCTGACGTAGCGGTGGAGAACCGGCGTGAAGATCATGTTTGTACTAGGTGAGTTAACATGCCAATCTATTCCTGTTCTCGTCACTGTAGCACCGATGTCCTGATGGCTTTGCTCTCGGTTGTGCTCTCTCTGGATTCGGACGGAGGGGTGGAGAACCAGCGAGGTGAGTTAACATTCCAATCTATTCCTTTTTTCGTCACTGTAGCAACTGTCTCCCGATGTCCTGATGGCTTTGCTCCCGGTTGTGCGCTCTCTGGATTCTGACAGAGCGGTGGAGAACCAGCGTGAAGATCAAGTTTGTACTAGGTGAGTTAACATGCCAATCTATTCCTGTTCTCGTCACTGTAGCACCGATGTCCTGATGGCTTTGCTCCCAGTTGTGCTCTCTCTGGATTCGGACGGAGGGGTGGAGAACCAGCGTGGAGATCAAGTTTGTACTAGGTGAGTTAACATACCAATCTATTCCTGTTCTCATCACTGTAGCACCGATGTCCTGATGGCTTTGCTCCCGGTTGTGCTCTCTCTGGATTCGGACGGAAGGGTGGAGAACCAGCGTGGAGATCAAGTTTGTACTAGGTGAGTTAACATGCCAATCTATTCCTGTTCTCATCACTGTAGCAACTGTCTACCGATGTCCTGATGGCTTTGCTCCCGGTTGTGCGCTCTCTGGATTCTGACGGAGCGGTGGAGAACCAGCGTGGAGATCAAGTTTGTACTAGGTGAGTTAACATACCAATCTATTACTGTTCTCGTCACTGTAGCACCGATGTCCTGATGGCTTTGCTCCCGGTTGTGCGCTCTCTGGATTCTGACGGAGCGGTGGAGAACCAGCGTGGAGATCAAGTTTGTACTACGTGAGTTAACATGCCAATCTATTCCTGTTCTCGTCACTGTAGCACTGATGTCCTGATGGCTTTGCTCCCGGTTGTGCTCTCTCTGGATTCGGACGGAGGGGTGGAGAACCCGCGTGGAGATCAAGTTTGTACTAGGTGAGTTAACATGCCAATCTATTCCTGTTTTCATTACTGTAGCAACTGTCTCCCGATGTACTGATGGCTTTTCTCCCGGTTGTGCACTCTCTGGATTCTGACGTAGCGGTGGAGAACCGGCGTGAAGATCATGTTTGTACTAGGTGAGTTAACATGCCAATCTATTCCTGTTCTCGTCACTGTAGCACCGATGTCCTGATGGCTTTGCTCTCGGTTGTGCTCTCTCTGGATTCGGACGGAGGGGTGGAGAACCAGCGAGGTGAGTTAACATTCCAATCTATTCCTTTTTTCGTCACTGTAGCAACTGTCTCCCGATGTCCTGATGGCTTTGCTCCCGGTTGTGCGCTCTCTGGATTCTGACGGAGCGGTGGAGAACCAGCGTGAAGATCAAGTTTGTACTAGGTGAGTTAACATGCCAATCTATTCCTGTTCTCGTCACTGTAGCACCGATGTCCTGATGGCTTTGCTCCCGGTTGTGCTCTCTCTGGATTCGGACGGAGGGGTGGAGAACCAGCGTGGAGATCAAGTTTGTACTAGGTGAGTTAACATACCAATCTATTCCTGTTCTCATCACTGTAGCACCGATGTCCTGATGGCTTTGCTCCCGGTTGTGCTCTCTCTGGATTCGGACGGAAGGGTGGAGAACCAGCGTGGAGATCAAGTTTGTACTAGGTGAGTTAACATGCCAATCTATTCCTGTTCTCATCACTGTAGCAACTGTCTACCGATGTCCTGATGGCTTTGCTCCCGGTTGTGCGCTCTCTGGATTCTGACGGAGCGGTGGAGAACCAGCGTGGAGATCAAGTTTGTACTAGGTGAGTTAACATGCCAATCTATTACTGTTCTCGTCACTGTAACACCGATGTCCTGATAGCTTTGCTCCCGGTTGTGCGCTCTCTGGATTCTGACGGAGCGGTGGAGAACCAGCGTGGAGATCAAGTTTGTACTAGGTGAGTTAACATGCCAATCTATTCCTGTTCTCGTCACTGTAGCACCGATGTCCTGATGGCTTTGCTCCCGGTTGTGCTTTCTCTGGATTCGGACGGAGGGGTGGAGAACCAGCGTGGAGATCAAGTTTGTTCTAGATGAGTTAACATGCCAATCTATTCCTGTTCTCATCACTGTAGCAACTGTCTACCGATGTCCTGATGGCTTTGCTCCCGGTTGTGCGCTCTCTGGATTCTGACGGAGCGGTGGAGAACCAGCGTGGAGACCAAGTTTGTACTAGGTGAGTTAACATGCCAATCTATTCCTGTTCTCGTCACTGTAGCACCGATGTCCTGATGGCTTTGCTCCCGGTTGTGCTCTCTCTGGATTCGGACGGAGGGGTGGAGAACCAGCGTGGAGATCAAGTTTGTACTAGGTGAGTTAACATGCCAATCTTTTCCTGTTCTCATCACTGTAGCAACTGTCTACCGATGTCCTGATGGCTTTTCTCCCGGTTTTGCGCTCTCTGGATTCTGACGGAGCGGTTGAGAACCAGCGTGGAGACCAAGTTTGTACTAGGTGAGTTAACATGCCAATCTATTCCTGTTCTCGTCACTGTAGCACCGATGTCCTGATGGCTTTGCTCCCGGTTGTGCTCTCTCTGGATTCGGACGGAGGGGTGGAGAACCAGCGTGGAGATCAAGTTTGTACTAGGTGAGTTGACATGCCAATCTATTCCTGTTCTCATCACTGTAGCAACTGTCTACCGATGTCCTGATGGCTTTGCTCCCGGTTGTGCGCTCTCTGGATTCTGACGGAGCGGTTGAGAACCAGCGTGGAGACCAAGTTTGTACTAGGTGAGTTAACATGCCAATCTATTCCTGTTCTCGTCACTGTAGCACCGATGTCCTGATGGCTTTGCTCCCGGTTGTGCTCTCTCTGGATTCGGACGGAGGGGTGGAGAACCAGCGTGGAGATCAAGTTTGTACTAGGTGAGTTGACATGCCAATCTATTCCTGTTCTCATCACTGTAGCAACTGTCTACCGATGTCCTGATGGCTTTGCTCCCGGTTTTGCGCTCTCTGGATTCTGACGGAGCGGTTGAGAACCAGCGTGGAGACCAAGTTTGTACTAGGTGAGTTAACATGCCAATCTATTCCTGTTCTCGTCACTGTAGCACCGATGTCCTGATTGCTTTGCTCCCGGTTGTGCTCTCTCTGGATTCGGACGGAGGGGTGGAGAACCAGCGTGGAGATCAAGTTTGTACTAGGTGAGTTAACATGCCAATCTATTCCTGTTCTCATCACTGTAGCAACTGTCTACCGATGTCCTGATGGCTTTGCTCCCGGTTGTGCGCTCTCTGGATTCTGACGGAGCGGTGGAGAGCCAGCGTGAAGATCAAGTTTGTACTAGGTGGGTTAACACGCCAATCTATTCCTGTTCTCGTCACTGTAGCACCGATGTCCTGATGGCTTTGCTCCCGGTTGTGCTCTCTCTGGATTCGGACGGAGGGTTGGAGAACCAGCATGGAGATCAAGTTTGTACTAGGTGAGTTAACATACCAATTAATTCCTGTTCTCATCACTGTAGCACCGATGTCCTGATGGCTTTGCTCCTGGTTGTGCGCTCACTGGATTCTAACGGAGGGTTGGAGAACCAGCATGGAGATCAAGTTTGTACTAGGTGAGTTAACATGCCAATCTATTCCTGTTGTCATCACTGTAGCAACTGTCTCCGGATGTCCTGATGGCTTTGCTCCCGGTTGTGCGCTCTCTGGATTCTGACGGAGCGGTGGAGAACCAGCGTGGAGATCAAGTTTGTACTAGGTGAGTTAACATTCCAATCTATTCCTGTTCTCATCACTGTAGCACCGATGTCCTGATGGCTTTGCTCCCGGTTGTGCTCTCTCTGCATGGATTCGGACGGAGGGGTGGAGAACCAGCGTGGAGATCAAGTTTGTACTAAGTGAGCTAACATGCCAATCTTTTCCTGTTCTCATCACTGTAGCAACTGTCTACCGATGTCCTGATGGCTTTGCTCCCGGTTGTGCGCTCTCTGGATTGTGACGGAGCGGTGGAGAACCAGCGTGGAGATCAAGTTTGTACTACGTGAGTTAACATGCCAATCTATTCCTGTTCTCGTCACTGTAGCAGCGATGTCCTGATGGCTTTGCTCCCGGTTGTTCTCTCTCTGGATTCGGACGGAGGGGTGGAGAACCCGCGTGGAGATCAAGTTTGTACTAGGTGAGTTAACATGCCAATCTATTCCTGTTTTCATTACTGTAGCAACTGTCTCCCGATGTCCTGATGGCTTTTCTCCCGGTTGTGCGCTCTCTGGGTTCTGACGTAGCGGTGGAGAACCGGCGTGAAGATCATGTTTGTACAAGGTGAGTTAACATGCCAATCTATTCCTGTTCTCGTCACTGTAGCACCGATGTCCTGATGGCTTTGCTCTCTGTTGTGCTCTCTCTGGATTCGGACGGAGGGGTGGAGAACCAGCGAGGTGAGTTAACATTCCAATCTATTCCTTTTTTCGTCACTGTAGCAACTGTCTCCCGATGTCCTGATGGCTTTGCTCCCGGTTGTGCGCTCTCTGGATTCTGACGGAGCGGTGGAGAACCAGCGTGGAGATCAAGTTTGTACTACGTGAGTTAACATGCCAATCTATTCCTGTTCTCGTCACTGTAGCACCGATGTCCTAATGGCTTTGCTCCCGGTTGTGCTCTCTCTGGATTCGGACGGAGGGTTTGAGAACCAGCGTGGAGATCAAGTTTGTGCTAGGTGAGTTAACATGCCAATCTATTCCTGTTCTCATCACTGTAGCACCGATGTCCTGATGGCTTTGCTCCCGGTTGTGCGCTCTCTGGATTCTGATGGAGCGGTGGAGAACCAGCGTGGAAACCAAGTTTGTTGTAGGTGAGTTAACATGCCAATCTATTCCAGTTCTCGTCACTGTAGCACCGATGTCCTGATGGCTTTGCTCCCGGTTGTGCTCTCTCTGGATTCGGACGGAGGGGTGGAGAACCAGCGTGGAGATCAAATTTGTACTAGGTGAGTTGACATGCCAATCTATTCCTGTTCTCATCACTGTAGCAACTGTCTACCGATGTCCTGATGGCTTTGCTCCCGGTTGTGCGCTCTCTGGATTCTGATGGAGCGGTGGAGAACCAGCGTGGAGACCAAGTTTGTACTAGGTGAGTTAACATGCCAATCTATTCCTGTTCTTGTCACTGTAGCACCGATGTCCTGATGGCTTTGCTCCCGGTTGTGCTCTCTCTGGATTCGGAAGGAGGGGTGGAGAACCAGCGTGGAGATCAAGTTTGTACTAGGTGAGTTAACATGCCAATCTTTTCCAGTTCTCATCACTGTAGCAACTGTCTACCGATGTCCTGATGGCTTTGCTCCCGGTTGTGCGCTCTCTGGACTCTGACGGAGCGGTGGAGAACCAGCGTGGAGATCAAGTATGTACTACGTGAGTTAACATGCCAATCTATTCCTGTTCTCGTCACTGTAGCACCGATGTCCTGATGGCTTTGCTCCTGGTTGTGCTCTCTCTGGATTCGGACGGAGGGGTGGAGAACCAGCGTGGAGATCAAGTTTGTACTAGGTGAGTGAACATGCCAATCTATTCCTGTTCTCATCACTGTAGCACCGATGTCCTAATGGCTTTGCTCCCGGTTGTGTGCTCACTGGATTCTAACGGAGGGGTGGAGAACCAGCGTGGAGATCAAGTTTGTACTAGGTGAGTTAACATGCCAATCTATTCCTGTTCTCATCACTGTAGCAACTGTCTCCCGATGTCCTGATGGCTTTGCTCCCGGTTGTGCGCTCTCTGGATTCTGACGGAGCGGTGGAGAACCAGCGTGGAGACCAAGTTTGTACTAGGTGAGTTAACATGCCAATCTATTCCTGTTCTCATCACTGTCTCCCGATGTCCTGATGTCTTTGCTCCCGGTTGTGCGCTCTCTGGATTCTAACGGAGGGGTGGAGAAGCAGCTTGGAGATCAAGTTTGTACTAGGTGAGCCAATCTATTCCTGTTCTCATCACTGTAGCAACTGTCTCCGGATGTCCTGATGGCTTTGCTCTCGGTTGTGGCTCCACCTCTGCTCTACCTCTGCTCTATGTGTTCTCTACCTGGCTCTACCTCTGCTACGCTGTCTGGAGGCGGGGGCTACTCAGCAATGCTGTATGGAGGCGCGGGGCTACACAGCAATGCTCTATGGAGGCGGCCGGGCTGCATGGTAAACTACTCTGGAGGCGAGGCTGCAGCACTGCAATCAACTGGAGGCTGCTCTGCTGTGTTTATGTACCTAGTCTACCTAGTTGTGTAATGACCAGCCCGCAGCTTGGTGATTGTCAGGGTCTTACTCTAGACGACAGGAGCATACCCTTTAATGACTTAAAGTGGTGTCACAATAATAGTATGTTTTCGTTATTCGTGGGACCATTTTGAGTCATTCTCTGAACGCGACTCGGTAATCAGCAGGAACTTACTCTGATGATGTGAGACAACAGGACCGTACTCTTTAATGAAATTTGACTTAAGATTGTCCCGCAATAAATTATAGTAAGTTGTCCATTACGTATACTCATGGGACCATATTAAGTCATTCTCTCAACGTGACTGGGTGACTTACTTGGATGGAGGGACTTACTTGGATGACGTGATACGATGGGGGCATATTCTGACTTGACTTAAAATGGTCCCATGAGTAATACCATGCACTCTATCTTCACAGCAACTTAAGTCAACTGTAGTGACTTAAAATACTCCCATGGGTTCTGGTGACTTAAATCAGTCCAATGAGACACCCATGGGAAGCGTGACTTGAATTCGTTCTAGGTGAGCAAACATGCAAAATCTACTCTTCTCATTGCTGTAGCTACAACCTCCCTCCATAGGCAAAGACAACTTTTGGACAGGAGGAACTTAAGGAATTAATTTCTGGCCACTGTCTATGGCATTTTTTAGGATGTCACCTGGCCCAAATCATGTGGGAGGAAGGGTCCACCACTTACTAACTCCTTCAAAGGCTCTCCATGGCAGTGCAATGGGGAAATGCTGGGCACTACTTGTACTTGTACTTGTACTGACCCGCTACTGTCATCAAGCCCTGATGTTTTCTTACTTGCTTGTTTTTGTACTTTTGAAAGTTCAACTTGTTTCTACAGTATTTTGAGCAGGTGTATCATTCTCTGTACCATAGTGTGTGGGCGTTGACTGTAAAGACGCAATGTGTCTTCCCCCCAGACACCCCAACAGCTTCTGGCACAGTTACCAACCAAGGGTGGTTGGCCTAGACACTAGCTGAACCAACGAGAGTGCATGGTGCCGAGAGGGTTGCTGTGCAGCAGCCTCTTTGCCAAATTTCTGACTAATGATTTTTGCAAATCACTTCCCAAAGCTCAGTTGAGAGCTCCATTCTCTCCCTGCAAACAGCCTGGACCGGTTTCGACCCTCATTTATATAGTGGTGTGTCATTTAATCATTTAGCACGGTTGGGTTGGTTTGATAGTTGATACCATAGATCATGTATCCCACAATTTATATCATGACCATGTCATAATAAATACAGTGTGTAGAGCTAATAGTGATCTTGCAGATGCATGGCCGCTATCAGTTCAGTCTGCACCAGCACTAGAACCGCTGTCACTGACATCATCGCTCAGACTGTGAGCAGAAGATTAGAGAAATCAGATACTGCTTCACACAATTAGCACGACTCTGTATAGCTAACTACCTGCTGGTGGCATCTTCAGTCATGATGCCTTCCCAATCATGTTCTGTGAGCCCTGCTGGGTAGGTGTTGGTTACCCACTCCCTAAAGAGGTTGTAGAGCTCGCCCCGCTCTGAAGCCGAAGCATCGTCCCTCACAAACCTCTGCTGAAATTAAGTTTATAGAGATTACAATAGCCATCACTGTTAAAAATGGGTTGTCACTTCACATGATATACAAAGTCTAAGTTACTGACCAGCAGTGCTAAGTGCTGCCTGTAACTTCGCTCTATTGTGAAGTCCGCAGTGGTGCCCGCATGCTCCTCATGATGGACCTCGTCAGCTCTCTTGTGAGTATACCCTCTGCCAGCTTGCATATGCTGGGTGATGCCAAGTACCTATGTATGACAATACAAATGGAATGGCCACAGTATAAGTGTGTATGTACTAGCTAGTTACTGGCATTGTGCATCATCATTATATTAGTGGCACCTTTTAACATGCATAATATTATACGTGACATAACATGCATGCATTACACAATAAATAATTATTAAGGTCTTAAATGAATGAGGTTTCATAATAATTATACCTTCATCTGAAACTTACCGTCCCAGTGAAAGGCAAGTGCACCAGAATGTAGTTCATCCTGTAACTACAATGAATATGACTGCCTAGTCTCGGAACCAGACCCTTCGCGCGAAGGGTCTGGTTCCGAGACTACGAACTAACTAAACTTGATTGGAGTCTTCCAAAACCGCTCCCTCTCAGTCTTCTTTTGCTGATCTCCGTTACAGCCCAGGTGTGTTGCCACGGACCTGTTACGGTGAGCTGCCCTAATTTCCGCTTACAGGTGTGTAGTTCACGTACTCAAATTCTGAACTACTAACTAGGGAGGAGTCTGAACTACTAGGGAGGAGTCTGAAGGCTGTGAACAATCGAGGCAGTGATGGCTGACAACAGTAAGCTTAAGTCATAACAGGAGGACGTATCAATCTCCCATAGAGCCTATCTTATCTATTGTTATGGTGTTTTGTGTGAGCACAGCTAGATAGGCATTCAGGAAACCATTTCAGTTGACCAACAATAACATAATCCTGTTGTCGAACGTCAATGTCCTCCAAAGCTCTCTTAGGATGTGATTGTACTACGGTACAGATCTGCAATAATCTGTGGTAGGCAGTTTCATTATGAGACACCTGGACCCCAGTTATACTATCTGTTCCGTACCTAATCATCGTTTGGCTAATAGGCACACCCTACCAGCACAGAAGATTCTGCATGATGCTTGTTGGCAGTGCATTTTTTTACTACTGTAGCCGACGGTGCGCACTAGGCGGAGCATTGAATGTCGCATTTGTCAACTTCAAAGATACAGCATTTATATCATCAGGACAAAATAGCAGGTGAACAGTGGACAGACATGAAAAACTGGACTAAAACTGGACTAAACTGGTTTTCCCATACATCATATACAATAATACAACAATGACAATCATGTCCATTACACTACTGTACGAAGTGGATATTGGTCCGGCAGGAAGTAGGGCAATGGGTTAGGGTATATTAGGGCCAGGGCCAGTTCTAGATGCACGCGCGTTTCCGGTACCTATACCTAAAGTATGTACTTCCTGCCAGACCAATATCCATGTCGTCTTTACTATGACAACTACCCTTATCGCAATTTTAAAAACTTGCCGAATCATGAATTCCAAATGGTTTGCACCACTCATTCTATCAACGATAGAGGATAGATCTCAGACAAAGTGAATAATATATCCTATTTGCCCCCGCCCTTGGGATATATAATACATATAGCATGGCAGTCGCTTGCCGTATGACTGATACAGCCCCTTCACCCTGAGGGCTGCACCCCTCGGGTTCGGTACTGTATAAGCCATAACCCCTGGTCCACCCTGCCCTCTTGTATTCTGCTCCTGGTTGTACTCGTGTATTCCCCTGTTAGACCGATATTTTCCTCAAATTTATACCCCTCTACTGTACCTTTTGCTACAGAGTGGTTGGGCTCATCTGTCCTAACGGCAGGACAACCAACATCCTCTCTTGGTAAGCCCACCTCCACCTTAGCACTGCCGTCAGGTGCTCGGAGTCGTGGTCTTGCACTGCGGCAAGCTGGTGTTGACTCTAAGACACAAAAGCATCCTGGATACAGCTTGTTTGAGTGGAACCGCATGTGCGAGAATGAACGGGATCTAGCTGGTGTTGGTGGGAGGTTGCTTTATGTGACGGAGGATGAACTGTCCAAGCATAATACAGAACATGATATATGGACGGCTATCAGAGGTATGTGTGTGATCATACATTTGACTAACTAAATCCTAAAACTTGCATGTTGTTCATTACTGGATACCTGACCCTGAGAGTTTCAATGTTGGTGGGCAGTATTATCGCTTTAGTGTGACTGCAGTATGGATTTCCACTTGCCGTATATGGTCAAACACAAGCGCTATAAGACCAGACTTGTTATCATAGTTTGACGCTCCTTCTCGTTATGGGCTCCTGGGGGTGGATAATTATAGTAATGAAGTCAAATGTATGTTTACTCCTGCTTCTTCACACCCAGAAAGAAAGTTGACAAATTCATTGAGGAACTAGCATGTGGATGGGGGGGGGGGGGGGGGGGGGGGGGTGACACCTCCTTAGACTATATACTACAGGACTCTTAATTGTTACACAATGAGGTTCCAAATAAGGCCACCTGTTAGGTTCCTGCGGTTAGCGGTTAGAACAGGCATGTTCTGTGGCTGTTATGCTAAGCTGGACACTCCTTCTCGTTATGGGCTCCTGCCACCCCCATAAAACTAAACCCAAAAACTTAGTTCATTTCTGGATGCCTGACCTCAAGAGTTTCAATGTTGGTACGGATATAATTATTACGCAGTTTTGGTGCCTTTGCTGACCCGTCCATCAAGTTTTCTTAGTGACAACTGTTGCAGTAAGACGACCCATAGTGCAGAGGATAATCCTTCCCTCAACACCACTTGTGATGTGCATATTTTCACTTCTGCATTACAGGACGGGTATACAATGTGACGGCATTCATGAAGTATCATCCCGGAGGGAAGGCGCAGCTCATGAAGGGGGCAGGTATTGATTGTACCGCTCTGTTTGATAAGGTACATGCATACCCGGACAAATTCTTGCCCATTTTGAGTTTCAAAAACACTAACAGTTTACTTGTGTAATCATAGAAATTTTGTATTGTGTTTTCAGATTCATACATGGGTAAATGATGAAGTGATATTACGAAGGTGTGTCGTTGGTCTACTGGCTCCTAGTAACACGGGAGGGAAAATGGCCGAGGAGCCTCTTGTCAGCGAGCAGCATACGTCTGCAGTGAAACCTGATAATATACGACTCATCCCTGCTACCTCTGGTGGTAGTAAAGGGATCCCAGAACCCTCAAACCGCTACAGACCCATGAGAGTGCCAGTCAATATCACCCTGGAGCCCCCCACCACCTCTGCTGCCATGGCTCCTCCGACTGGGGTGGGGGTGGGTGCCACCTCTGCTGCCATGGCTACTCCGACTGGGGTGGGGATGGGCACAGGAGGACGAGGGGAACCAGGTGTACTAATGGAGGGCCGGTATCCTCATGGAGGTGTGTCTGATGCCAGGAGGAGGCCGATGGTGGTTGTGGACCCTGCACCTGTGGATGTCCAGCCGGCAGTACAGTGAGTATTAGCCTCGTTCCCATGCCCAAGACTCCCTCTCTCGGGCCTAGGAACGATCATCCAGTATACAGTGCGAGATTAGCAAGAGTCCAATGATCATTGGCGTAATTTAAGTTTCAGAAAGCCACTCCAGTGGCTTATTTGGGAGCTTTTTTGTATCAAATGGCCATGGGAAGTGTACAATCACATGTCATGGAGTCGATTGCTAAAATCGGAGCTCAAGTGAAGACTACAATTATTGGGTCTCCAACTTGATGGCTCCCAAACATAGAAGCCAAGAAAATTGACCTGTCATGGTAGGCCATGCCCATACCGAGCTGTGACAGTAGACAAATTGCTAAGTGCTTTAACCCTGTAGCTACTTGATGTTCCATTGCATATATAAATTTGCCCAGCCTTTTTAATACGTGTTTTGCATCAATAGTGAACAACGAATGGTCAGCCTTTGGACGGACAGTACAAGAAGGAACATCAAGATTCTTCGTTGGGCATGCACCACCCCCCTGTGTGTCTACCATCTGTCTACCTGATGGCAGCACACATGACCATATCTCCCAGGCCCATATTTGCATGCTGCAAGCGATCAAATACTGGCGGTGGGAACGGCCTGGGAACACTATACATGTACTGTACGTACTGGCACTGGCAGTGGCCTGGGAACACTATACTGTACGTACTGGCACTGGCGGTGGGAATGGCCTGGGAACACTATACTGTACGTACTGGCACTGGCAGTGGGAATGGCCTGGGAACACTATACTGTACGTACTGGCACTGGCGGTGGGAATGGCCTGGGAACACTATACTGTACGTACTGGCACTGGCAGTGGGAATGGCCTGGGAACACTATACTGTACGTACTGGCACTGGCAGTGGGAATGGCCTGGGAACACTATACTGTACGTACTGGCACTGGCGGTGGGAATGGCCTGGGAACACTATACTGTACGTACTGGCACTGGCAGTGGGAATGGCCTGGGAACACTATACTGTACGTACTGGCACTGGCAGTGGGAATGGCCTTGGAACACTATACTGTACATACTGGCACTGGCAGTGGGAATGGCCTGGGAACACTATACTGTACGTACTGGCACTGGCAGTGGGAATGGCCTGGGAAGACTATACTGTACGTACTGGCACTGGCGGTGGGAATGGCCTGGGAACACTATACTGTACGTACTGGCACTGGCAGTGGGAATGGCCTGGGAACATGGCTATCTATATACCACCTTGATGTTATTATCTCTGTTTGTAAGAGAAATCGTGGGATCTAGCTCCAGCCTGCGCCTGGGTTCGAGACTAGCTCCAGCCCTAGCACAGTCCACTCCCATGCATTCCCAGTCCAGTCTTTAGGTACGATCCAAGAACGTCCCTCATGCAGAATCTCATGGCTTTGTGCACTGATATCTCTCCCACTTTCTCTCACTGCAGTGGTGTGACCCCAGCAGCAGTGCCTCCTGCGATCCCAGTAGACATTGAGCAAAGAGTGAAGACCCTGGAACAGCAAGTGCAGAGGCTGGAACAGCAAGTGAAGAGACTAACAGAGACCGTAGTGCATAGGGAGGGCACTGATAGCTCCAGACGAGGACAAGGCAGTGGGTTGTGGTACGTGCTGACTTTTGCTGGATTGATGACAGTACCACTTGTTGTAGCATTCATGTTCCGCTATAAGAAGGCTTTGTAGTGTTGTATATTTCAGTATGATGTTCACCTTACATGTTTGTAGTATATAGCTGTTGAGGATTTTATGTTGGAATCATCTAGTGCTACTCACGTGACCCTCAACAAATCAGACGCCTCAGAGTCGATCACATGACTGAACATGAAATTGCATAATGCACTTTTCAAAGACCACCAGCTGTTGGGACACTGAATACTTTAACCCTTTAAGCCCCATTGACGTCTATAGGCGTCATTTAGACCCTATGCACTTGTAGGGCTTCTCGCCAGTCCAAAAAGAGACCAAAAAGTCTTCAGAGGGCCTAGGGACGACTTTAAGGCACGAACTCAAAAATTTGGTCAGATTTCGGCGCACCTCCCCCACTAAACGTACAAGCGGGGGGGTTTCGAAGGGGGGGGCGGCAGCCCCCCCTTTGGGCTGTCGTGGGCGTTTTTTTTGATTTTAATGAGATTCATTGACCCGAGAATTTTTGATTCTAATGATATTCATAGACCCCACCCAGGGCCTCAAGAAAACCTGCAAATTGGTGGTGTAAGGTGTGCCATGAGTCAGATCTGGCCCAAGTTTAGGGAAATGCTGGGCGAAAATCCGGCTGACATCCACCTTTGACCTCCGATTGCTGGCCTTGTGGGGGGTCATGAATATCATTAACGGTATTGCCAGAGGGGTCTCTCCATGTGTGCGGGCCCCACCAAGTTTGGTCACTGAGGAGCGAATGCTGTGGGAGAGGAGTACCTACGAAAATGGTGTGCGCTGAATGCGTGAAAATGTGTTGTCTTGGTGGGAAGAATTCGGTGGTTAAAGGACGCGGGGTTAGTTAGTGCATTCACTAGGCAATAATAGTTAAAGGTCTCAAGCAGATAATGCACTCATGTGTGCACCTTCGGCTCATGCGTTATCTCACCCTCGACTATAATTATGGTAGTAATACTTGGTCACATGACCTATAAGTGAGCTAGTACATACTGCAGTACATGCAGCTTTGAAATGCAGATTATAGCCTTGTTTCCATAATATATGCTGCTTTGTTTGTGTGGGGGTGCCCCTAGTCTCGTTCCCGGCCAGACCCTCAATACGTGCAAGAGGGTCTGGGCATGAGACTAGGGTGCCCCACAAGAGCATGCGACGATCGAGTGCTTGTGAACATAAACCTTTTATTCTCTCTCCAACTCAACTTACAAAAGCGTACAACCATTGAATATTAGTAGTCTGATACATCTACAATGTGTACACATGTACAATCCATTTAATAGACAAAAATAATATCTCCAGCGTCAATACTTCCGTGCCACTAGCTACTTCTGCTATGTGGAGAGCACACAAAGGACAAGTGCTGAACGAAACAAAATAGCCCAAGGCTACAAAAACAGCCCAGCAATAAAAGGCTGTGATAATTTGTGAAGAGAGATTAAAAAATCTGATAGCAATCTTATGTACAAGAGAGACAGAAGCTACATGTTGGTGGGTGTGGTTTTAAATCACATGATACAACAGGAGCCATGTCTATTGGTGGGTTTGTAGCGTTCAAGGAACTCCAGCTGCCTCTGGTTGATGGCACCACGCCTCTTCCTGGAGAGACAGAGAAGCATGCAAGTATGGATACCGAGTTCATGTGGAGGATATCCTCCGAGTGGGTGTGGTATAGCTGGCGTGGTATATATAACTGGCTTATACCACTGAAGAGTGCATAGAGACCACACCCCCACAGAGGAAGAGTCAAGAAATTCAGACTGGGCAAAATCCGCAGTGTGTATAAAAAGTAAACTAGAGCATCTCCAACGTAACACACTTGTTACAGTATTGATTCTTTCCACCGCGCGATATAATGGTATCAATTGACTGGAGCAACGACACCATGATCATTGTTCTGTGTTGTTGTGCCCAGTTGCGTTGTGTTCTGAGCCAAGCGAAGGGAGGTAGCAAAAGTGACAGCTACCAGAAAACGCTCTAGCTGTGCTGAAGGCTAACCTAGTGAAATCAGTCTACTCGAACAGTTACAACTACAGATATTGTATAGATATGCTATCCAAGGCTGGAGGTGGAGGACGTCGACATCAGTGATGATCACCACAGTGGTTATAGGAAGTACAGCTGGAGCCGAATTGCAGCCACGTAGATCTTTGCACTTTGTAAACACGTTCACAAATACTACTGCCGTACGGCTTCAGGTACTCTATGGGCACCTATTGAAGTTACACACTCTTCCTCCGTGGGAGTGCGGTCTACTTGTACTGCATGTTAATTACTTCTAATGGCCTCAAAAGCAAGCACATAGTTTCACTGCTGATGTACACATATAGGCATACATGGGTTGGTTACTCTTAGGAATGTTGCTCATGCTTAAGGTTCCGGGATACCCTTAATGTAAATTAACGTCTGATTGATTAGGTGGGCATGACTTCCTAGTTTTACAACTAATGTGGAGCTCGTTCTGGCTCACCCTAGTAAGCAAGGCCCACGCACTATGAAGTACAAGAGATGTACCATTGGATGCTGCTGAGATCAGCGGTACAAGCGCTAGGGCACATGCACTGCGTGCAGTTATCGTACAACTCTGTTTCTAGGATTTTTTTGACGTCAAATTTTGCAGATAGCAAGGGACATTTAGAGCACAAATAGTACTTTATTGAGACCTACCTTGCCGATAGTGGTGACAGAGACCATAGTGAAAGCCCGGGGAGGTCTACGATGAGAGATAGAATCGATGGAAGTCGAAAGTGGAAGTCACAGAGGTCAAACCGTCCCCCTTTCAGCACGTACTACTTCACGGAAAGAGCCGACTATCGCTGTTCAGCTGTCTCTGGCACTGCAACAGGTACCTCACTTTCACTCGCGGTAACAGTGCACACCCTACACTGAACGGCTGCGAAGACATTTGACGTCGAAAATCAGTGGCCATCATGAACACGTCTTCACTATGGCAGGACAGCAGCTGTCTCGGTTAGGCGCATGCGTACAGGAAGTCACGCCCACTTAATTACCTAATTAGTTATTGGGTATCCCGTAACCTTAACGCGTTTCCGGCTGGCTCAAGTTTTATTGGCCACAAGGACGGCCAACCTTGGAGATTGAGGCCTTCAAGGCTTGCAGAATTATAGCATCTGTGACAACAGTCTTATCACACCATTGTTAACTCACTGCCTGATGTAGTCCACAGCATCACTGTACTTCATCCCATACTCTATCAATGCTATAGCAACCAACACTGGAGCTCTGGGGAAGGGGAGGAGTCCAATCAGTACACATTCAAGTTTGTTATCATTACAAGTAGCTTCGCTCGCTTCGCTCGCTCAGCTACTTCCCGGTCGTTCGCCTACGTGAGTAATCCGGTGTCGGATAGCTTGCTGCTCCCCGATTGCGTCCGCTTCAGCTGCTGCTCCCCGCCAGGCGCGCGATTGCATTGATCCGTTTCAGCTGGTGCTGAGCTCCCGGCTTGCATCCGCTTCAGCTGCTTCTCGCCACTTGCGTCCGCTTCAGCTGCTGCTCTCGATTGTGTCCGTTTTGACTGCTTCCCAATTGCGTCCGCTTCGGCTACTGCTCCCCCGATTGTGTCCGCTTCAACTCTGCTCCCCGATGGTGTCCGCTTTGTCTGCTGCTCCCCAATTGCCGTCAACTGCTGCTCCCCAATTGCGTCCGCTTCGGCTGCTGCTCCCCGCCAGCTGTTCTGGAAGGTTCCAGCCATGTCCACTATTCTTGAACACTCTATGCAGAGTTCGAGGTTCAGTGAATTGAAGTACGAAGGTCGCGCGTCACTATAGTCTAGTCCCGCCCCACAAACATCCCACTTCCGTTACACACAGACACACACACAGTTAAATCTTAATATATTGATGTATAGTTGGCTTGTATAGTAGCTAAGGCATTTCAACCAAAGGCTTCCTAATATGCCCTTTGGCAATGGAGAGAAGTACAATGTACTTATCCTTGAGTAGTGTTACAAGCAGCTTACACTTAGAAGCCAGACTGTACTATTTTAATGACACCCTTATCACTATTATTAAGATTTTAACATGTGATGTCTGTGTGTGCGTGATGGAAGTGGGATGTTTGTGGGGCGGGACTAGACTAGTGACGTGCGACCTTCGTACTTCAATTAGCTGAACCTCGAACTCTGCAAAGAATGTTCGAGAACATGTGGAATCTTCCGGAATAGCTAAGGCTACAAGCAGACGCAATCGGGGAGCAGCAGCCGAAGCAGATGGAACCGGGGAGCAGATGCAATCAGGGAGCAGCAGCTGAAGCAGACGCAATCAGGGAGCAGCAGCTGAAGCAGACGCAATCGGGGAGCAGCAGCTCTGCAAAGAGAGCTGTCCGGCGCTGGATTACTCATGAAGGCGAACAAGGGGGAAGTAGCTTGTAGAATCTAAAATTTCTGGGGGGTGGAGGCATGACTAGCCTCGGTCCCAAGGCTCTCTCCTCAAAACGGGGGGAGGAGAGAGCCTGGTAACATTCGCGAGAAAAGCTGTCGACTTCCAGCGCATCATCATCCATGTGATAAACGAAGGACACGCCTACTTTTGTGGTAAATGTCGCGTGAGTTACAAATCAGTCATGTGCTATTGAAAATATCGCTCTTCGTTTTCAAGGCATCTCCAGCTTCACCGAAGTCCGAGACACTTCTACAGCTAACCAGGAAAGCTCACCTTGTGAACCGTCAATCCTTTAAGCGGCGACAAACGAAGAACGAGCTGGTCTGGCAAACAAACTGCGGTGAACAGCGAGATCAAACCAGTGGCCCTCTCGCACACCCTGTCAACTGCCTTTCGCCAACCACTGAGAGGTACTCTGTCCCGGAGCATTCAATTCTGAGTCTACAATTCGTGCATTAGCACGGCAGTGAAGGTAAACACCAACAAAATAATCACGTGTTCACGTGATTTTGTTCTGCAATCTGATTGGTTCCGCCAGATCCAGGCACCGGAAGTCAACAGTTTTTCACGTGAATGTTACCAGGCTCTCTCCTCCCCCCGTTTCTTGAGGAGAGAGCCTGGGAATGAGGCTAGGGGCATGACCACCTCACCCTCCTACGAGAAGCAGGCCACTGCCTGATCCCAGACCTAACGTATCTAGTAAAGAGTTGGTTCGAAGTCTATTTTGCCACACTCACACGATTGCAGTACAGAATTGTAGCTCAGAGTATTTACTGTAGTCCTGCAGTCTTGTCCATACCTTCCCAGTCCTGCAACACAGTGAACAGCAATGCAGCAGTTCACGTCCTCTTCGAATGTGCCTACGACCAGATCCAGCCACTGCTTGACAATTTCCGCAGGAGGGGCAGCACCATCTTCAAACGGGTAGTCCTAAGGAAGGATAAATGGAAGAATGGAGTGAGGCGGATGGATGGAGGGAGATGAAGGAGGGAGAGAGGGAGGGAAGAATGGTGGGACAAAGTGATAGGAAGGAGGGAGAGGAGGGAGGGAGGAAGGGCGGGACGAAGAGAGAGGAAGGAGGGAGGGAGGGAGCGAATGAGGAAGAGAAGGAGAGGATATGAATATGAGTTGGACGTGTCTTTTTATAGGCTGTAGTAGGCTGTAGAACTGTTCTTAGCTTAAGACAAGTAAGGAAAGGTCAAGGCTGTATGACTTACCACAACCCTAATCCCCTCCTCCTTGAGACTCTCAGTACTATAGGTGGGGTCACAGCATCTTACTACCACCTTCACACTGTGCTTTGTCATCTCCTGTGGTGAGAGGAGAGCAGGAGAGAGAAAGAGGAGAGCAAAGAGGTGGGGAAGAGGGGAGAGAAATGATAAACAATGAGAAGGGGAGCAGGAGGGAGGGGGATGAGTAGGAGACAGGAGAGAAGGAGAGGGAGGGACGGGAGAGCAGAAGGAAGCATTGTACAAGGGTTGATGAGCATTGTACATCTGACCCACCATACACACAGAATTATGACTGCATACACGTATGCACACTTGTAGCAGCTGTTAGACATCACAGTTGTTGCAGTAAGAGGCTTCAAGAATGTCAATGTTTCCATTCTTTAGGCAGTAAGGTCAATGGTGCTGTTCATGGCAATGCTAGTAGTCATGATATCACCGGTCTCACACTCAACATGGCACACACAGTCATTTAGTATTGGGTCTTACTATAGATACCAGTGTTACTGGGCTACTCAAACAGTTCTGTTGTATTCGCCTCAAATAAACACTGCGGTGTTAGATGATCAGTAGCATTTACGGAAGAGAGACAGAGTGTGGTTATAACGTTACTTAGGTCTGCAAGGGTCTGGCTTTGCTAGACAAGGCTACAGCAGGAGTTAGCTGCTCTCCTGACAACCGATTTCCATGGCATGTACATGTACATGTATACAGAGGTGCAAGAGCACAATGTATCCTTACAACAGAAGGCTCATCAAACCTTTGTGACAACACCGCCATCTTTAACCATACATGTACGAGTGCAACGAATGGTAATACGATATTACTGTTTGGTATTATGGACTGGGGGAAGAATAAACTCTTCCCTGGACCACACAACGTGAACATCTAGCACGGCATCTATTGAAGGAACTACATGTACATGTATGGTAGATACTTTCCCTACTCCCATGTCACCTGCGAATGAGGCTAGTTTGAAGGTGAAGAGCTACTGTATCAGGGGCGATCCTAGACCGATAGTCAGTGCATGCGGTCACCACCTTTGAGACCAGGAGCGATGAGCCGCTGAAGGCGGCTAAGGAGCGTCGAACTCAGCATGCGCGCCCTAGCCGAAGTAGTAGTCCTTCACATGCCCAAAAAGTTTATCTTATACGGCAAGAGGCCATTACGTAAAAGTGTGAAAGACAAATTGGTGTTTGTGCGGTACCGCAAAGGCCTTCCATATAAGGTATGATTGTAAGGCGTGAGGGATTCAACATGTCCATACTAGTTTGAAGCTCCTTCGCCGCCTCATTGAGCTCCTGTTGAGACAAGGACATAAATAAAGTACATGCCACACATTACACACACACACACACATACCTTCACAAACTGCGGCAGGGTGGCTTGGGATGGCTTATTGACGATGAGGAACTTCAGGTTCTTGTGCTCAATTAACGAAGGGGCCCCTGGGTGGGGGCGTCGATGATTGTTGGCTGTCATTGTCAACTCCACAAATAGCGATAAATAAATAGATTTCTGGTTGAGTGTCCGTCCTTCTATTCAAGGAAAGCGAAGAGAAAATTACTTGCTGAAAACGACAGAGACTGAATGTACAGCCAAATGATTCCGGACGGGAAATAAATTAGGGCAGAAAATATCGTGTTCTCTCGATGAATATCAATTCTCTGTACACCTCTCTCTATGTATATACGTGATTCAATTCGGGATGGGGTAGGGCGAACAGGTCCTGACACCCGATTACATACTAATCAAAGTACACGAATTTCGGCTAAGGTTCAATTGACTCCTAAAAGGGACGCGGCCAGGTTATCGACCGAGACAAATTGAAATGATTGAGTTTCGTTTCCCTCTCTCTCTCTCTCCTTTTCTCGTCAACTGCCACGTTCTCGATGTTTGTGCGTTCAGATGTGCTGTGACAGGCACCAGTCGCCACAACTGCCCTTCAGAAACTCCATAAACGTTTGGCCAAATCTGCAGAACACCTGTGTGCAGAGGAGAGAGAGAGTGCATAAATGTTCGGCTAAGGCATAATACGTTACTATGCACAGAACTGATGAGGTTCCACATTCCCTGTTTAGTGGGTATTAGTGACCACAAATTTCTGACCTGCCAATCCTTACCTAGCTGCAAGTATAACAAGGATTAGAAACTGCATGTACTCTCGGCCCCAGACCCAAACGTGGATCGCATCCAGTATCACGCGCAGAAGCAATCCGTGCTGGGGTTGGTTTGGGTCTGGGACCAAGACTACATGTACAAGTGTATTGGGCACACTTGACATGTACACATCACCTTGAGTGACCATCGGTACGAACACACACACACACACACAACCTAGGACTAAGGAAAGCACATGTTGTGTATCGGCTGGTACACGTAATTGGTTCCGCTTCATGGCAGTCACTATTGACGACAAAAGATGTGGGAATATTTATGGTGAAAGATATATGAGTCATATTAATTAATGGATTCCTTACAAACCCAGTGGGGATTAAGTTACCATAGGACTGGTTCAATTGAAGGACGCAAGCTAGTTCTGAGGGTGCAAAATGAATCTGAACGCTATACACGTGTTCCATGCTATGCACGTGCAATCATTTTAAATACACAATTTGCCTTCAACACCTGGAAACGCATACCCAATGTATACCCAAACAAAAACTAGTCGGATGGTATAGATGGGATACCCAGCAGGCATGGTGTGATCACTGTGGCTAACTACTGGGAAGCTATCATGACCAGTTAGATGGGATACCCAGACCTGGACTGGGTGGGACTGGATATTTGTACAGTGGGATTGTACTAGGCCTGCACCGGAACTGGACAAAAGTAGAAGCCATGTTCGTCCTATCAACCACAACAATTTTGACCTCATCCTGACTGATACACGTGCACATAAGTCAATGTTACGGCTACAGTACATACCTACATACCTACATGTACGTGATGTGTATTGTGACTGAGAACTACAAGAGCAGACAAGGTACTTCGGTAGCTTAATTCAACAGTGACAACATGTAACAGTTGGTGCTTACACGAGATTAAAACCAGCAAAAAATTTAATTCTCTTACAGAACACAAATCTTTGTCGCAAGGGTGCCTGTATTAGAGTGATTCCACTGTCTATCACAGTTGCACTGCAGGGGGCAATAGTGACTGGGACTGGGTTCACTGGAGTGTTCCCAATGTTCAGGAACAAAGATGTCAATGATAACTTAGTCACACTCCATACGCCCGGGCCCCAGGTACTGGTACCGGTATACATGATGTAGATGTAGACTCTGACCACTAGTCTGGGTTACACACCATTGTTGCCACTATCATTTGAAAGACGGTCTGCAGGGTTATGATTTAGAAGCAGGTGAAGCCTTCCCTCAGTCATTCATTTGTTTAGCCTTGTTCCCAGGCCTACCCCGTTCTTTCTGTTCTTCGGTTTGCATTGACAATAATGCACGGATGCGGAAGAGCGGCAAAGAACGGGGAAAGCCTGGTATCATTGATCGCGTGAGTGATGTCAGGTGGACGAGAGGTGGACGTGGCCCGTAGTCGTTTCAGCAGGTCCTGTTTTTCACTGCACCGCTCTTCCGCATCCGTCAACACAAACCGAAGAACAGAAAAATGGGGTAGGCCTAGGAACGAGGCTATCATTTGTTAGTGGTTGGTCCGAAGCACATCTGCAGTGCACTTCGAATTCATAGGCAGCGGAACCATGGGGAGTGGAGGCAGTGGGGACACTTGCTCCCACATGACGGAAGAAGGGGCATTGCCACAAGCATCTATGAGTCCATCATTACAATGTTCAGGCATCCACATTTGGTCACCAGTCTCCGAAGTCCTGGCAAGATAGTGCACACATGCAGACAACTACTGTAGCAATGCCATCATCCACTGCGCTTGAACACATGTCAATTCAAACAAATTAAATGGTTTGAGATCTGCCCCCACAGTATTCACATCGTCCACCACTTACATGTATGACTGTAGAGAGTGACTGTAGAGAGTAGGTATAGACCGACATAGCAGGACAATTTGTAGCAACTCAAGATGATTGCTAGTCTGGCCTCAATTACCTATGCTGGGAACAATGGGAGTTCAGGGAGGCAATACCTTTGATGCTTCTAGGTAAGTTCCTTTGATCTTCTTACTGAGTTTGTGTGGGAGAGTTAGGTATTCATTATGGGCTGTCTGAGCATGCCAGAACACTAGACACTGGAAACGTAGGGTTTCATAACCAATCACAAGAAAAACGAACCTCTCAACTCTAGTGGTAGACAACCCTAGCCACTTGAAACAATGCCGTATGTGGAACCTTCGTATACATGTGGCACCATCGGGATCACAGTAGCCAAACTGAAATGGCCTAATAATGATCACTCCTACACTTTTAACTCTTACTCCACAGTCCACATCATTACTCGCCTCGTTCCCAGGCCGTGTGAGGCCTGGGAATGAAGCTCCATGCTACCACCCCTACTTCAATTGCATTCCTCTATCGATATCCCTACATCTTCTATTGTTAGTCGCTCGTTATTACATGTGTAGGTGCACGCGCCTATACCTCCACAGAAAATATGCACCTATACGTAAGTGAGATGTGTTTAATTTTTGAATGACATTCCTCAAATAGGAAGTGAGGGTGCTTCATTTCTTTAACCACTCCATAATGGCAGAGTTTCTGGAAGAAGACTCCAGTGCTTAACAGCGAGCACCTGGGACGAGAGTAACGTTGAACCTACGCCTAACAGTGAATGCGTGAGCTGCGCCTAATAATGAGCGACTACAGTATACATTGTATTCGGTGACCATGGACTCCTCCAATTGAGAGTTTGTAAACTGCTAGCAATGTACGGAATTCAACTATTTCACACACCAGACAAAAGCAATGTATGGAATGTAACTATTTCACACACCACACAAAAGTAGGGGAGGGGATGGGAGGGATAGAGTATAGCCTCGTTCCCAGGCCTCCATGCCCAGCTTTGTCGCTTGGCGTGAAGGCCTGGGAACAAGGCTAATAGAGTACACTACAAAACTTGTTCATGGAATGGAACCTTGTCTACGACACTCATCAGCCCTTTGTCACTTGCAGTACGTATACGTCAAGAGCAGAACATCTCACGTGAGCATGCTGTGATCATGCAATAAACTTTTCACCATGAAAGAGTGGGGGGGTTATGGACTTGCACACCACGTGCTGAACAAGTAGTGCAACACACAAACCGTTGTCTTCTGTTCTTCTTACCGTTCTACTCTGGGATCATCGCACAAAATTATACCCTCCCGATCTGTCCCCACGCCATGTGAGTTTATGCACTTGGCTCTCCCGGCCTTCTTTTCCGTACTGCATGTAAGAAAGCTTGGGCTAGGAATGAGGCTAGAAATTCCCTATGGTCTTGCCTTACCAGGAAATATTGTGACCTTCCCTCAACCCACAAATTCCTTCTACAAATGACACAACACCCAATTCCCTTATCACCTGAGCAACAGACAGAGGGTCTCATCCAAAACCACACAGAGCATTACAGTTGGAAGTGAGGGACTGTTGTGCCACCAGGGGACATCAAGCAAGGATACAGCCACGTAACTGATACTCCCTGGTTCAACTAGAGGTCACAACCTCAGCAGCAGCTTCCAAGTAGAGTCATATCAGAGTGGTCCCAGAATTAAGACAATGGTGAGTACTACTACACACGAGCATCAAAATATGTTACTAATGCATTTGGGCACACTCCTCTTCAATGGCACACCAACCATATTAGGAGGATAATGGGGTTACATGTATTTCTGAAGCTCAGTCAAGGGTTCCAGGATTTCAAGAAAGGCCTCGATTGCGACGGATCATTCACTCTGGTTTGCAAAGCCTTAGCCTTAACTCGGTCTAGGGGGAGGTCTATGTCACCTGTGGGGGTGGTTGAGATCTCATGTGAGAGGTGGTCAGAGAGGTGGTTGGGGCTTATTCCTACACCTTAGCAACATCACCACTACCCTGGTATGCTCCTTCCTCCAGATCCAGGAGCTGTAATCCAGTGGGCCTAAGCTTCCCAGCAGGAAGACAGCTATGATTATCCAAATTGCAATCAGTAGGTATTTCCTGTTCAAGACAACGAGGAGGGGGAGGGGGGAATGCCACTCAGAAGTGGTACATGTATATAGTGACTGCCTCTATCCCTGTCTTCTTCAGTCATGGCAATGACCAAAACATTATAACTTTACCTACAGTGTAGATGCAAAGACAAACACATACATTGTACATACAATAGCAGCAAAGGAGTCTTTTCCAAATATGGGATGCATTATATATCATCCAGTACAACTGTACAAACTACTCTCTGCCCCCAGACTGAATACCAAACATGGTGGTTAGTACTGGTCACTGGTTACTAAACTCCGGAATGGGAAAGCACTGAGTGGAACAGCCATGAGACTCCAATGAGACACGGTCTCGATGTATACGCATCATGTATTGCGTACTGTGTAGGCCTGTAGGTTGCTAAGCATCTTCCAAGGCAAACGAGGCACTTTAAAATCGCAGTAGCCAAATAAGTCATCCTACTGCAGCAAGGAAGAACCATTCAATACAATGCTAAAATATGCTGATCAGTAGGTCACATAATAGTTATGAGAAAACTCTCTTGTCAGTGTATACTCCTGTTCTGTTCCATGCGTTCCGTATTTCAGTATGTGGAACTGTTCCATCCCATTCTGGATTTCAGTAACCACCCAAACATAGCAACCGTACTTATAAAATTCTAAGAAATGCACATTCAGTAGTTACAAATGTAGTGCTGCGCTATAGTCATGCAATAACATGTCATGTGACAAGAGCTACGTCAGTCATGTGACAAGAGCTACACTGTAGGCTACTCATGTGACAAGAGATTCACCAGTCACACAAGGGATCATTGCACAGGCACATAACCACTGCTCTGAGTAATTAACCATGAGCGTTCAACCATAGGATGCCACTAGATCTTGTTGAACCAACGGAAGCTATGAGTATCTTGCCGTTGACCTCCAAAACGTTTCATGTACAAGGGAGACCACCTTCCCTAGCCTTGCCAATCATATTTGATTCTCACAAGGGCTGTCCAAGAATTACAATTGGTATACATGTAGGATGGCGTAAACATTCTCGAGTTGTTTGCGAAATGTAACAGTTATCTCTTGCTAGTAACATCAGTCCTCTGGGTCAAAACCTTTGCTCTTCAATCTTCAGCAGTCCAATAGCCTATAAATCTAAACACTGTCTGCCTTGAGCTTGCAGCGTTGAACATCCAACCATACATATACAACGGTTGAATCGCTGCATCACTGCGGCTTCCTCATACAAATTTCCACGCTGCAAACATGGGGAATCTGTACATAGTGATCGTTTTACAAGGTTCGGAGTAAGGCAAGTTTATTGGTGCATCAGCATTAAACTTTATTGTTGTAACTTTCTCAGTCCTCTGGGTCAAAACCTTTGCTCTTCAATCTTCAGCAGTCCAATAGCCTATAAATATCTAAACACTGTCTGCCTTGAGCTTGCAGCGTTGAACATCCAACCATACATATACAACGGTTGAATCGCTGCATCACTGCGGCTTCCTCATACAAATTTCCACGCTGCAAACATGGGGAATCTGTACATAGTGATCGTTTTACAAGGTTCGGAGTAAGGCAAGTTTATTGGTGCATCAGCATTAAACTTTATCGTTGTAACTTTCTAGGCAACCAGATCTAGTTATGTGTGGAAGAGGTTCAACATTGCTACCATACCCTTGGTTACGACTACCTTTGGACTGGCTATGTATAATGAATCTCCAAAGATCGTACAGCATTCTTAAAACTCCAGCAGTCACCCATGCATGTCTACTGACCATGTTTACAATCCATGGCGAACACAGTGTCACAGTACAGTACAACACCATACTCACATCCCATATCCACACATACTACTTCACCACACACACCCCTAAAGCGAAACCTGTTGTTTGAGTGTCCCACACTTATATACTTCTAGCTGAAGGGGTTCAACTTACGCTTGCGTTTCTTCTCATCGATGAAATGTATCAGTTCGTGCGAGAAAGACGCCAAACGGCTAAAACACGGTCTGGGACGCTTCAAACGAGGTGATTTCACAGCGTGGCGTAGTTGCACATACGTATGTAGTTGTCAAACTGGTTTTAGCCACGCCGAGATCACGTTCGCGGTCAAGTGCTCTTTTAGGCTAAAATTTGCGCGCATGCCTAACATTTTTGGCCGCATTGTTTTGGTTATGACGTCTTTATTGTTCAATTTAGGAACGAGCGGTAGCGATCAGTGATCGCGATTGTCAACATGTCCGACTCCCTGGACTCCTTATTGGAGAAAGCGCTAAGTGGCTCTGGTGTGCGCTCTGCACAGGACGCGCTGGTAGTTGCGCTGCACGCCTGTCTCCTCTCTGGAGGATTTGTATGCGTTGCAGTTGGAGACGAGGTATACATGCCGTAAGGGGTGCGCTAATTGGAAAAATATTATGCACCAGTGCAGTCACATGAGTCATATTTATGAACTGCCATGTTGTCCTTACCGAGCTGTTACCCAACCCCAAATTATGGGGTATCACTCCCATAGACACTGTAGTCACAGCTGCGACCAGGGTCAAGAAATTCTGAATCAATATTTTTTGCTGCTTGACCACATTGTAAAAAGTTCTTGACAGTGTGACTGTGCCGCCATTGACCGTTTGACTATGTGCACATATTGCTGACCGATAATATACGGAAGAATGCATAATGACTCCACCCCTTCCTTAGTATACAGGGTCAAGATACTAGCCTCGTACCCAGTCCCACGCCCAGCTTTCCGTCGCTTGCAGTACGGTAAAGCGGCGGAAAGCTGGGCGTGGGACTGGGAACGAGGCTATCAAAATGCCTGGTCAGTGGTCACAGCTGTGAGTATTGCTAATAGTGGGAGTGAGACCCCTTGTACTTTGACCTTAGCATATGGAGTCTATAGTGCTGATTCTTCCTGGAGGTACTAATCAGGACACATCTTTGGGTTTGCAGGGTGTAAGTATTGTTGGGGTTCATGTATCTCGCAATTGTGGTCGCCATGTTTACTTGTAGCATTTCCTGTATTTTACAGTGCTCATGTAATGTAGGCATATATAGCTGGAGCTGTTATGAGACCCTTCCAATCCCTATCACACACAGATACAGCCTCGTTCCTAGGCCTCCACGCCCAGCTTTTGTCGCTTGCAGTAGGACAAAAGCTGGGCGTGGAGGCCTGGGAATGAGGCTAGCCATTCCCACTGCCAGTATTTGATCGCTTACAGTATTTGCATACTGTAAGTGATCAAATACTGGCATGATCAAGTACTGGCATGATCAAGTACTGGCATGATCAAGTACTGGCATACTGTAAGCGATGAAATCCTGGCGGTGGAAATGGCCTGGGAACAAGGCTAACACAGACATGCACTGGCCGTATCATTTGCTAGACCCCACATTGTTCATGCTAGTCAAATGCTCTTACTACTTCAGGAGTGCAATCCTGCAGTTTAGGTTATAAGTCATCTGACTAGTATCTAACTGGTGGTTTGCATGTATATGTCTCAGCAATACGATGACTTGATTGTGATGTCATAACCCAAAATATTGGCCTTGCTCATTTGTATCTCATGCTCAGAAGTTTGATGAAGAGCATACTAAGACCCTGGCAGTGCTCTCCTCCCCCGACTCCCCTGCGCTCCCAGCCGGGTGGAATGGCCTACAAGATGTGTATTCCCTGCAATACCGTCACGTCAAATCTCACCAGCCGTGCCTTGTGAAAGTGATACCTTTGGGAGGACAGCTGTTAGTGAATGCCCTGGTATGCAGACTCAGAGATTGGATTTCAGAACTTTATTGTTACCACCTATTAGTTCGCTCATGGATACATAATTAGGTCTATGTCTCCTTTTGCTTTCAGTCATTGATCATGGCCCATCAAAACATTCATGCTATCGGCATCTTGACCATTTGCTCCTCCCTCCTGCCCTCCCTTGATCTCTCTTCCTCACTCCCTCCTCTCCTCCCCTCCCATTCCCTCCGTTCTCCTCCTTTTTACCCTTGATATTCCCTCTTCCCTTTTCCGCCTCACTCTTTCCTACCCCCCTCCCCCCTCCATCTCTTTCCTCTCCTCTCCCCTGTCTTCTCGCCTCCCTTCCCCACCTCTCTCTTCTGTTCTCCTCTCCTCCCCTCCCACCCCCTCTCTGTCCTCTCCTCCCCTGTTGTCCTTGTTTCACATACGCATGCTGTTATGCAGGCTGCTTGTAGAAGTGATGAGGTCTATTCAGTGACCTTAGATGTCTCTAAGTTTGTGAAGAACACTTCAGCAACTGAATACTTACAAAGGTACTTGTAATCTTGCTGCCATAGCAACAGGCATATTGATACTGTCTAAAATGCGTACTGTACTATGTGGACAGATCATTTGTGGCTAACTCTTGGAGTGCATTTTGATTGCACTCGGGCAGACAGATCTCCTGAACTATCAGATGGCAGATAACCTCTGGCTTGTACCTCTTGGTACAGTACATCGTAGTATGGGGACATTAATTTTGACATCAGAGTATGGGCCAAAGCCATGCATAATCAACACTCCATGAAGGACGCAGAATGGGCCTGGCAGATTACCACCCTATATGTCCCAACCCTTCTCCTGTCAGATTACCACCCTACCTCCTGGCCATTACCTCCCTAGGTCCTGGTAGATTGCCATCCTATATGTCCTAGCAGATTACCACGCTACCTCCTGGCAAGAGTGTATAATACATGTAATAAGAAGAGAGTATCGAACTCGCTATAGGCTAACGTTGAATGTATGCGGAAAGTAACGTGACATCCGGTATGGTGCTAATGTCAAAAACACAATTATAGATTCCATGGCTACCGTACCACAGCTAGCTAGCCTCTTTGACTCGACGATCAAAGCTTGCGTGCAGCAAGTAAACTCGGCCATATTGGGGAGTACAATAGTTGACGAGTCCGTGTGGATCACGTGCACCATACTGGATGTCACGTTAAATTCAACGTTAGCCTATAGCGAGTTCGATGCTCTCTTCTTATTATTATACACTCTTGCTCCTGGCGATTACCTCCCTAGGTCCTGTCAGAGGTCCTAGCAGATTACCAACCCTTTGTCCTGTCAGATTAAGACCCTATATGGGGGGGGGGGGGGGGGGGGGGGGGGTCCCTGTCTCTCCCATCCAATGGTGTGATCTATACACAACTCACTTGAGGTTCTGGGAGAGTCCCTGTCCTCCCATCTCGATGGCCATGTGGGTGATCTATACATAACTCACTTGACGTTCTGGGAGCTCATTCATTACACTGTTCTGAGTTCGAGGTTGCCCACACACAGTTAAGTTGCATGTAGGGATGTATGTTCCGTGTGTCTACCCTGGACATCACACACTTGAAGAACATACCAGAACAGTAACCACATGTTGTGCCAACATGCCTCACACAACCTTCCAACGCTGGTTTGATGTTCAAATGCATGAAAGAAACTTAGGTCCATTTCCTGTACAAGTGCATGAAGAAACTTCAGTTCATCTGTAACAGATGAAACCAGCTGTATTGCTAGTCTAAGACTGGTGACTGCTTTGTAAGTGTTGCATCTCTCTCGGAAGTCTTTTCCTAGTTTTCATCCCAGTGCCTTTATAACTAATGTATCTTTTGTCCGAACCTAACTAGTTCTAGTCTGAAGACTGAAACTATAAGTGTCACCTCAAAACTCTATTTTAGCTATATACAGTTGTATAATCCTTCTAGTTTAAGTATATGTTATATACAACTAACTTACACTATGCTTAGGCTATTCTAAGGTGAGTACACTGTTTAGACATAGATATTGTGGTGTAGGCACTCACCGATCAGTGGTAGAGGCATCCGTGATACTTGACTGAGGAGGCAGTAAAGGCACGAGCCCTTGGCTAGACTAACAAAGCTAGCTCTTCGCTTTCTCGTGCACGCGATCGCTTACAGTATGTGTGCGCGGCCAGCTGCAGGCCTGTTATTTCCCGCAAATACAGTAACCTGATTGGTTAGAATAGCCTACATGTAAGTATAGTATAATGGCTAGTTACGTACTGCCCTGTGACCTTGGATTGGAGGCTCTGCCAACACATGTACCTCAACCAACTGTACCACTAATGCTTGACCTAACCTCGTTCCCAGGCCCGAGACTGGGAACGAGGCTATGCTTGACCTAACACATAGCATCCTCTCCCTGTTTGTTTCTTTCTAGCTAGCTGTGTTTAATTTACAGGTCATCCCCCTTGCATGTCCCAGTATTACTGGTTATTTCAGTTGTGCCAACTAAACAGCTGATGACAAGTCTCTGGAGCCAAAGCTGTTTACGCTGTGTTTGTGCTCCTAACATAGCAGTGAGCGATTATGACAACTAAGGAAAGTAAAAACCAAAAACAAAGAATGTGGGTAACCCATACTGAATCAACACTAAACATGCTTTTTGTTTGGAGCGTTCTCATCCGGAGCATGGCGGTGTTTGAAGCCCCCTTGATACTGCAGCTTCCTTGCTTGCTCCATTGTTTTGAAGTTCGCTGTCTGCATGACTCGTTGTCTGAGTGTTCAGTTTCTGCGAAACTGATCCAGTCTGTGAATGATCTCCCTTCACCCCACCCACTTAGCCTCGTCCCCAGGCCGTGTGGGCTGGGAACGAGGCTACCCACCCACTACATGCTGGTTGCCAAGCACCTTAGCGGGAGGCAACTAATCATGCAGTGTAGCTACGTTGTGTTTGCTTACAATTTAAATTTCTGTCTTGGGAATTAATTATACTACGTATATACATTTAGATGTCTAAGATACATGTAACTCTTACTAACTGAAACTTTTTAGTGAAAGTAAAAAACTAAACCAAAATGTTGTTAGCCATACTAAACAACACTAGTCAATGAGGCTGGATGTTTCCAGCTGTGAACTTGTGCACAATCTCATTTCCTCACTCAGCTCATTCACAAACCTACTGCAGCTCGTAACAACTCTCAACAAGGAGATAGAAGCAAAACTGGCCCAGACGTAAGATTGCAATGTTCGTATGATTTCAATGGCAGTGGCCACACAGGCATGTACATGCATGCATGCCCTCTGAGAGAATTTGAATATCAAAGTGCTCTGTGGAGGGATTGATTCTAGGCCTGAACAAATTATTTTGTTGTTTAAATTTAGTCGACTGATGGACTGAACTAAGGCTGTTGACTAGTCGATGACCTTACTCCATCAAGTGGATTTGTGCATTTTATGCCTTAAGGTCACGACTATTTACTTAGCAATTTTTAGTGAATTCAAAGAAATCGCTGAATATTGAACCCACTGACGATATTAATTCACACACGTCATGTACATGTACATGATTGTGATGTCACACACTAACAGAAATTCCATAGTCACTAGAGGATCTACTGCTAATTCCTCCTGGCCGTACATGTAGATGGGCTCAGATTTCAAATGTGTGACACTCTTAGACGTGTTTGTTTATAATCCTACTGACGTTCATACTCAGATGTGAGAAGTGCCGAGGAGGTGTGGCGGCAGGAGGGAGGAAGGAGAGAGACCCCCTGAGGGAGGACCCCCTGAGGGTAGGCCCACCCAGACAGCCAAGAGTGCCCTATAGGGACCCTGACCCACTGTGAGTGGTTTATCTGTGGTCACATGACCTACAACCAATCATACTCCTTGAATCAAGTCACGTGACCTTACATTAGGCAGTGTAAATTGTCTGTAGTAGAACCGGACCTATAGGCAGTCAATCCCAACATGGTAGCCACCATACCATATGGGTTGATTGTTACCCCGCGCGTGCATGCGCGAAGCGGGGTTAAGCAATCGGTTTTGTCCGTCTGTCAGTCAGTCAGTCGTCTGTCCAGTCAAAAAAAATTTGAAATCTCGCCACATAGACCCTCATAAACCATCGAAAGGGAGTCAAACAATAGCAAATAGCAAAAAACTGCTCTATGTGTACCTGACTGAAGTCAAAGGCGCTTCCTTTCGCCGTATTTCGGCTATTTCCTACTTTTCATAACTATTCATAACATTGGCTCCACCTCTTCGTGACCTCAGAGTCCCACCAAGAACAGGACACGCAGTGCATTTCGAAACTTCATGTTTCGAGATGAACGCTAGGAAACAGTATTTTCTCACGATTTATGTACTTCACAGACGTCGTGATTATTGTTTAGGCTGTTTTTTCCAGCTATTTCCTATTATTCGTAACACTTGGCCCCACCTCTTCAGCTTCACAATATGCACGTTGTTGTATATACGGTAAGCGGTCACTCCCACACTTTGGATATGGCCATACACGAACACAGCATACACGATATAGCGGCTAGCACCTGTTCGATGCGCATTCGCAGAGATGTCACGTCGATTGTAGCTGCACTGTATCCTGTAGACATTCCGCGTGGGGTACATGTATGTGTTCTATAAACACCTCTAGTACTCCAAGTGATGATTATTCAAAGGTTGAGTATTTTACAGTTTATATGTACCCCACTCACACCCACACCCACTCACTCCTACATCCACACCCACTCAACCCCACACCCACTCAACCCCACAACCACACTCATACCCATACCCACACATACCCAACCACTCACACAATCATACGTACCTCAGAGCAGAACCAGGACCTTTTGGATTAGGAGAAGGGGACAGGCTACCATTTGGGTAAGGCTAGACTACCACTGTGTGTGTGTGTGTGTGTGTGTGTGTGTGTGTGTGTGTGTGTGTGTGTGTGTGTGTGTGTGTGTGTGTGTGTGTGTGTGTGTGTGTGTGTGTGTGTGTGTGTGTGTGTGTGTGTGTGTGTGTGTGTGTGTGTGTGTGTGTGTGTGTGTGTGTGTGTGTGTGTGGTGTGTGTGTGTGTGTGTGTGTGTGTGTGTGTGTGTGTGTGTGGTGTGTGTGTGTGTGTGTGTGTGTGTGTGTGTGTCCCCGTCCGTCCGTCCGTGTCCGAGTTTCATAATCACACAAGTTTTGCCTTGGGTCAATGGCTTTTTGATACAGTATTATAGCAATGAATTTTGTGGTGTAATGAGAGCTGTCTCTCCCACCTGTTGCAGTGCTGGTGGTGGAGGGATGATATTTGATCCTCTGAGACAGGGAGGGAGGCACGGAGGATTCCCAGGCCCTGGACCAATGGGACCACTCCCACCACAGTATGTATGTACATGTATGTGCACGCCCTGGGATCATCTCGGTACCAGACCCTCGCACATGGTGTGGTATATATACGTACCGAGACTAGTACCGAGAATAATTGTCTCCAACATGTGTGTAAACTGGGATGTACTGCTTCCTGCCATTGTTGGAAAGCCTTACAAGATCTGTTGTGGGTCCTCAGCATGGATTAGCTCCGTACTGTCATGGCATGGTTAGAGACAACTGCTTGTCCATGAAACTCCTTGCAAACACAGGAGGGAGAACTACACAGCACCACTTCATCTTAGTTCAGTTACTGGAAGGCTGCTTGTACCTGTATTGCACCCGGTGCTGCCAGGACCTTGTACCCAGGTCCGACGTCCGTGTGAAATCAGAAAGGGCCTGCTCACACTTACCGTACTTCCCGTGTGTGCTGAGTCAGCAGACATCATTTTGGGCAGGCAAGGCTCATTCGTCTATTACCATTTACTACGTAGTGATTACCGCCCTCATATAATCGCCGCCCCCCCCCCCCCCCCCCCCCCCCCCCCCCCAAACCTCAGCTGCACCTCCGGAAATATGTGACACCACCCATGAATACTAACCATGGCTAATCTTCGAGTATAGTGCAAACCTCATGACAGTGAATTCGAAAACAAATAGCTAGCTGACAGTCATGCACTCAAGAATTGAGTGTGCTACATGTATAATTGCTAGCGGAGTGTTGAAGAAGAGTTTGTACTCGTCTTTATCCTCTTCGAAGGGACTGGCGGCAGAACAGAGTAGTTTGGGTGTTTCTAATCGCTGGACTGGAAAATTGACTAGAGCGGTGGAATGGGCTATGGAAACCTTTTTTGCGTAGCAATTCCCAGCTCTGCAGGTGCCTATTTACTCACTAACCTATACTCATAGCCAGCTCTGGCTTGCATTGGCATGCATTCATATATCAGGTCATGTTCTAATTTCTTACCGCAATAAAGTAGATTTTTCTGAGGTCTGACAGAGCTGAAAGGGATGAAAGAAGCTAGAAACAGTGTGCCTTCTGCTGTACATACAAATTCCGTTGTCCGTTCCACTGCAGTTGAAATTCTAAACTTTGTCACTAGCAGCATTTTGACCACTGACCCTTTCTTCCATCAATGATCTTGGGATACGCCCTAGCAAGCCCAAAGTCTGCCACCTTTGCCCTCATACTGCCATCCAGTAGGATGTTAGAAGTACAATAATAAGAACCATTAAATTTGTAAACAGACATGACTAGGTTTCACCTCTTGATGTCAAGATGGAGGATAGCAACAGCTCCTGCTTCACTGCAATGCGGAAAAGCGATGCCCAAACCAGCTTCATAAACAATGCGGAGTCTTGCCTCTATCTCAGTTTGCTTCGTGTGTACTCAGGGTACAGACACTACATTTGTATATGGCAGTACAATAGCAAAACCAGTTGATCTTAGTACCTTCTGACCATGTTCTCAAAAGTTCCAGCTGAGGTCCAGCATCAAAGGACAGGCAGGTGGGGGCTCTTCAAAATCACTCGTGCGAAGGGTGTGGCCGCACGGCCGTTCTTTTGAGAGGCCGTACAGCCTAAGTGACCCAGGGGTTGAACGGGGTTGACGGCATAGTTGGAATCTACTCCACTAGCACTTTTGAATGATATCCATTTTGTTGAGATACTCGTAAAGACTACCGGGAACATACTTCAGTATAGTGAACCTCCATATAAATTCGCCTACGCACATAGGTCACATGACCATGTCCAACCTCCTCTGGTTCAAGACATACGACATTCACTGGCCTCAAGTCGCGTACGACAAAGTTTGCAACAGCTTACAAAACGCATCCATCGGTCGCTGGCGCTCAGCCTTCGAACTGTTTCCAAGCTCATACTCAAACAGCTCTGTGTATCTGGGACGGTGGTGAGAACGTAAGTGGTTCTTGAGATTAGTCGTCCCTCCTGAGTGAGCAACTGCAACTCGACACAGCTTACACGTTACTTTATTTCCAACTGCTGTCTTTCCAATAGCTAGGTCCTTCATGTACCCAAAATGCCTCCATACAGGGGCTTTGTTAGCTAATGGCGTAACAATAGCTACACATGTACCTCAAGCAGCCAAGCTCCACCATAGCTAAGAAAAACTGGCACTACTGACAGCACTTCCTACTTACGACTTGATTTAAAGTACACGTGCAGTGTCTCTACGCATGCGCACTAATAACCGGTTAGGTCGATAATTGACCGGCAGTGTAAATAACCGGTCAATAACCGATTATTGGGTACCGGTTCTCAACACTTATCTGCACCTTCTATACTTTCACCTCGTCTCTTCGTCCCCGACATAGTGCCCAGACATTTTCACCGAACTAACTAGCACATGGTCGGTCACGTGACACTATTGCGCGGATATTGTTCGGTGACTGCCTGTTACCATAAGCCCCTGTATCATAATTATAACAATTGTAGGCAGGTGCTTGATTGCTACATAATTACCCCTCACACAGCAATAAAGTTAACATTCTGTCATCCTTAAATTAATCCCGCAGCCGTCCTCTTCATAACTCATATTGGAGGGCGAGCCAAGCTCCCATTGTCCAGGTGGAGTCTACCGAACCATCCTCACCCGCAAGTGGTTATCCTAAACCTGAACTCCCCAGTGGTACTTGGGGTTGCAGCAGCAGTTACTGGTTTTCAGGATCAGTGTCCTGATAGACAAACAGCTGTTTCATCTGCGACGGATATTGGCGACACAAGTCCTGATGCTCTAGACCTTTACACAGCGCTCCAAGTTGAGTCAGGCGTTTGAGGATGATCTCATCAAAAATTAAGCCCTGTAGCAGCCTGCATTTGCTCTCAGTTGTTATGGAGGCAGTTGAAGGCCAATAGGACTGGGTCCACCCCATCCAGCTCCCTGTGTACGTTCCAAGTCTTTTTCAGCCCTCCGTGAGCATGAGAATGCTGCATGCCCCCCGCCACAAACCGAGCACATGTGCCGGAGCTTGTACTCTTCAAACGTGCATCGGCCCTTGTTGAACAGGAAGCATACATCTGACCTGGCCCCCTTGACCGGTCTAGGCCCACCGACATGCTCCTCGGCCCCTTGGCTGGTCTAGGCCCACCAACATGCTCCTCACCCCCTTGGCTGGTCTAGGCCCACCGACATGCTCCTCACCCCCTTGGCTGGTCTAGGCTCACCGACATGCTCCTTCCTGGGTTTCTTGTGACTGCCGTCAGCACACTCCTCCGACGGCTGCAAGGTAGAACTGCAGTGCTTGCACGCCCTCTGGCAGGCTCTCCCAGTAAAAATCTGATTGTACAGGCCTGCATCAATTTGAGACCACTTCCGGTTCCTAGTGGCCGCTGCCTTATCCCTGTATGCCACGTCATACAGTATCCATGCTTATCCCTAGGCCCTGTATACCCATCTCATGGTAGAGTATTCTGAAAATGGAGCATTAAAAAAGAATGAGTATCTGAAGGCATTTGTTCTAGATTGCATGTAGCGGATTCAAAACTGATGGAACCTAGTCACAGTATTGGAGGGGGAGCTCTGTTGATGAGGTAGTTTGTGAACTCCCGTATCCCATTCAAATTTTATAGGTGGAATCGGAACACGGTGTGGTCAGTGTGCAATGAACACTGGTCTAGCATCTGTACCTGTCTTGGGGTCTGGTGATCCTCATGGTACAGCATTTTGTACACTGTGCCTGCTGCTCCATTACACAGGCTGACCTCCTGCCACAGGTTAGCCCCGCTGCAAGGAATATACAGGGAATAATATCTTCAGGTTTGGCAGAGGCAGCTGTTGCATTGCTGTGAATGGCACTTATGCTTGCAATCGGTTCACAAAGTGAGCACAGTTTTTCTGGGGTGACGTAGCAGTGCATGATACTTGCCTGGTCATAATACAAATCGCATTGTATCATCGAAGTAGCCACAGTTACTGGCCTTGTGAGCTAGGATTACTCTGCAGCAGCATCTGCCAGTCCTCCTGCGTGTCTCATGCGGAGCTTATGGAAGCGGTGGGCTTCTGGTCTACACCACCTTGACAAAGGTCTTGGTTCAGAATAATGACAGTGTGAAACACCTGGTAGGCCATGGAGTAACCTTGGCAGTGTGTTCACTGGTGGTAGCTGGCCCAAATCACAGAGAAGCCACCAAGGGGCAATTCAAACTTACCAGTAGTCTGTCGTAGCCACTTATCAACCCATGCCAGCATCCGCTGCCCTATCATTGACATTTCTTCTATGATGAGATAATGCTCATTCTGAGCTGAAGGAGGCTAATGTTGAGGTCAGCAGTGTAGCAGTCGAAGAGGGACTGTTGTACCACTAGTGCTGACTCAGCACCTTGATTGGCCAATTCCAGTGAGAGAAATTTCAAAGGGTAACAATGCCGAAGGTACAACTGACCAATGAGAGGCTGAGCAGCAATTGAGTTGCCTCCTGTGCACTGAAGTCCCTGTCACCAACAGCACGGATCATGCGTGCCATGATCCGTGCTGTTGGTGACAGGACTGCAGTGCTGACCTAGTGTCACCATCATGACGAATCCTGCTCAAAGTTGGGGCAACTTGAAAAGTAGGGAAAGGGACACTGGATGTGAACGGGAACGGGACACGGGATGCAATGTGACAAAGCTTTGTCACATTGCAGCGAGTTGACAAAGAATAGCCTCGTACCGAGGCCTTCTCACACCAGCGTTTGTCGCTAGCAGCGGTAAGTATAGTACTGCAAGCGGCACACGCTGGGGTCAGAAGGCCTGGGTGCGAGGCTAGATGGAGATAATTCAAGTCGCTTCACGTATTGTCCTTGGACATGCTTGGGACTCACAAAGCACCTTTCCTCATTTCCTTTTTCTTCAATTGCAAGTTTGAGTTCGAAGAAACTGAAGCCTTTGCATCAAACTGCGTCAACGTGTTTACTTACTTCGCTAGAGGGAACTGCCAGAGCTACAGCCAGCCGGCTTTGTGTGCATCATCAGAGCGGTTCTCGATGACATCAATCACCTGCATTCAAGTCCTGATACTGATGCACGACCTTGTTCTCAACATTAAGCTGATTAAATCCACCAGGTCAATTCTTTGAAGCATTTTCGGTGTATGTGTACCTCACAATTGTATGCCTCTCATGGGGATGACGTGGTGGAGTCCATCAAAGTTGATCCCAGGTACCGAGATCAAAAGAGTAGTTGGATTTCCAGCCAGTCACATCATAGACAGGGACGATAGACATTTTTAACAGGTAAACCACCCCAAAGAACTGCCAGAGCACCAGTAGCACACAACTACAACCTGGCTAGCTAGGTCAAGCTCTACAGTTAGCTCCAATGGCAATGACCCAGCAAGATTCTCATTGGTTGCTACATAACAACCCATAGCAACTGTTTGCCGTCATCATGTTCCTAGGCAACAGAATGCGTTTGATGTCGGCTACTAGGCGATGGTGACACAAAACACTTATATCACGCCCATGAGGGATGTATCCGGTTTAAATCGCGACGCCCAAAGGCGTGAATAACTAGGTTTGACCTCAATCCAACCGACTGTTCCCATTCCTGTCCTGTTACCCATTCCCTGCTTTTCAATTGGCAAAAATTTGTGTTTACCTTTTCTGTGACCTTTGTGCTATTGTGTTATGCTGCATGTCTCTCTCTCTCTCTCTCTCTCTCTCTCTCTCCACCAGTCATCCTCCTGGAGCTCGTTTTGACCCTGTGTCCCCATTTGGCCCAGGAGCGTACCCATTACCCAGCCGCCAACCAAGGGGAGGGGGAGGTGGAAGGGGAAGATGGACCCAGGAGTAAGTAGCAATGGAGTTTACATGACAGTAGGTCAGTAGATGGAGTGTGCTAGCCTGCCATTTTGAGTACCCTAATTGTTTTTTGATGAACCGTACCGTAGTCGCTCTTTACTAGGCGTAGCTCACTTATAGGCGCATATTTTTTGGTGCAAGTTTGACTCCCGTCCCAGCTACTCTTTATTAAACGCTGCAGTCTTCGTCCGAAACTATGCCATTTTCGATCCTACGGAGTGGAAAAAGCTATCAGTTGAAATGAAGAGCACTTCCAATTTGAGGAATGTCAATCGAAATTTAGCACATCTCGCTTATAGACACATATTTCCTTCGTATGGAGGTATAGGCGCGTGCTAATGACGAGTGACTATAGTATGAATACAGACTGTAGTGTTGCTGGTATTTAAAGGTACTGGACGTCCTCTGATCACTGGTGTAGTAATTACCTCTAGTGATGAGCTACCTGGTGCATGTTTAGCCTCGTTCCCAGGCCGTGTGGGAGGAGAGAAGACGTCTTCTCTCCTCCCACACGGCCTGGGAATGAGCTATCTGGTGCATGTTAAGCTAGGCTACTATTAATTGCGAGTACAGAATTTAGCAATTTGAAGATACCTCAGATTTGCCGGGTACTGATTTTAATGATTTTAACAGAATCAGTCATAATGATTCATTGTGGTGTATAATGCTATTTAGAAGTAGCTTCGCTTGCTCAGCTACTGCCCCCTCATTTGCCTCGTAAGCAGTCCAGCGCTGGGCAGCTCTCTGTTCAGAGGTCTGATGAACTCTCACCTCCAGCACTACAATATCGATTGCGTCCGCTTCAGCTGCTGCTCCCCAATTGCATCCACTTCAACTGCTGCTTCCTGATTGTGTCGCCTGAGCTACTGCACCCAGATCGTGTCCGCCTCAGCTACTGCTCCCCGATTGCATCCAATTCAGCTGCTGTTCTCGGTTGTGTCTGCTTGCAGCCCCAGCTATTCTGGAAGGTTCCATTATTGTATTAAAGTACAAAGGTCGCACATCACTAGTCTAGCCCTGTCCCCCGAACATCCCACTGCTGTTACACAGACGGACGGACGGACACACACACACACACACACACATTAAAATCTTAATGTTTTGATTGTTTTTAGGGAACACAAATTTTAGCAAATTCACCTGTGCTCATAGCCTTAGTGTACAGTTTATCCTCACAGTATGTATTCATCAGACTGAAGCGTATGACTTGTTACAAATTCTGCCTCTTCCAGACCTGATCCAGACCACCTTCCTCCCCCTGGCTATGATGACATGTTCTCATAGAGCTCATCGCAAGCAGAAAAATTGTCAGTATACAGTAGGGTGCGGTGATCACTTCGCTACCTGCAAGAATGTTCTGCAACAGTACTGACTAATTCGTCAGGGGGAGTGGTGGTTTATTATTAATTTTGTTTTGTGGATCTACTGTAGATTTTTACAGCATGCATGGACATTTCCAGTTTCTCTAAAGTGCATGTAGGTATCAAAATTATGTTTGGTAATGTCATGTGATAATAATAAATATTCTTTAGCCTCGTTCCTAGGCCCCGTCCAGCTTTTCGTGAAACCGAAAGCGGCACACGGGCCTGGGAACGAGGCTAGATTTGTTATGTGGATGTCTTAATGGTGGTCAGGCAAAGTCGCTGTTAGCAAGAAACCTTACACAATGCATTACAATTGTTGCCACAAGATCAAGTATGCCATGTTGCCTGTGTGTACTAATTAGTATTATGTGTGCTGCATAGGTCACCATTATGCATCAGATTCTGTTTTCTTGCAATGGCTGTACAAGTTTAAAGATAAAGATCAAGAAGCAATATGCAAAATTTGATTCCTTGTCATTCCCAAGTTTCTACAATCGTACTTCACAGCCTTGCTGTGTCAGTCTTGTATTTCTCATTCATAGATGTTGAAGTTCGCTGTTGACGAATGAAGTTTATATACCTAGCTAATTTACTGCATCCCTGGGGAGGGAGAGTTCCGTGGTATACTACCTGCTGCTGATGTGGGATGAGAGGGTCCATGCATGCATGATGGCATATGGAAAGGAGGAACCACTCTGAGAGCTAGTTAATGAGTATATATACTGTATAGTTGCAACAGACACTATAATTATTCACCACATAAGGTGTGCCTAAAGTTCCGTTTCTACTTAATGTGTTCACATGTAGAAAGCCTATAGCAAGGGCATTGTTCTACTTTTACAGAGCTAGGAGGTTAACTGGACACATTTTCTGTGCATGTAAATGTGTCCAACTCAATTCACGAGGATCGATGTGTTCACAGTGCATGTGTGGAGGTGGGGGATTGTCCAAATTGTGTAAAATTGCATTAAAAATCGTACACCCCAGCCCCTTTGAAGAATTAAAATGCCTCAAATTCAGAACCTTCTAAACACATGTTTGCAAGGACTCCTACTTTGGGGGGTGCCAACTGGGATTTGTGCCTAATGTTCGCTTGATGCGTTCACACAATGGGTCCATATTTGATAATACCAGGTGGTTGACATGAGTGCATTATAAAAGAAACAGTATACATGACTTGTGCTACACATAAGAAAAAAAGTTAGTTTTATATATGGAATGCAGTGAATTCAGGAACCTGCAAGACAGTTATGCAACTGGTGCATGTTTAGTAACATATCAGTAGAGTCACAATTTAATTCTCATGTAAAGAAAATAATTATGGACCATTGTGAGACAAGGAGTTAGTTATTGGTCCAGCCAGACACGTACCTGCATCCATGAGGCCATGCAGGTCTTGGATAGTGACCTCAGACATGAGCAGAATCAATTCAAGTGCTTTCCTGTCCAAGCAAGAGTTCGAGCTAATAGAGTGGGCGTACTTTCGAGTAATGATAGCCTCGTTCCCAGGCCTTCCACACCTCCAGCTTTTGATCGCTTCCAGTATGGTTTTAGAAAGTGATCAAATCTCCCTGCCAACTGACGAGGTAAAAATAATAGGTGAAATCATGATGGCTAAAAATCACAACACAATAATTAGGCTGTTGCCTTAGGTATGTTGCACAACCCCTGGCAATATTAGTTACACTCCTGGTAGGGGAAAAATTGTGCCACGTAATATAATGTAATATTATGCGGTTGCCCTCGTAATGGCATAGGAAAAACTAATTACAAGCAATAAAACTGACCTCCAAAGTCTACGGATGGTAAAGGGTTAACTTAATAGGACCATGAAAGTCATTTCTCACAAAATCTAATTCAGCTGTAACTGTATGATACCAGTGACACCTCGCTTCTCTAAATTGTATTTTGCAATATCTATATCGTCCAGTAGTCTCTCCACTTCTACAGCAAAGTCTTCAATATAGCTGGGAATCTCTCTCAGCTGCTTATAAACACTCTGAGTTGCTCGTGTCTGCAGTTGATCATCCCTCAAACCGACCATCTCTTCTAAGTTGGACTTGATGTCATCGATCCAAATGTCTTTCTCACGCATGAAAATGAAACTGTTACTTAAAACAGAGTTGAATCGTGTTCGTGCATTCTGAAACTTCTCCGGAAGATTTTGAAGACTAACTTCATCCAGCGTCATCCTCTTGGGCTCTCCTTCATCCTCCACTATCTGGATATCTGCCGCCCTTCCTGCATATTCGCGCAAGTGACCAAAGCAGCGTGTGAGTTCGGTATCGGCAGGGAGATTTAAAAAATCGGTGAAATCTTGCAACGATTCCTTAATTACATCACGCTGTAACACCAGCATATTGTATGTTCTAACAATGTTTGCGGCATGGTTTAACTGTTGAACATCCTGGGACAAAACCACCTTGGGGGCATCGTGGAAAGGATATGTTTCTCTTCTGTGTGGAGTCGGGGGCATATGAACTACTGAAGGGGATTCACGCACCCCTACTGGAGTACAGTGCAAGGAGCCAGGGTTCCCTGGAAATGATAGTACTTCTTCATCACTCCCGTGGATCTGACGGTGATATGCAACACTGTCTGCAAGTAAAACAAAGTCAACATTAGCTTTCACTGTTGCCACCCCAGCTTTTGTCACTGGCAGTTGAGTTGAACTGTCTACTGTACTGTGAAGGGGGTGTAGGCTTGGAATGAAGGGTCTGATCATGCTGGCTGCGATCGAAACACTAGGCATAGTATACATAGGCTACCCGTTTTTAGACTGGAATCTAAAATTAGTTGGAATCAAAAAACTGGCTTACCTTCCATGCCTTCCATATAGTAGGTGTGTCTAGTCTTGCGTAGTTTTTAGTCTCGGGATGATAGTTAACCCCACCCACTTTAACCTTTGACCTTCAACACCAACCTTTGCGATGTCGCGGAAGAAGGGGTTCGAAAAGCTCCCTACCGATGAGGACTGGGATGATGACGATTCTCCTTTTGTTGAGGCTGAAAGTCACCTGGTGACCGTCAGTAGACTAAGGAGAGGATCTGGGAAGAGGTAGGCCTATAGCTAATGATTTGCAAATACATGGCACAACAAACCGTATTGAACAACAAACCGTTTTGAACAACAAACCGTATTGAACAACAAACAGCACCCATCAACAATTCTTAACACCCAAGCTGGGTAGCGTAGCCTCATTTCCAGGCCTCCACTCCCAGCTAGTGACTTGCAGCATGAACTGGGAACGATTTTTGAGCTGCAAGCAGCAAAGGCTGGGGGTGGAGCCCTGGGAATTGAGTTGTACTGTCATGGGCCGCAAGGCATCTCTACATAATATTACCACTTGTTCAGTAATATGTTTGTTCACAATTGTGAGCTTTAGCGTCACGAACAAAGAATACCAGGCCGGGGGGCTGCTCTGCCAGGGGGACTAGACATATGCAAGTGTGCAATGACATACAAGAGCGCTAGTACAGAGGCTGGACAAGCTTGCCCGACATCGATGCATTCAGTGTATAGTTTGGTTAGTGATTAACTGTGAAATTCAATTCAATTCCAGGTGCTGCCTGTGTGTCGTCCTCCCCTTCACTGTGCTTGGTGTGCTAGTGTTAGCAGCCGTGATCATAGGGCTGGCAGTATATGCCACATCAGGTATGGACAAGTTGGGGGGGGGGGGGGGGGGGGGGGGGGGGTTGACAGGGGTACATTCATAGGACATGTTGATCGGTGCAGGGGGAGGTGCACATGGGCACATATGACATGTGGGTGGGGTTGTTGGGTGGAATACATAGGAGATGGGGTTGGTAGTTAAGCGGAGGATGATGTACATTGTATGACTTGTAATCAGGTACACTGATGTGCTAACATTACAAGTATTCCCTGAGAGTATGACCAGCACATGTTATCCCGTATATATACCCACAACAGTGAGCATGTCTCTCCTCCCTTCTCCCCTATGCCTTTATATTCTATGATAGGTGCAAGCCATGGTCCAGGTGGTGGTGGGGGTTCGGGCAGTGGGACTGGTGGTACCATCACTCTCCATGTCAACACGACACTTCTGGCCCAGTCAGGGGACTGGGTGACTGTGACGTGGGAGAACGTGGACAGTCCCTCCTCCAGCGACTGGATTGGAGTGTACTCTCCCCCCGTCAATGGGACAATTGATGCCAAAAACCATGCTCCAATTAAATTTCAGGTTTGTTGATATTGTTGGTGACATACGTAACTGATTCATTCCCGGCTCCCAGGGGGGCTATCGATGAGTCACAGAAGGATCAAGCCTGGTTTACAGCAGAAAGGGGTGAAAGGAACGTCTGTCTGCACCTTACGCTTTCCGCATGCTGAAAGCAATTAAAGTGTACAGTTGGTTTGCCCCTTCCCCACCCTCTAATTCGCTGAAATATTGATGATTTTGAAGCAGCTGGAAGTCGATCTAGGAATGCCCATGCTAATTGAGATTTCATTAGGGAGAGCCATGATACAGGCAGCCTGAGAATTAGGCTACAGCTGCTAGCTGTCAGCATAAGCTGGTGGATGCAATCAGAGTCTGCTGAAATGTCCACGAGCTGAGAGTAAGACCTGAGGCATCTATCTGAGTGAGTTGTGCCACGTAAATGGTTGATCAAACCTCAAAGCTTGCAGGAAAGGTCTACAATGATTCTTACTACACTGTTGTGATCGCTATCATGCAGTGACACAAACGTATAACTTCTTATCGTTCCTTTCGCCGCCATTGCAGACTCGATCGACCGAGCATGGTCTTCACGTGACATGTGGAACGAGCTGTAATACTTAGCTTGCACTACCAGCGAGTTGCAACCAGGGTTGCAACGGCTACCAGGAGTGTGGTTGCCCCTCAAAGAGAATAGGTGTTTATAGATTCTTGTTTACATGTTGATTTACATAGTATCCACGTTTACACAACCTTGTTGTGTATATGTATGACATTCCCTTGAGGGCTGGATTGCAACAGCATTGATGAGTGGGTGTCGGTGTGGTTAGTGTAATAGAGCAACTTAAGATGGGTTCTGTGTAGCCTCGTACCCAGGCCCTCACGCGGAACGCAGAAGAGGGCCTGGTGACACATGGCAAAATTCCCAATCAGCACAATTGCGTCAGCAATTACATTCCTTACTTGGATGCATTTGAAATCACGCAGAAGGTAGCTGTTGGTGATGGCTAAGTAGAACGTCCTTGCCAAGGAGCGACCAGAGGTGAGTCTTGAAGGCTACAACAGCGGTGTTATCAAACGGCTACACTTTTCACAGGGTAAAGAATGTAATTACTATGCAGTAATTGGCAATGGACGTACGTGATTTGCCTACCCAAAATCAAGACTGCTGAGCTCAGCACATACGGGAATTTTGCCAAGTGTCACCAGGCCCACTTCTGCGTTTCGCGTGTGGGGCTGGGAACGAGGCTAGGTTCTGTGTGTGATTTCAAGCTGATGTACTGGATTTGTGACGAAGTATGGGAAAAATATTCTGAACTACGAAACCTTGAATTTGAATTGTGATGTTTGTTGATCTCTGTTCCGGGAGTAATTAGGTATAGGCAATTATACTCTACTAGCAGAACTCCACCTCATGGGTTGTATCCAGCTAGCAGCAGAAGCGTCCAACCCAGCCTAAAATCCCCTACTGTCAACCAGCTCTACACCCTGCCTCCTTCAGCTCACCAGATGGTAGTGCTGCAAACGTGGCGAGTACAATGTTGCTCTGTGTCACCACTCTATGGCAATTTTCAGCAAATGCTCACACAATAGCATCACATTTTACGGATTAGGAAAATGACAATGAAAAGGGTGTGGTCAGTGATATATTACGACACATGAGAAGTGTGATGTACGCATGACAACCACATTTTCTGTTTGTACGTACATGTAGTAGTAGAAAATAACACTTGGGTGGCTTCCGTTTATCTGCAGCATGCTGATTTCACCTCAACACACATGAGCGAGGGCAGTGGGTCACTGCAGTTCCGACTGGTGAACATGAGAGCAGAGGTCATCTTTGGATTCTTCAGATCTGGTAAGTGCATAAAATTATGTCTTTCACCCTACCGGATACCTTTGAACTAGAGTGTACAGTAGCCCTGCGCTATGCGACAATGGATAAGCGCTGATAACGATGTGATGGTAGACTATGGTGATGTGACAGTAACAGTACCATCACTTGGTTGTACATCATCTACCATTGCATTGCCTGTTACTTCCCCTTGTTTGCCTGCCATCAGTAATCCAGTGCTGGACAGCTCTCTGTGCAGACCTGCTGCTCCTCGATTGCGTCCGCTTCAACTGCTGCTCCCTGATTGCATCTGCTGCTCGCCAATGCACCGCTTGCATCCGTTTTGGCTGCTGCTCCCTGATTGCGTCCGCTTCAACTGCTGCTCCCCGATTGCGGTTATAGCCCCAGCTGGATTCCAATGTTCTCGAACATTCTTCACAGAGTTTGAGGTTCAGTACTAATAATTGAAATACAAAGGTCGCATGTTACTGCCCCACAAACATCCCACTTCTGTCACGCACAGACAAACACACGTTAAAATCTTAATATATTGATGCTGTGTAGCTAGGGAAGCACTACACGTGCGGTGCAGTGCAGTAGCACAACTGGTGAACAGGGACCACCTCCCTATAATACCCAATTCAGTGAACCACCATAGGAAGTTCCTTGCTTCCTCAGCTACCACATGAGCACAACTGGTGAATAGGGAACATCTATAGTGCCTGAACAATAATGTCAGGTAACGCACATCTTGAAGCACAACCAGTGAATAGGGAATGCGTATAGCTAGTCCCTGAACCGCATGTTTGCTAGGAAGTCACTAAGTTCCCACCATGAATACGACTGGTGGCTCACAAGAGTACATGTACTACTATACGTAGCTTTGGTGCTGCAAAGTGATGAAATTAGCTATGATCTCAGGTAGTTCCCGTAACCGTCGCATTGCTGTAGCCTACATGTACCATCATCCACAGCAGCTGTTCTGCACGCTGATGCACTACATGCAATGTACAGATGCAGTACTAAGTTTATTTCATTCCTTTGTAAAGCGTGATGGAAGTTGCGCACATACCCGGTATATGTGTAGATACAAGTAGCTTTGCTGGCTTTGCTTGCTCTACTGCTCCTCCTTCATTCGCCTACGTAAACAGTCCAGCGCTGGGCAGCTCTCTGTCCAGAGATCTGATGAACTTTCACCTGAGGCGCCATGATATTGATTGCATCTGCTTCAGCTGCTGCTCCCCGATTGCGTCTACTTCAACTGCTGCTCCCCAATTGCGTCTACTTCAACTGCTGCTCCCCAATTGCATCTGCCTAAGCTAGCTACAGCTCCCTGTTCACGTCCAATCAGCTGCTGCTCCCCGATTGCGTCTACTTCAACTGCTGCTCCCCAATTGCGTCTACTTCAACTGCTGCTCCCCAATTGCATCTGCCTAAGCTAGCTACAGCTCCCTGTTCACGTCCAATCAGCTGCTGCTCCCCGATTGCGTCTACTTCAACTGCTGCTCCCCAATTGCGTCTACTTCAACTGCTGCTCCCCAATTGCATCTGCCTAAGCTAGCTACAGCTCCCTGTTCACGTCCAATCAGCTGCTGCTCCCCGATTGTGCCTGCTTCCGCTGCTGCTCCCTGTCTCCGGTTGTGCCTGCTTTCAGCTACTGCTCTCCGGTTGTGTCCGCTTGCAGCCCCATCCATTCTGGAAGGTTCCAGCCCCTGTCCAATGTTTCTCGACCATTCTCACGGAGTTCGAGGTTCGGAGGTTGTAGTAAACATCCCATAAGCTTAATTGTTTGCATTGAGTGTAAAGTCAATAAGCATATGCTTGAAGCAGGGAACTGACATTCATGAAGCTTCTTCCATCAGTGATCTTAGGATACGCCCTAGCAAGCCCAAAGTCCATTCTGAAAGGTTCCAGCCCCTGTCCAATGTTTCTTGACCATTCTCACGGAGTTCAAGGTTTGGAGGTTGTAGTAAACATCCCATAAGCTTAATTGTTTGCATTGAGTGTAAAGTGAATAAGCATCTGCTTGAAGCAGGGAGCCTTGGACCGAACTGAAGCTTCTTGCATCAGTGATCTTGGGATACACCCTAGCAAGCCCAAAGTCTGCCACCTTCGCCCTCATACTGCCATCCAGTAGGATGTTAGAACTACAATAATAAAAACCATTTGTAAACAGACATGACTAGGTTTCACCTCTTGATGTCAAGATGGAGGATAGGAACAGCTCCTGCTTCACTGCAATGCGGAAAAGCGATGCCCAAACCAGCTTCATAAACAATGCGGAGTCTTGCCTCTATCTCAGTTTGCTTCATGTGTACTCAGGGTACAGACACTACATTTGTATATGGCAGTACAACAGTTGATCTTAGTACCTGCAGCTCTCCATGTTCTTTGTTTCCATGTTCTTTGTTTCCATTCTCAGGTTTGGATACCTCTACAGAGATAGCCCAGTTCCGCAATCCTGTTCCAGTAGCAATGAGTGATGTGGTCCGATTCCAGAACTGGAATGAGCCTCTGCAGGCCCACCTGGCGCTGACTGGAGACCCTACTGAGATGGTGTAAGTGTAACACAGATGCATCTTCCCCCAGCTGCTATTCATAGTTTCACAACTTAGGCAATATCACTATAGAATTGTTCTCGTCTCCTGCAGGCTGCATGTTAAATGCATTTAACATGCATGAGACTTTTATTGCCTAGCTAGGCATTGCTCGTGTAACTAGAGGTGCTCAGCAGAGCACGTACCCCGTGCGCACCTTTGACTTGACAGCTATAAGCTTAGGCCTACCACCGATTATTCATACAGCATGCTAGCTAGGCCACAATTATCAGCATGCATATGCAGAATGAGATACCGTAAGTTGTGGCAGTAATGTTAGAAATAGGGTGTGGTCAAGTTGTATAAATTAGAAGCACGACTTTCACGCAGCTTTTCTTGGCCTCTCGAGTAGATCTCTGGTCTGTGAGTTACGTAGATGCTAGTATTTTCTGAATTCTGACACTTCTATCCTGAAATAAGCCTTCAACAAGGCCTTCACTGCTCAAACCGCTCTACATCTATGGACAGACTGACAGGACAGACTGACAGACAAACCAATCACTCTACCCCCTGCTGCGCATGCGCATGGGGTAATAAATCTCACATAGAACTGATAACCTACTGGTTGTAACTAGATTTGTAACTAGGTAGCATGACCATGACCATGGTGTCTATCTCTGGAGGGTTTTCTTTATGAACTCTCTAAGCATACAGGACAGTTGACATCCTCCTTGCATATTTATAGAGCTGTGAACCTTGCACTGAATGCAATGAAGCACTTTGCTTGAGATTTGCACAATTCTGTGCAACATTCAAACAGGGCTACATGTATGTATACCAACAGGTCATGTATCTACACGACATCACATCTCTTATCCCCCTCACACATGCACTCGCTCTTCACCCATTCCAGGTTGTCATGGGTCACTCGGGACAGTCAAAATCCGACTGTGAAGTGGGGGACAGCAAGTGGGGTGTACAGTGACACCAAACAGGTACACTGCAGTCCGTCCACATGTATATATACTTCACAAATTTGTTTGGTAGCCACATACATTTACTTCACACTCTTATGAGCATGAGTATAGCAACCTAGGTGTACATAGCATCAAGTTTAGTTGGACAGCTGTTTTGAAGAGCAGCAAGCTGGAGGATGAAAATGAATGCAGTGATCAGTCTAGACCGTGGAATAGTCTGGGAATGAGTCTAGACTAGTCTGGGAATGAGTCTAGACTAGTCTGGGAATGAGTCTGGACGGTGTAGATTAGTCTGGGAATGAATTTAGACCCCGTATTTGACGTTTTGTCACTTCTTTCACTGACAGGCTACTTCTGGCACGTACAGTGCAAGTGATATGTGTGGTACTCCGGCCACTGACATTGGCTACAGAGATCCAGGCATGCTTCACCAAGTCACGATGAATAGGTGAGAATTAGTCCAGTCACTGTCTGATTCCTAATCCCATTCCACCAAAATCCCAGTCTTGGTACTGCAACTGTAGGCCTTTGCTGAGACAGTACCATCCGTGTAGTGCTAGGCAGGAATCAGAATCATTGCTTGGTCACAGCGAAGAAGATCATTCATTCTGTTCAGCTCCATTTCATTCTGGACTTAGTAGCTGATATTGTCACATTTTATGGGTAGCAAGATGCTGTTTTAGTATTGACAAGTGACAGTTAGCTTTATAAGCTGGCTATGATGTGCATTTCTTCTGCAGCTGTCAAGTTACAGCATTGAGCATATATTATAGCTTTGCGATTATTGTTTGCGATTCTGACTATCGCTCACCCCTGCCGCAGTCTCATTCCTGGAATGAAGTATTACTACCAGTTTGGAGACAACAGCTCTGCCTCGGGTAACAGTTGGAGTCGGGAGTTCACCTTCAGAGCTGCTCCGCTCCCGGGACCTGATATTTCCACCAGAGTGGTTGTTTATGGAGGTGAGAAAATGCTAATACTGCCCATGCATCTTTCCTCTTCTTTCTCTCTCTGCATACACAGGCCGGGGCACATTGTAGCTACAGTACTGGACCAATTTTCAAAAGAGCCATATTGCATTGATATCTGCAAACTCTTGCATGACTGCAGGTCATGTCACAAGATCAAGTAGTCCATGTGACCTGGTCATGTGACCTGTTCATGTGACAGACGGACCACCAGCTAATAGTTGTTCTCTTCCCCCTAGATATGGGCTGTGGTCAGGTTGACCAGAGTCTGCAGGTGATTCGTGCCCAGCAGCCAGCTATAAATACCACACGCCTAGTGCTAAACCAGATCGACCAGACAGACCTGGTGCTGCACATCGGAGACATCAGCTATGCCAGGGGATATGCAAGTGTGGTAAGAATTAAAGTCATAACAGAACTTATACAACCAGCTTGTATAAACTAGGGCATATTGGTGCGAGCATGAGCAGTTTTGCCACCAAGGAAAGACTATGGAATCAGAAGTTGCTGAGTCAGTGTCACTCAGCAAGGTCACACTCTAGCCTCGTTCCCAGGCCACGTCCTGGGAACGAGGCTAGGTCACACTCATGAGCTGTACATTTGTGGTGGTAGTACATTGTGGCCATATGTCTTTCTAGGTAGCTACCGGTAGTCTTGACCCTTCGCATGCACACGCCTCCTCATGCACGCGTGAAGGGTTCTTCCTGGTCTCGTTTGTATGGAATGGGAGTGAGGATGGAGAGTAGTCTCATGCCCAGACATCCACACCCACCAACGGAGAACGTTTGGTGGCTTGAGTACATTTCTTGTCACAGAGGCCTGTCCAGCATACATGTTGGTGTAATTGAAAGTGCGGATTGTGCTAAGAATGCAATTATCAAAGATAGATGCTCCTTTCTGGACTATTTGTCATGTAGCCCTACCTTCAAGCAGTCAGCGACGTTACTAACCCCTGAAACATTGGCTGCTAACAAAAGGGCGGTGGATTTCTTCGTTATTGCGGTATTACAGTGAACTGTTTTCTTTTAACCTGGAGATGGCTGAATGTTTCTTAGAAGCTACGAAGGGGTGTCATGAACCAACAATGAAGTAAGTCCTCCTCACAAGCTGTTTAAACTGAGCTGTTTTTGACTTCTCGATCAATCGGTGATGTAATCCACAATAATTACGTGCGTGCTCTATGGTTTCATTGACCATCCTACATTCCAGATGAGAAAGGCGTTAGTGACAATAAATCTCACTCAAACCACCATACGTTCTCCGCGGGGCACATGTGGACAGCTGGGCACGAGACTAGCTGGAGAGGTGGATAATGACAGGCCATCACTAAATCCCTTTAATTTAATTTTTTAGAGAAATGTTTTAGTGTTTTGGTTTATTACATAAAATGTGGTGACTTCTAGTCTCGTTCCCAGACCCTTTGTTCTGTGACAACCACTGGGGTGAGAAGGCCTGGGAACAAGGCTAGTATAATGGTTAGGTTACTGGGTTTACAGCTGAATGGCTAGTGGATAGTGTGACCTCTTTGGTGTAATATAATGCTCGTTGCTAGGATTGGTTGGCATTTGCTGCATAGCTAGTGTACAATTTCTGGTACATGTACAATAAGCAAGACTAATAACCTGATAACCTGGGACGTATAAAAGCTGTTCTTCTCTGCTCACCTGCAGTGGGATGACTTCTTTGACCTGATTCAGCCCGTCTCTGCAAGAGTACCTTACATGGTCTGCATTGGAAACCACGAGAGAGACTGGCCAAATTCTGGGTAGGATGAGATTGTTGAACGAATTCTGACCACTATCTGTTTCTGTTACCGGCAATACCCAATTTGGTCCAAAATTATTTACATTTGCAGTTCATTCTATGGTGTAAGTGATTCATATGGAGAGTGCGGGGTGCCCCACGAGAGAAGGTTCCCGATGCCCAGACCCTCCCTGGATGAGGCATGGTAATAGGCTCATGTGATGTTGTCATGTGACTTACCATCATTCTTTGTGTTGCATGAGTTGCAGGTCACATGGCTTGTAACTCCTCTGATGTGAAGGTTATGTGACACAATAGATGTCATCAAACTCATCTGTTTGCATGTCACTTGAGTGAGGTCCATGTTGACAGTAGCCTCATGACATGCAGTAGTCTCGGCCTCAGACCCAAACCCACCCCAGCACGGATCACATCTAGTATCCCACACGTGATACTAGATGCGATCCGTGCTGGGGTTGGTTTGGGTCTGGGACCGAGACTAGACATGCAGTTGACTTTCTGTTACATAATCTCCTTGCTGCAGGTATGCATTTGACTATGGCAGTATCCACTTCGTGCTCATGAGTACAGAGCATAATTTTACTGAAGGCTCACCGCAGTACAGCTATTTGGAAAGCCACCTAGCCAATGTGAATCGCAGTGTAACGCCATGGGTTGTCTTTGCTGGTCACAGGTGAGTAGTGCATTCACAAGTCAATACCAAGATGGTCTCATTCCCAGACATGCGTGCGTGTACGTATCACCTCCATGTACTTTAAGTTAGGTCTGGTAATGAAGGTGAGGCCAAGCCTTCTTCATTGTTGTTTTTTGAAATATCTAAACCTCACAATTCATATGTTTAGGAGAGCTGTGCACTATTCCAGGTCATGTTTTGCATCTTGCGACTAGTTCAGCACAGTGGACGACATTTCTCTCTCCAGATATGCTTCAGAGGTCTTGCCTCCCTCACTGTGTCTGCGTGAGTCTGGCATGGCTCTTTACTATGATACACCATCAGCCTTGTGCGCTATCGTCTCTAGCTGGCGACCACTGAGTCCAGGCCTCTTGTCAATCTGTTAATTAATACGTACGAAAGTCACTCGTGTCGCTAATCTAGCCTGTCCCAGAACCCCCACTTCCAGTACAGAGTAAGCACATCAGTAGTCTAGCTAGTCCAATCTCATTACTCACAGACGGACAGACAGACAGATAGACAGACAGACGGACAGACAGACAGATAATGTGATTCAGGACATATTGAATATCGAGTATTTTGAGAGCCAAAGAGATTATGTACTCACTCTGACTTCACTATTGCTCTCCTCAGGCCCATGTATTGTGATTCTGTTGACCCAACGCCAGTAACCCCGGATGGTATACAACCTGTGGCAGTGTTGCTTAGGCAGTCCCTGGAGCCACTCTTTAAGGTGATCTGCCTGGCAGCATGTGTTCAGTGCACATCCATGTACGTACCAACTGCACTTGCCACAGATGTTGATGTTCTGTCTCTAGTTTCAAGGAGTATGTAGTGTAATCCACCAATTATTGACCGACGTCTGTACCTGAGGTCATAACCTGTTCACTAGGAATGGTTCCAAAAATGAAACAAAGGTCATTACTAAAGCATTAAGCTTTAATAGCGCATTTTCCCGAGACTTCATAGCGATTGCAGTGCGACTGACAACACTAATAGATCAATCATCGACCACCCGTACTGATTATTGACAATCGCTTTATTCTCAATGCACTTCCGCTACTGTTGACAACTACACACAAGCTTGGTCTAAAGCCACCACACACTAGCTTCCTCTATAGCCCCTTACTCTTAAAATGACATCACCGATAAAGACATAAATTCCACAATTGAAGCATGCAGGTGAATGATATTGTTATGTGCAAACACAACTGTGACACTCAAGCGCTAAACTTTGACAAAGTGGACACAGCCTCTCTTCACCATTGTCATCAGTGATCACCTCAATCGTCCACGCAGCTCTCGTGGAGCCAACGCCCACATGCGCAATGTAGCCAGTCCACTCTGGTTTCAGCCAATATATCATCTTCGTAAGTGCCAAAACACACGCAACAGCAATTGGAATCAATTTCCTCAGAATTAGTGGTATGTTTTGGTCTCTTAGCAGCAACAGCAGCACCTGCACTGGACCTCTTGCTTCCAGCTCTATGGGAATTGTGGGTTTGTTGTTCGGAGAATGTGTACTTATAGCCAACCCTTGAACAATTCACGATTAATCCATCCTAGGTACTGGTCGATAATTTGTGGATTATGCTAATTATCTGAGTGTTCCTAGTGACAGCAACTGCTCAGAGGCTGGTGGTATAAGAGTATTTAGTAACTTGTAGGCCTGTAGCCTTGGATTCCCGGAATGTCAGGAAGTTAAGCGCATGCACAAACAGTGGATACCAGGCGCTCTTTTCCCCTCCTCCACACCTGGGTTCGAGGCTAGTAGGCCTGATGATAATAATACTCTTAGCATGATTTTGGAATAGTTAAGCATGTGGGAATATTCCACAGCACGGCTTCACACCCACACAAGTTAATCAATTATTCCGCGCAAAGCACATGTTCACTGATAGCATTGGCAGCATTGGCTGCGCGGTGATCAAACAGGGGCAACAGCAGCACCAACATGTGCAAGTGAGAGTGAACGTGGCTCTGACGCTGAAGACATTGTGAATGCCATGCAGTGTTTTCTTTAAGCGTGATCTATATTAGGAGCATATAGAAGACAAGAATAATGTCACTTTTCAGCATACTATCGCCAGGCCTATTAGTAAGCCATATTGACTAAGATTGCACCAATCTGAGTACCACAGTAGACACCCAAACAGGAGTCCCACCAGTTGCACCTAGGAAGGTTTATCTCAAGGTTTTCTGGTTTCCCTTCCCAGGAGAGGCTTCAAATAAGTTTCCTGCCAATCCTGCCCATCTGGGAAAATTTCCTAAAGAGAATTAAAAGCAGCTATCAGTATAACCATGGGCTCAGCTAAACCCTTGTCACGGTTGATATGCATAACCTTCTGGTTTTCACAGAACCACGGTGTTGACCTAGCCTTGTGGGGCCACGACCACTCCTACCAGAGGACATGCCAGGTTTACCAGGAGAAATGCGACAATGTCTCCACTGTTCATGCCATTGTCGGCATGGGTGGACAGTACTTGGGAACTCAGAGCTATAGAGAGTATGTAACCTTTTAGTCAGTATACCATTACTAACATTCTCTTGAATCAGCCCACACTCCTGGTAGGCAGTAAAATTCGCCGGTAGGGCAAACATACGTACCCGTCAGAATCATGCCCCAGGACCTACTCTCACCCTGTGGATGCACGAGCAGATTCTGATTATAATAATTGCATTGGCAAACACGAACTGAAACTTCTAATGCTGCCGAGTCTCTGACATCATTGGAATCAGTAAAACATCCTATCACGACAGTGAAATCAGAATTTTTGTAGGCGGCCCCCAGAGCACAATATAACAGTCGGCCATCGCCCATATTCCGGGCAAAGTGCTGATATGGCCGTCCACTGACTGTTCTGCGCTGACATATTGGCCGGTCAATTGAATACGCAGTGGGAAGCCACACAGTGAACATAGCTCATGCCTACTTTACATATTCATAGTTCTGATTATGTATTCACAGTCCATACAGTGTAGGTATAATATTATACCAATACCAATACCCGACCAATACCGGTGTTGGTCTGACATTATAATGTGCACTGAGGCCTTTCCTCAGTGACTGTGAATTTTCTGTAACATTTTGTCCCTACCAGACTGACCATTCTTTAAACAACGGTTCTCCTTACGTACCTGCATGCTTTTCACGTTGTGTGCATGGGAAGCAAATTCATGATGTGACTTAATTATCTGCACACAAGCTGGTGGTTGTGTTAGAGCTCCTGGGTGTGTTTGAAAGACCATCACACACCGCCCGGAACTATGCACTTTTACTTACTGTCTCAGGAGCTGTGGCAGTATGGTCTAAAGTGCAAGTGCCGTAATTTGCATGTGAGAAAGCTGCAATCTTATTTTTGCGATCGTGGCTGTCCGGCTGTCTCTCCTCTGGCTGTTGTTGCTTAGTACTTGGTCTTAAATAACACGTGGTTTCTACCATGAGTATCATTCTGAATAGCGAGTTTACTGAAGTATCCAAGAGTATCCAGAGGTGAGTAAAGCAAGGCATGAGGCATCATTCTGAAAAGTGAGTTTGCCCTACCAGTTGCTCTACCAGATGTGTGGCTGACGCTGTTGCATGTAAACCCCACAATATATTGCTTAGTGGTATACATGGCTAGTAATTGCTATGGTCATAACATTTGTTGTTTCCTATCCACAGGCGAACTGCACCACCATGGATTGAAGTACTAGATTATCAGGTATACACTACAGTGCAGTAGTCTGATGGCTATAATACTGATCACACAATAGAAAGCTTGTAGCAGTGCTTGTGTAATGACATAATCCGCCATGGCAATGCCATGGCAACCTCCTGGTGTGCTACTTGACACTAAGTTAAATGCAACACAACCCTGTTTGTCTCATGGTGGTGTATTTCATGGGGTGATATAATATGCTGGAAAGAGAAATCTGCGAGTTTGTATTTATGGAGCAAGGTAGCGCACCTTCAATTACAGTGTGCATGCAGTGCCCAAATGCAAGTTACTGTATCCTAAAGTCTTGTAACGTCATGAGAGGTCACACACAATACTAATTCCTGCAGCACTATGGGTTCTCGACAGTCTCTGCCAATGCCACTACTCTGGTCCTTGAGTTGGTGTGGAACGACGATGCCGCAGTACATGACACCATGGTCCTCACCCGAGCACCCAGTAACTCAGCATGAATATTTAATAACTTTCGACATTGCCTCTTAGCCACTCTTCACAGTGTTTTTATATCTGATGTGGTTGCTAATTGGTAATGTATTATGCTGTGGTCCATCATGTGCATTTTGAATATCGGCAACCACATCCATTTTAATAGTGAACTTACATAGTAGAGTATATATACATGTTTGCATTCATACTATTTGTGTATGTTGCTTCACTTCATATAGATCTATAGAGTGTATATTTTTGGTGTTGGTGTCTGTAATGTATTTGCTGATTGTGTCACAGCCATGTCTTAGTATTGCTCACAGTAGTTAGTGTCTAGTGTTAATGCAAAGGTGATACAGGTTCATACATGCAACTGGTATTTCCTGTGGGTGTGGCCTGCTATGCTAACCTGCATGGTATTTCCCTGGACAAACCTACAGCTAACACAGGTCCTCCCTTATGACTTCTTGGTCCAGGTGGTGGTGGGGGTTCGGGCAGTGGGGCAGGTGGTACCATCTCTCTCCACGTCAACACGACACTGCTGGCTCGGTCAGGGGACTGGGTGACTGTGACGTGGGAGAACGTGGACAGTCCCTCCTCCAGTGACTGGATCGGAGTGTACTCTCCCCCCGTCAATGGGACAATCGATGCCGAAAACCACGCCCCCATTAAATTTCAGGTGTGTTGATACTGTTAGGTAGGATACTGTTAGTGACATACCTGAATTTCCCACTTTTGGCTATAGTGAGTGTGGATCAAACTTAGCCAGTGGTTCACAGCAAAAAGGGAATGTCTGTCTACGCCGTAGAGGTAGTAACTGATTGGTCTGCCCCTTCCCCACCCTCTAATTTGGCAAAGCAACATGCATGCAGGGTGTGGAGCCTGACTCCAAGTCAGGCTCTACACCCTGTGAGAGAGTGCATGAGGCTAAAGTGAAGGCATTGCAATTTCGATAGGGAAGAAATTGCCTGTAGTTCTTGTAATATTATCCATGTTTGCTTAATAACACTGTTGTGTGTGGGTTTGGCATTCCCTTGAGGGGATTGATGCATTGTTGACGAGTGGGTATGGTTAATGGATCCGTGTCAAACTGAAGTCCTGGATTGTAACTGGGGAAAGGGCAATTCTGAACTATGAACTTGACTTGTGAACATACCTGGATGCTTGTTGACCTTCGTGGGGCTGGGCAATATAAGATTATGTCCCTGCAGCATGCTGATTTCACCTCAACACACATGAGCGAGGGCAGTGGGTCACTGGAGTTCCGACTGGTGAACATGAGAGCAGAGGTCATCTTTGGATTCTTCAGATCTGGTAAGCAGTGTACGTGTCTTGAATTTTGTATTCATGGAGTACTTATCCCACACACTGTTGGCTGGTCATGGCACATGGCACAACCAGTCATCAAAGAAAGCCACTTTCTAACTACCATGTGAGAATGATTACATCAAAAACAAAAAGGGTGGGCCAATGAACCAATGATACGTATGAGGTAGCTGAAAGTAAGTGTGAAAAGAACTGCCTTGACCTGTATCAGGTACTGTTTGCACTCTGTAATACCTTGGCTAAGGTGATTGGACCATTTTGGGGACAAACTTACTGACAGACAGACAGACTGACAGACTGACAAAACTGATTTCTTAACCCTGCTTTGCACATGTGCACACTGGCTAATGACGGTGACCAGTTGAGCATAGTAACTGTTTCCATTCCCAGGTTTGAATACCTCAACAAAGAGAGCCCAGTTCCAAAATCCCATTCCAGTAGCAGTGAGTGATGTGGTCCAATTCCAGAACTGGAACGAGCCTCTGCAGGCCCACCTGGCGCTGACCGGAGACCCTACTGAGATGGTGTAAGTGTAACACAGATTGTGCACTTCTTCCAAAGTTTCATACAACTTATGTAATATCACATATTTGTGTTCCTGGGCATTGCTTATGCGATAAACCGTAGAGCTCGGGCTGCGAACCTTAAACCGGTTGACTAACTGGTTGTATACAGGTTATCACATCAAATAACTGGTGTCCCTAAATTGCCGCTAAACTATCACTCAACCCTACTTTCGACCTTCAGTGAGACCGCATGAGCCACCGAAGGCAGCTGATAGTTGCCTCTCTACCATGCATCCATAAGAAACAGTTTAGGGAGTATGAAGGTAGTATTAAACTCCCCATATAAATTCTTATGGGCTTAAGTTATATTATAGGAGCTCATGACGGCATTTGCTGTCATTGGTTGGTAAAGAGTTAACCAGTTACATTTTACAGCCAGGTTCACATGTGCATGTCCTTCGCCTCAGTTTAGTGGTGTGGGATGAGAGATGTGATGTAATGCAGGTATTCTGTAGTACAGCTCTGTTCAAAAGCATGAATTTTCACAGAGCGTGTTCTGTGGGAAAACATTAAGGCAAAGTGCGGAATTCCAAATTTCAACACTGTGTGTGTACGTACTTTGCACAGGAAGCTGTTCTGCTCTCGTAACCCATTCCAGGTTGTCATGGGTCACTCGGGACAGTCAAAATCCGACTGTAAAGTGGTGGACAGCAAGTGGGGTGTACAGTTACACCGAACAGGTACGCTGCAGTCCTTTCACGTGTACATCGCACTATAGTTCAGTTGGCTGAGGGGATGCTGTGTAACAGGAAATCGCACAGGGTTCCAAGTTTTGCATTTTCATGTGTTTTTCGTACGTGTAGCGCGTGGCTACGTACATGGTGGCTCCACTCTCTGAAATAGCATTTGTTCCCAATAGCTAATGCATCGCAGTTTGCCACATGCTACAATTGATTGTCTCATTATCAACGGGGTTCCCCCCTTTATTCAATACTGCCTGCTTGTATTGCACGGAAAATCTGGTCTGTGAGTCTGGGAATGAGTCTAGACTGTGTGGGAACTAAGACTGCATACTTGGGCTAACGTAGTCTGGAGACTATGTTTGAAGTGTTGTGACTTCTTTCACTGACAGGTTACATCCAGCACCTACAATGCCAGTGACATGTGTGGTACTCCGGCCACTGACTTTGGCTACAGAGATCCAGGCCTGCTTCACCAAGTCACAATTGATGGGTAAGCATATGCCAGTCACTGTCTGATTCCCAATCCCATTCCACCAACTACAGTCCATGTTACCCACCCCAGTCTGGGTACTAGTAAAACCCCAGAATGGAGCAAACAGAAAAAGCGGAATTGTAGATCTTCTTGCTGAGACAATAGTACAACTTTCTTTCTGCCTAGCATTGCTTGATGGTACTGATCCGGTTACAGAGATAGTATACTCAGTGTGTGCTACACGGATAACATGGTACTTTGCCTCACCTCTTGTATGTTAGATGTCATTCCTGCATACTGTATGTACTATAACCCTGACCCTAACGTTGGAAGCTTTACAGTACACTAGGCAGAAAGCAAGTCGTACCACGGTCACGTGCAGTGAAGGTCTACTCTTCCTATTTGGTTCCATTCCCATTCTAGGCTTTACTACTGCCCCTCCAGTCTGCGATATTGCAATCATTGGTAGCCATAATATTATTGATCTTGTCTGGATATCACATCATGGCACCAATACTGTCGACCACTCCCAGTTAGCTGCAAGCTAGCCATCATGCTTTTCACTTGCTTGTCTGACCTTTCCGGAGCATTAACGTTGAAAAATAAAACATACCTTGCAGCTACTATTCATTGTGAGTACAAAATTTAGTGATTTGAAGGTACTTCAGATTTGGCAAGTACTGATTTTACGTACTTCGTCACAGTGAACAGTTATGATTGAGAATGTTTTCAAATTCACCGGTGCTCTCTAAAATCAGTTCCCACAATACTAGACTTAAATTTTTGCCACAGTTCAACTCTGAATATCACTCACCCCTTCCTCAGTCTCATTCCTGGAATGAGGTATTACTACCGGTTTGGAGACAGTGGCCCTGCCTCGGGTAACAATTGGAGTCAGGAGTTCACCTTCAGAGCTGCTCCCCTCCCGGGACCTAATGTTACCACCAGAGTGGTTGTTTATGGAGGTGAGAAAATGCTAATACTGCCCACCTTTCCTCCTCTTTCTCTCTCTGCATACACAGGCCGGGGCACATTGTAGCTACAGTACTGGACCAATTTTCAAAAGAGCCATATTGCATTGATATCTGCAAACTCTTGTATGACTGCAGGTACTAGTTCATGTCACAGGATCATGTAGACCATGTGACCTGGTCATGTGACATGGTCATGTGACATGGTCATGTGACAGACGGACTACCAGCTACCAGTTGTTCTCTTCCCCCAGATATGGGCTGTGGTCAGGTTGACCAGAGTCTGCAGGTCCATCGTGCCCAGCAAGCAGCCCTGAACACCACACACCTGGTGCTAAACCAGATAGACCAGACAGACCTGGTGCTGCACATCGGAGACATCAGCTATGCCGAGGGTTATGCTAGTGTGGTAAGCGTTGAAATAAGTGAAAGGTGACAGAACACAATATAAAAAACATTTAAAATGTAACAGGATGTAGGGATACCAGAACCGCAAAAAGTAAGGAAACAAGGTAGGGATGATCACACAAAACAGTGAAGTATACAACCCCCTACAGAGATCTTTTTCCATAATACGTGTATAATGAAAAAAGATATGTAGGGGGATTGTATACTTCACTGTTTTGTGTGATCATCCCTACCTTGTTTCCTTACTTTTTGCGGTTCTGGTATCCCTACATCCTGTTACATTTTAAATGTTTTTTATTACTTGTTTATGTCATTTTTTTTAGCAGCAGGCGCATGCATACTGGACTCTGGCATTTACACTGCAAGCAATGGCTGAAGAATCAGACCCAAGCATCTCAAAAGCCAACCCTTTTCTGGATGGATACTAAGCCAGTGTTCCCGGTCCCTGAGCTGAAGACCATAGCTAAGTATAGTGTAGCTAAAATAGCTATTCCAGATAGTAGTAGCGACACATTGTTGAGTCTTTAGATAGGCATTCACCCCTCTCACAGAACACAGTCTAGTAACCTATATAGCACAGAGATTCAGAATTTACCTCAGTCTAGTTATGGTAACACAACAGCGCAAGGCACTTCTAATTCAGCGATCTTGAATAATAATTACGTATCGTTGCTAAGTGATCGTTTAAGTGCGCATGCGTACAAACATGAAAATGGCATGACAAATGAAGCCATAGTTATTGAGTGGGCAGCTGTAGCCGCCTGGTGAAGACTTGGAGGTTGCCAAAAAGCGATGGGCTGGTGCACTGCTCGGTGTAAAATGCTGCTGTTTCGTGCGAAAACCATCATGGGTGATTGAGGCGACGACGAGCTAGCCCGTCTGAAGAAAGAAGAAAGAAGAAGAAGAAAGAAAAACAATTTGCCCGTTTTGCGAGCGCCTGGCGTGGTACTTTCGCGACGGGTTTTCGCGACGCGAGGAGTCTTGTTGGTCATGAAAACACTCGAAGATGAACGGTATGTGGTTATAAAGGCTTATAAGTGTACCGTTTCTGAGATTTGGAGAGATTTTTTTGTATTAGCATATATTGCGTGTACGTCGTATCCCTACATACAGAGTCTACCGACTCTGTGATGCAACCAGCTTGTATGATATAATTGCTGTAGCCTGATGTACGACTGGTTTTCAATTTAAAGATTGTGAAGTGCAAGTTTGTTTTAAAAGATATGTGTGTTAAGCATACCTAATATTATTTACCAGGACCACATTGTTGTTGCTACACAGTAAAAACCTGTCCAAGCTCCTATGGTATTAGCCTGATAACCCTAGTCTGATATTACCCAAGCAATTAATTGTTCTCCTGCAGTGGGATGATTTCTTTGACCTGATTCAGCCCGTCTCTGCGAGAGTACCTTACATGGTCTGCATTGGAAACCACGAGAGAGACTGGCCAAACTCTGGGTAGGAAGAATGAAATTGACCACACCCTGTTTCTATTCCAGTCAGTACCCAATTTGGTCCATATCTCATCACATTTGTATCATCTAATTGTACAGCTCGTTCTATGGCGTAAATGATTCATATGGAGAGTGTGGGGTGCCATACGAGAGAAGGTTCCCAATGCCCAGACCCTCCCTAGATGAGGCATGGTATGTATCATGTGGCTTATCAAAATTCTGTTTTACATGAGTTCCAGGTCACATGACTTGCAACTCATCTGATGTGAAGGTCATGTGACACAATAAATGATGTGAAATCGAACTCATCTGGTTTGCATGTCACTAATTGTGTGTGGTCCATGTTGACAGTAGCCTCATGACATGTAACTGTTACATAATCTCCTTGCTGCAGGTATGCATTTGACTACGGCAGTATCCACTTTGTACTCATGAGTACAGAGCATAATTTTACTGAAGGCTCACCGCAGTACAGCTATCTGGAAAGCCACCTAGCCAATGTGAATCGCAGTGTAACGCCATGGGTTATCTTTGCTGGTCACAGGTGAGCAGTGCATTCACAAGTCCATTAGTCACACTAAATGGTCTCATTTCCAGAAATTATCATCCTAACTATACCTCTAACTCTAAAACTACGATCTGATTCAAACGTAGGTAAGACTGTTGACTAAGTAAATTACCATGCAGGGAGTCTGGTTGTTGGGATAGCACAGACACCCTGTCTAGAAAGAGCCTGGGTACGAGGCTAGTCTCTAGCTACGTAGTACAAATCCTTTTAGACTTGGGTCTGGGAATGAAGTTGAAGCCGTGCCTTCTTGGTGCTCTTGAACAACTAACTTCACATAAACTTCACATGTTCATATATCAAATGTTCAGAGTACTAGTGTGCTATCTACAACAGGTCATGTGTTCACTGCTGGCATGTCATTAATTTGTGGGTGCTCAAAGACCTCTAAAAGTTGACTTCCGAGTAATCATGGAGAGGGATTACGATTATGTACAATCAAGATGATTGAATCTGGTACTCAATTCTAGGACAGGGGGCTTCCAAGGCCATATTGAGTAACAGTAGAATACCTTAAGCTTGAGAGCCAACGAGACTATGATTATACTCGCTATTGTTCTCCTCAGGCCCATGTATTCTGATTTCGTTGATCCAACGCCAGTGCCCCAGGATATCGAATCTGTACAACATGTGGCAATGTTGCTTAGAGAATCCCTGGAACCTCTCTTGAAGGTGATCTGCCTTTGCGCTATATGTTCAGTGCACATCCACTTAGTGTGGTAATTTATATTCTATCTCCAGTTTGAAGGAGTGTGTAATGGCATGGATTTATCTTTTCTCACTGAGTTTTAAGGCTCGGGAATTTTCTTAGTTGACTAATTGGCTAATAGCTTACACAACTAATCAACTAATTGAGTACTAAATGGGAAGTTTGACCTGTTAGACAGCTTCAGCCAGCTTGACTCACAGTTCCTGTTGCCAGTGGAACAGGTCCGGCAGACCTGGCTACTGCGCTGCCTGACCAATGTTTACTGTATAGTACCTGAGCTAGAACTAGCAGAGCTCTCAGCCATCCTGTCACTACCATGAGCACGAGGTAAATGAATTGCAGATACACAGCACACAAGAATTTTAGTCAACAGCCTTATATTTGTCCACTAATTGTTCAGGCCCTATTGTGTTTTAGTGAATACTGAGTGAAGTAACCTGCCTGTTTTTCACAGAACCACGGTGTTGACCTAGCTTTGTGGGGCCACGACCACTCCTACCAGAGGACATGCCAGGTTTACCAGGAGAAATGCGACAATGTCTCCACTGTTCATGCCATTGTTGGCATGGGTGGACACCACTTGGTATCTCAGAGCCATTATAAGTAAGTCCAGTTGGTACCTTTTCTTGAATTCTATACACTCAATGGATATAGGTATCTGTCATATTGAAGATAGCTGAACTCTATAGCAGTAGTTGTGTTCATGCATAAAGATGTCCGTCTGTAAGTTCTAGCCATGTACAGTCAATCAATCGCACTGCTAAACTCAGGCGTGTGACCATGCTTTAAATAATGGTTCTCCTTACCTGCTTTTCATGTTGTGTACCATACATGGGAAGGATTCATATCTGAGCACAATCCAGCACGCAGAGGTGCCATGGCGTACTAGCAGCTGGACCCCTTGCAAACAACAAACTTATATCAGTGGTTGTGTTAGAACTCCTGGGTGTGTTTGAAATGGAAAGACTGTCATACAGTGGCTAGAACTATATGCGTAGGAACACTTTTTACATCAAGTACTGTATCAGGAGCTGTGGCAGAGTACTTTTAATCTACGAAACCTTATTTCACAATCTTATTTTTGCATTTGTGGCTATGTGTTTGCTGATTGTATCTTCTCTTCATGACTAATGCTGCTTGGTCTTAAACGAACACACTGCAGTGTCTCCCAGATCAAGAATTTTGCCGTGAAATGCCACTGCACTGCGGCATTCCATTCTGAGCTTTGTATCAGATGACAGCTATAATAGATATGAGTAAATAGCCTGGATCTCGACTTACCTGTCGGTATGTTCTTCTTGGCCAAAAAGTATGAGCCTGTTAAATATCCACGAGGTGAGAATAAAGCAAGGTGTAGGCATCGTGGTTTGCTCTGCCACTTAAGGTGGCAGATACCCCTTTACGTTAGGTTACCTTTAAACGTCGGGGGCCCCTGACGTTTAAAGGTAACCTAACGTAAAGGGGTATCTGCCACCTTAAGCCCCCGACGTTTAAAGGTAACCTAACGTAAAGGGGTATCTGCCACCTTAACCTAACGTAAAGGGGTATCTGCCACCTAACGTAAAGGGGTATCTGCCACCTAACGTAAAGGGGTATCAGCCACCTTAAGGTGGCAGATACCCCTTTACGTTAGGTTACCTGTGAGAGTGTGAGCGGAGAATCACGGCCCCCGGGGCCCCCGACGTTTAAAGGTAACCTAACGTAAAGGGGTATCTGCCACCTTAAACTAGTGCATGTAACTTCCTGTATAATGGAGGGGACCCATTACCTCATTGCTTAACTGTACCCATTACCTCATTGCTTAGTTGTACCCATTACCTCATTGCTTAGTTGCACCCATTACCTCATTGCTTAGTTGCACCCATTACCTCATTGCTTAGTTGCACCCATTACCTCATTGCTTAGTTGCACCCATTACCTCATTGCTTAGTTGTACTTGTATACATAGCTAATGTTGTGCTCATTGCCTCAATTGCCTCAAAGTTGGTTCATACATTCTACTTGGGTGAGCGCGAGTGAGCCCCACACTATGCATTCAATGTTGAGTTTTGTCGGTACGGTATGTCGCGGCCAGCTCAACTGGTCAGCGGTATTGTGTGCTGTTACCACGTGAGTGCATTGTGGGGCAAGTGTGAGCAATTAAGTTGTAGCAATGAAAACACTCTTGCCATAATTGCCTACAACACCAATTGCTGTAGCCATTGAAGACGCTGGTTCATGAGTGACTTCAACACATGACTCGCTCTTGCCTGTTCGTGTACGATGAAGGAGAATGTGGCAGCGCAATAGGCATGCATTCCCCTAGTGTTTATAACAACTGTTGTTTCCTATCCACAGTCACACTGCGCCACCGTGGATTGAAGTACTAGATTATCAGGTATACAGTGCAGTAGCTTCTTGTTCCATGGCTATCCTATAATACTGATCACACAATAGAAAGCTTGTAGCAGTGCTTGTGTAATAGCATATTAACCCTTGAACAGTGCTGCACACTGTTTAAAGATAGTGTGCTACTGGACACTACCGGCAAATTGTTTTTTATTGCCCCTGAGGTGGCTAATGAGGGCCTGGAGAAGGCAGAGCCTATTTAAACCAAGTCCCCTGGGACCGACGGCTTTACATCCCCTCTGAAGAATGCGGCGTGAACTATAGAAAATCTCCTATGGCATGGTGGGATTTGAACCAGCAACCCCTCCATTAGTTTGCCACATGGTAACACATTTCTTGGGGTAAAATAGCATCTAACACACAAGTGTTTATTCATGGTGCAAGGTAGCAAAGATGTAGTTATTGTTTCTAGTTACTGCATCCTAAAGTCTTGTTACCCAAGTGTGAATGAACGTCATGAGAGAGGTCACACACAATACTAATTCCTGCAGCACTACGGGTTCTCGAGGGTCTCTGCCAATGCCACTACTCTGGTCCTGGAGTTCGTGTGGAACGACGATGCCGCAGTGCATGACACCATGGTCCTCACCCGGACACCCAGTAACTCATGAATACAATAATTGCTGAGCACTTAGCGCAAGGCGACTAATTGTGCAGTGTAGTCACAGCACCTTTTATGTTTGTATGTATATCCGTCACACTAGCTCTTTTGCCACTCTATATACATGTTAGCAGATGTGGTTGCTAATTTATAATGTAAGTATGTATTATGCAGTGATGCAACCATCTGCACCTTGAATGGTGAACTTGCAGAGCAGAGTATGCAGGCCTAATAGTTTATGTGCGTGCTGTTTCACTTCGTTTCAACTGTATTTTAGTTTTGGTATCAAGTGACGTCTGTAGTGGATCTGCTGCATGATTGCATGTGTCACAGCCATGTCTCACGCACACATCACAGTTGTTACATATACCCCGGTACTAGTGGAATGTGCGACATTGTGGGGTGAGCGTGAGTGAGCATGTGGAACAGTTCTATATACAAGACTGTCATCAGAATGTGACTGCATGAGCACAGCACAACCTCACACAGGCCCCAGAAATATAATAATATCACACCAAAAGTACACACATAGCTAATTATAAATAATTATGCACAACACGGGAACTACGAGTCAGGCTAGCTGAAGTAGTCTAGCGGTGACATGGCAGGTAACACAATCTATTATGCATGCAGCACACTGGTTCAGCACACCATGTGTTCTGTAGGACATATAATTATGTCATGTACAGCGCTCAGAGTTCGATGCATAGGTAGGTCCAATAGTGGTGTTCGTCTTTGCTGACGCCACTGAGGAGGTACGGAGGTAGACTGTTCGCTCAAGGCAATGAATAGGTAGGTCATGAGCGGCGGTCTGCATCTTCGTTGTCGCCATCGTCCATCAAACAGCAACCTGAACTTCTCAGTACCAGACACAGCAGAGATTTACAGTACGATGTCCGGAAATGAGTACAAAGTTTCGTATGCTATATTGCATGGATCAGATTTATGGTGTATGGGAGACATATCAACAACAGCGCGAGCCACCCTCGACTACGACTAGTGTGGGGCTCACTCACACTCACCGAATTAGGAGGAAGGTTTGATGTTTTCTGGGCTTCCACAGGTGTTTATGCCCTCATTCAATATTCACCATTCAAGTAGTTGCCATGGAGCATGGTCTAAGTAAGATAAGTAAGCGTTAGCTCTAATTCGGCCCACTTAAACACCCTTGGGCACCATTGGACAGTGTTAACTATATACCATGGCATGAACAATAAACTCAATGGGCTACTACTATACACATCCACTTCCTCAGTTTTAAGAGCTATAATATGTATTGAATACAAGTATCATCCATGCACTCTTCACTATGCCTACACCACTAGTCTTAATTCTCTCCTGCCACACCACACTCACTCTCCATTTATTTCTTTATCCAAGGAGGCCATCTACCAACTCCCTCATCTCTTCCTCAGTCTTCTCCTAAAGAGTGAGAAGCACAGTAGATCGATGCCTATTTCACTGGCAGGTTATAAATTTGCTAACTAGATTTATAACTAGCTACAAAACTAGCATGACAATGGTGGCTATCTCCACAGGTTTTTGTTACTACATATGCATACAGGACAGTACGTTGACATCTTCCTCCATGTCTTCCATTCTTTACTTTCCCTCCCTCCCATTCTCTCTCTTCACTTACATTCGGCCACATGGACTGCTAACAGAAATGGAGTCTCAAGCCCAACTGTCACAGCAACAACCACGGCACCGTTCCTATCTATAGACGCCAAGCCTTGTCGGGTCTGGGCCGGGCACCATCTTATAGCTATAGCTACTTGCCTACGGAACAGCATTCGGATCCGAGTCAACTACAAGGGCTTCAACAGAGGGAGCGCCAATGGCAGAGGGCCTACCAGAGGAGGCCAACGGCATCGGTGAGCGGAGAAAAACGACAGAGACAGAATCACGCTCATCTCTGTCCACAGTTTGCGCGTGCATAGGGAAAATTCCCGCCAAAATTGAACAACCGGAGATGCCAACCAATCAGATCGCAGTATTACGTTTGCGTGCGTTGGCTATGCACCGTAATGCTGCGATCTGATTGGTTCGCATCTGCGATTATTCAGTTATGGCGGGAAATTTCCTTGTGCACGCGTAAACTGTGGACAGAGATAAGCGTGATTCTTGCCAGCAGCTAGGCGTCAGCGGGTATAAAAGGAGAGTCCATTTGCATCTAAGCCATTCGGGCTAGGTTTAGCTTGGGTGAGGTTAAGTTGAGGTGAGCCCTCACCCTAACCTTTCCCTAGCTGAATACCTTTCACCGCCAGGGTAAGTGGGGTGGGGTGGGAGCATGGGGGGTGGGAGCATTGGGTGGGAGCATGGGGGGTGGGAGCATTGGGTGGGAGCATGGGGGGTGGGAGCATGGGGGGTGGGAGCATGGTGGGTGGGAGCATGGGGGTGGGGCTGGGGTGGAAGCATGGGGGATGGGAGCATGGGGGTGGGGCTGGGGTGGGAGCATGGGGGTTGGGGCTGGGGTGGGAGCATGGGGGTGGGGCTGGGGGGTGAAAGCATGAGGGTGGAGCATATGGTGGGTGGGGTTGGGATGGGAGCATTGGTGGCATGGCTGGTTGGGTGCAAGGATGGTTGCTTAGCGTGGTTTGCATATAATGGACTAGCTAGTATTCTCGGTCAAAAAAATGTTTTGCTGATACACATTGAGTGTAACCCGCAAGACTAACCCCGGCCATGGTGGTTACACGAGCTGTCTCCGTCTCTGTCAGTGTCGCCACTAAGGAGGAAGAATGTTCACGGTGCTCTAGCCAATGTCCACGAGTGGTCTCCATCTTGCCATCGTTCGTCGAACAGGTAGCTAGACGAGTTCGTTGAATTTGAATATTATTGCATGTGCACTGAATTGGATGCCATCAAACAGGCCCTCCTCGACCACCAGATACAGAGCAAGAACCTAACCAAATTGCTTTCGTCTCTTGAGCCGCCGGATGGGAACCAACTGTACATGTGAAAATGATCTCTGTCAATGGAGTCGAGTATGCCAGTGAGAACATCCTAGAGAGACATTTTGAGGATCTAGGTAGCCCTGTGATAGGCGGCTTTAATGAGGCATTCCAAGACCAAGTGCGTCTGGAACTGGCCGAGATGGACGAACTCTTTGAGGAGGAAGTAGATGAAGTACTCATGTCCATCACTGAAGATGAAGTCAGAGCTGCAATTCAATCTCTCCCCCTGCAAAAAGCTGCTTGACCAGAGCCACAGCACCTGCGATAATATGGTGGTGACGTGCTTGTACAGTATGTTACAGCACTGTTTAATTTAATTAATCATTACTCTTTCCAACATGGCCTAACTGTCCCCATACCTAAGTCATCTGACAAGGATCCCACAAACCCTTCTAACTACCGATCAGGCATCACTCTCCTTTCTAACGTTGGGAAACTGCTCGAGAAGGTAATCCTGCAGCACCTGCACAATCGCACAAAGATTGACTCCTGCATGAGCCATCTCCAGGGTGGTTTCAAACAGGGTTGTACCTATACCACAATTTGCCTATACTGCAGATACACAATAACATTAGCCATCAGATCGGCCGTACCGATACCGATACCGATATTCACAGCTGGTTGTATCAACTTATAGGACATCATAATTATATTCATAGTAGTAATTATTGCATTCCGTACATGGGCAAGTCTGTGCACGTGCATGACTGTTTGCCGCGTGCGTGCATAACTGTTTAGCTTTTGTTGAAACAGGCTGAGTTTAGCTTTTGTTGAAACAGGCTGAGTTTTGAAACAGGCGTTTAGTTTATTTGTGGTACCCAGTATGGCAAACCGCTCTAGTGCTGTATGGAGATACTTCAACATTAGTGCCACAGATGAAGGCAAGTATAGGCTATGAGTTTACCTATACCTATACTTTGCCTATACCACGAGTATAGGCACCTATTCCGATACCTATACCGGTATAGGTACAACCCTGGTTTCAAACCTGGTGTAAGCTGCCTTCACACCGCAATGATATTTCAAGAAGCCATCCAGCACATCAGGGAGAAAGGCAAGAAAACCTATGTCGCTCTTCTGGACACAAGAAAGGCATTCAACACAGTGTGGCATGATGGACTATTTCATAAGCTGGCCAGCCCCCACACTCCCATGGCTGGCCACTCTCACATCCACCCATGCACCCCACACTAAACAATGCCATATCCACCTACCCCACACTCACCCCCACCCAACCCACCGGTCTCACACCACTCACACCCCACACCACCCCTCACCCGCCAACTCCCCATTAGCTCTGGGGAAGTTGGGGAGGTTTGGTCCTCCGAACTTCTAACTTGACCTTGACACATAATTTGGGGCATTCAAAAAGCATAAGAGAAATAATTATGCTGGAATAACAACAGAAGCAGAAGCTTGCTATGAAAAAGATGGGTAGATAATATTGGTGTGCAAAAAAGACATAACATCAACTCAACCACATGTTTGTAACGCAATGGGATAAAAACACTGGTCAGTGTCTACTTCTTCAGTGCCACTGTATCATGGACCTGCCCATCATCATCTCTGACGTACTCAAACACAAGAGCAGTGGCATTCACTGTGAACCGCGAGTAGCCCCAGTGCTATATATGGGAGACGAATGGAGGAAGTACGCATTGCAGTGACATAGTAGTAGTGAATCTTAAAATCAGTACCCACCAAATCTGCATGAGGTACCCACAACCTCAAGGTATGATTCTGGTTAATACGTCATTTGAGACCAATACATGTACCACTAGGAGAATGCATCACATTGTGGGGCGAGCGTGAGCGAGTGCAATGCAGAACATGGAGTACGTATTTGCATGCACATGACTGAGGCGACAGAATCATAATCAGACACGTACACTAAAAGTAGGCGTCAACATGCATGCTGCACAAATTATGGTCCACCACATCATTCGCTGAGTCCGGCCAGTCTAGCAAATGGCACCAGCGGTCTTCGCCTTTGCTGTCGCCACAGGCGCCGGCGAGGAGGTATAGGGCCCTCAGACTGTTCATGGCTTGCCCATCACTCTAGGCCCCTAGCCAATGAATAGGCAGTGGTCTCCATCTTTGTTGTCGCCATCGCCCATCGAACAGGTAGACTATTCGCGGTTCCTTGCATTGAAGCGCACTTTTCATTGTCTGCCTGCAATTTGTGTATCGCTTTGGAAGTAACCCATGATGCAAGAACACGCAAAATAACAGCAGGAAGTGATTTACGGCACGACGTACGACAGAAGAAAATTCACAGCAAACTCAACTATGCGGGGCTTGCTCACGCTCGCCCCAATGATACACAACTGCAGTGTCTTACCTGGTCATCGACTGTTTCAATCCACACGGGCTTGACCGGTCTGGGATATAACAGATGGTATCACTGTGTTAACACACTGACAGGTGAAATGTCATGTGACTGGATGGGCAGCTGTCTGCATGGGAAGTTCAGGACAGCACAGCAAGCACAACAAAGCTAGTTCAGTTCAGTTCACTTGATTTGATTTGATAACCTAGGAATGCTGCATCTCAAATACAGACGGTTTTCATGTAGGTCCTGAGCCCCATTAAGGTTACGGGATACTCGTGCGCGCGCCGTGCGAAATGTATTGGGAAATGTATACTTAAGCTCGCTAACCAAGAATCTCTGGTACACACAGCGTGAGCAACTTGATTCTGGAGGTGGAGGTACGCTGTCACAAGGTGCAGGGCATGACGGAAGCTTTTACCGATACGCTGTATAGCCGTGCAAAAACGAGCAGTTCAGTTCACCAAAAAGCCGTATTTACCGCTTTTCTTGGGCGAGACAGCAGATAAATTTGCCAGGGATTATGCTATCAAAAAAAGCTTCCGTCATGCCCTGCACCTTGTGACAGCGTACCTCCACCACCAGAATCAAGTTGCTCACGCTCTTCGTACCAGAGATTTTTGGTTAGCAAGCTTAAGTATACATTTCCCATGCCGCGCGCACGAGTATCCCATAGCCTTAACGGGGGGGGGGGGGGGGGGGGGGGGGGGGGGGATATGACGTCATCAGAGCTAGCAGGAAACTAACCATGTAACTAGTTTGTATAGTGAATGTTGTGCAAGCTGAACAGGTAGCTTTGTTCTCTGAGCTGTTCTGAGACTATTCCCTAAGTTATGAGTCCAATTAACCCTTGACTCCCCCTCTCGGTCTACATAATCATAACCCAAAATGACCTAGGAACGAGGTTAGCTACTGGTATAGAGTGTGGGTTTGAGCTCACATAGTGCAGAAGTACTAAATACAGGTACTCACAATATAGTCCATAAGGTCATACTTTCGTATGGCAATGTGTGGTGTGATCAATACACAACTCACTTGAGGTTCTTGGAGAGTCCCTGTCCTCCCATGCCAATGACAATGTGTGTAGTGGCTCCTGCCACGCACTGCTCCTGATAGACAGCGCACGTTCTCTGGTAGGAATGGTGGTGGCCCCAGAGAGCCAGGTCCACTTTGTACTTCTGCATGGGGGGAAGATTGGTCCCTGAATGCACCCCTACAATCAGTCAAATCAGGTGTGAGCTGCAGAAAGTTATCTATAGTGATGAAAATTTAATCATCACTCGAATGAAATCCATTTTCTCGCATCAAACAGTAATGTGGAAGTGCTTGATTATCAGTGAGTTGTCAGAGGTGCATCTAAAATCCACCATACGCATGCATCAATTCGTGCAGAGCATTCTGTGGGTACGCATCTTACAATTGCGACATATTCAATCCAAAAAGCATCACCGAGACAAAAACTTGGAGTCAGAACTGTTCACCCCACCATTCATTCTACATTAGGATTCTAATCTGCCCTCCAGACTGTGAACACTACAAAGTAATTACTCGGTAATACCCGGTACAAGAGTTTGGGTAGCAGCTTGTTGGCATCAGCGGTGCAGCCCAAGATGGAGGAGTTACGTGGGTACAGCATGGGCATACTTCCAGATGTACACATGATTAGCCTCAACTTCCCACATTCTTTTACCAGGATTTTACTCAGGTACAGGCCACTGAGGCCAGGGCATGCCCAGTCTAGCCGCTAGCCCCTCTCTGCCCAGCCGGCCAAGAGTGCGCGCGTAACTGGTCTGGCAAAGAGGGCTAGTGGCTAGACTAGGGTATGTCTGGGTGTAGCTCATCAGTCGGTCATTTCTACAAGCCAAATGCAGTCCTGAGCAGAGTTTCTGAGCAGAGTTTCTGAGTCTGAACTTCTGGTCAGGGTGGGCTTGGTATGTACGTATCTTCACTCATGCAGGGGCTGCAACAATGATACACCTCCTACTGGCAGTAATGATATTCACTCACTGTTTTGATTGCACGGTAAACATTACATTGCATTCCCAGGACTTAAAGGCAATTAAATAATCGGTACGGTGTGGTGTATGGTGGCACTGTATTACATGCAAAACCCTCCCTGGCTTTCCTTCCAAGATTCTCCATAGCTGTGGGACAAAACCTGGGATGGAAAGCCTGGGTACGAGGCTGACTCCGTCGCCTCCTACGTACCATCAGTAGCGGTTCCACTGAGTCCCTGAGTGAACCTGACACGGGAAGGTCACCGGCAGGTTGGTCACTGTTGGTGCTGTCAATGTACATCGGCCTGAATGGGAGAGTTGATACACATAATACAGGATAGGTATATATCCATGCAGATGGCCTCACAGGAATCGAGTTAGCTACATTGTATGGTACGCGTCTTTGAATAGATGTCAAGATTCGGAACGCTTTTCCAACATGCATTTGCAGTGCAGCTTAGACGCAAACGTACCAGAAGGCTTCTTCTAAAACTGGAAGGCTTCTTGTGAGAATTTCTTTTTCCAAAGATGCAGTTCTGCATCTTTGGAAAAAGAAACTTCTAAGGGTTCTTTCGAAGAGCTCTGGCTTTGTACGCACATACCTAAGTTTCCGAGAAACAGTGCAGCTTCGCTTTCGGATCTTCCAGAGCTGCAAAGAAGCCTTCCTGATTGAGTGCATTTAGGTCTTCTGGAGCTGCATTTAGTTCTTGCATTTGTAACGGAAACTCGGACCAGCGACGGATGGTATACATACACACTGCTCAGCTAATTCATTCAGCCATGTAATCTTTGAGACTTCCAGCAGCCAAATCAGCTTTATCCACTGTAGATGAACCTGCAGCCAAACTTCCTCGCTTTTCGTGTCACTGTGCAATGTAGCTTCCCAAAGTGCCGCCACCTCATTGCTGGCATGTTCTAATTGTTCGCCTTGCCTATGGTTCCACTGTACTGTAACTGCACATGCACATACAAACTAATTGCAATACCACACCCACAGGAAATGTTTGCATTATTGTGTACAAATTTCAGGCTCATTCCCAGGACTCCTGCACATGCCATAAATAAGGCTAGATAATTTTGATCATCAAACCTGTGTCCAGCAAAGATGAGCCATGGTGTCTTTGAGCGATCCACAGTCTGCATATGCTGATCCAGAAACTTGTACTGGGTGGAGTTGGTCCCAAAGTCATGCTCCGTGCTCATCAGTACAAAGTGTGCACTGCCATAGTCAAACCCATACCTAACATGACCATATAAGATGCGTACAATAATATTATTACGACATCACATAATTCATTACGTAGTCCCTTCATTATCTAGAAAAAGCTAAGATGGTTGCATGTTACAGCACAGTTCTTGAGTCCCATGACCTTTGACCTAGCTTGAGACAAGGCCATTTGAAAAGGGGTTTCCAGGCTGCAAAGTAGCTTAGCATGGGCAAAGTTTGGTTTAATTCACAGCATTCAGAAAGCACTACTGATGGTTTTCAATGTTAAAAACTACAACCGCAGCTGGAAACCTGTTGTTAGTTAATATATCATGAGTGAACTTTATCATATCAACAATGTTAACAACTACAACCGCGCACAACTGGCCAAACAATGGCCATGATAGACAAGTCAGTGAAATTCAGGACTGATACTAGTGTAACCAGCAACTGTACAGGAGAACAAACAACAAACTCTTGCAGACTGCAGTATTCATGTGTAACATATATTCATGGGCCTCTTCCGAAGGGAATTTCCAGACCCCCATGACAAACATAGTCCTGCAAGTCAAATCCCTAGGCAGTGAACAATCCTTGTTCTAATTAAAGCCATGCATGCAGGCAATGACCATGGTTCTTACCATGCCTCATCCAGGGAGGGTCTGGGCATTGGGAACCTTCTCTCGTGGGGCACCCCGCACTCTCCACCTGAGTCTGTCCCCTGGTAGTAGGAACTACAGCAAGTAGGGGGAGAGTAGTTCATGTCATCAGCTATCTCTGTCCTAGGCCTTGTTCCCAGGCCCCACCCAGCTTTATGTCACTTGCAGCCTGGGAACGAGGCTTTCTCTGTCCCCTGGTAACCAGCCAATTGTGCACTAACAAAATTGCTCCCACCCTGACGATTTGTGTCGAAATTTCTTCACACAGACCAAAGGCACTCATCATGCTAGTTAGTTCACTATGACACTCCATCTATCAGCTTTTACACATTCTTTGGGATTCTGAATTGAATGTACATAGGCCAAGGTAAGGTTTGGCAAACACCAGGAGCAAAGAAGCAGCTCATTGGCTCTTGCAAACACATGGGGCTATTCGCTACCTTCTCTGGACAGGAATGACAAAAGCAGGCACTCGGGGCGCACTTTGCTGACCACCGTAACAAAAGCAGGCACTCGGGGTGCACTTTGCTGACCACCGTAGGTCAATAGCCACCTACAAAATGGCCTGCTTAAAACAGTCACCTGTCTATGGTAGTCCCATAAGTGACTATTATAGGCAGTTTCCACTGTAATGCCCATTCATTTATCTTCACACTTAGGTACATGTAGATGGTGACGTACCCAGATTTTGGCCAGTCTCTCTCGTGGTTTCCAATGCAGACCATGTAAGGTACTCTTGCAGAGACGGGCTGAATCAAGTCAAAGAAGTCATCCCACTGCAGGAGAGCAGTTAAATAGGTAATTACACTTCAGTCAGGGAATAGATTATCATAAAAATACATATTACAACAATGAAACTGTCAGTCACGACAGTGTTCACGGTGTTACAGTCATGAGCCTTCCAAAGTACTGTGTACACTTGATAGTGGGGCTGCGAACACTTTTGTGTTCCCGTTGACCACCACTGCTCACTTCAATCATTGTTGGCAGTAGGTTATTACCTGGGGATCAACACACTAGTTGTGACTCCTACTACAAACTTTGAACTTTGACCTCTTACCACACTTGCATATCCCCTGGCATAGCTGATGTCTCCGATGTGCAGCACCAGATCTGTCTGGTCGATCTGGTTTAGCACCAGGCGTGTGGTGTTTAGGGCTGGCTGCTGGCTGACATCAACCTGTTGGCTATCATCGGGTTGCCCATTCCCCATGTCTTCGTATGAGGTGAGAGAGAGGAGGAAGGGAGGAAGGGAAGGAGGAAGGGAGGGAGGAGGGAGGGAGAGAGGGACGGAGGCAGGGAGGGAGGGAGGGAGGGGGAGGAGGGGAGGGACGAGGGAGGGGGAGGCAGGGAGGGAGGGAGGGAGGGAGGGAGGGAGGGAGGGAGGGAGGGAGGGAGGGAGGGAGGGAGGGAGGGCGGGAGGGAGGGAGGGAGGGAGGGAGGGAGGGAGGGAGGGAAGGAGGGAGGGAAGAAGGATGGAGGGGGGAGGGAGGGAGGGAGAGGGAGAGGAAGAGGGAGGGAAGGAGAGGCGGAAGCAATGGATGGAGGGAAGATGGATGAAAGGAGAATGGATGAGGAGTATGTTTTACACAGTCCCAGTGACACATACGTACACACAACTCAACACAAAGTCATGCAAGTCATTCGGCATGCATGCACTCACACACGTACCTCCATAGGCAACCACTCTGACGGTGACACCAGGCCCTGTTGGAGGGGCAGCCTTGAAACTATACACATCACTCATCAAACCACTGCCGTCACCAAACATGTAGTAGTACTGAGCCCCAGGAGTGAGACTGGAGAGGGAGTGGAGGGGATGCAATTACAGGTGAAGTAAATACTGTAAGGCTGTACCGATACCAAAAATAAGCCTCCGATCCCGATTCCAAGGTTATGCAGCAGTACCAATACAATAGTTCTAAGCCGTTCATCATTGACGAATGGGCTTGTTATCTTTCGTTCTTGGCATTTTCAGTCACTACTAACTTCTTTTTTTCCCCCCCTCAGGATGACGTCTACACAAGTTTGCAGTGTTGAAGGACTTTGGTGTGTTCCCACCCCTCAGAATCCTCTCGCCGCAAAATCGCTTTGGAGTTGTCATCATCGCAGGTGCCGAATTGTGCCCAAATCAGTGAAATCACTCTTTCCTCGTTCTTGAAAGAGCCATTTAGCGCTACATACAAAAACAGCCTGGTTAGCTGCCTGGGCGCCAGAACCAGGTAGCTGCGCTGCTATGTGCTGTGTCACATGACTATCGGTTGCCTAGTGATCAATCAATCCGATTCCGACAACACTAAAATCAGTACCAATGCCGATCAAGGATCGGCGATATTTCTTAGTAAGAAGGGAATCAGGGAATTGGGAACGGAGTTCAGATGGAGCAACAAGGCGAATGCAATGAGGAAGAGGAATAGACTAGACAGCACTAATACAATGTACGACCTGAAACGGTGGAATCCAAAATGCAATTATGTCACAATTCTAAGCATTGCTCCAGCTGTTGATGCTTACAGTACAACAAGCCTTGGGAGGAGGCCTGAGAACAGCTCCAAGAGGTATTATTTGGCTCACTACCACCCTGCCTCCTTCAGCTCACCAGGGCATGGTGGACGGGAGGGGAGGGGGGGGCAATCTCCATTGCTAAATACTGCCCATAGGGCGGGGGTCCTGCTACATAGTAGACATGAATACACATACCCATCCATCGTGACTTGGTGAAGCATGCCTGGGTCTCTGTAGCCGAAGTCAGTGGCCGGACTACCACACATGTCACTGGAATTGTAGGTGCTACTGTTTGCCACCTTGGTGTTTGTCAGTTGCTTGGGGTCACTGCTCCAAAGAACCACTGGCTTGCCGGCATCACGGGACACCCACTGCAAGCTGGAGAAAGGTTTGGAGATGTCGCTCATGTCAATCACAGAAATTAAGTATCAGAGATCAATTTGATTGCTCAGATCACTACCAACCAAATGGTGTACAGTGCACATCGACAACTGATTCAGTAAATGTGCTGACTTCAAATATGTCACGATTGTTAAGATGAACCATACTAGAGATTAACAGTGATTCTATACTGTACTGTATCTGAGTACAAGTCTAATACACATGTGACTGGAATTCTGAGCAGGAGGTACATGTAACAAATAAGATCACATGATCAAGAAGACAGAAAAATGATCAACAAGACAGAAAAAAAGTTTGTCACTGTACTTGTGGATACAGAGGAAGACCTTGAAGGAGACCATGCCAGGCGACTAAGAGGAATGCGTGTACAGAGAATGCCACTAAATGGCAGACAGCGCATAGACAGCACGCTGACAGGCAGGGAAGGGTGGCCTGCCAGAAGGAGACGTATGCACAGCACTCCCAGCATCTAGCAGCTCCTGCAAGGCCTTCCTGTGTATTCTACGCATGCACTAGTACACAACTACATCCTTACATCATGACAGTGGGGTCCTCCGTCAAGGCCAGGTGACCTTGCAGTGGCTCATTTGGATACTTGAACTGCACAATGTCACTCACGGCCGCAAGAACTGGATGGCCAAGACCTGCAAAGAACGGAAAGATATAAGTTTACACTGTTTAGATTTTTTTCCCTATAACTAAGGGGAAAAATAGTGTCCCCCCCACACTAAATGTTCCCTTTATACTAAGGGGAAAAATAGTGTCCCCCCACACTAACCTTTTGGGCACAGTTCCCTCACTACTAAGGGGAAAAATAGTGTCCCCCTACACTAAATTCTCCCTTTATACTAAGGGAAAAAATAGTGTCCCCCCACACTAAATTCTCCCTATATATGAAGGGGAAAAATAGTGTCCCCCACACTATATTCTCCCTATGTACTAAGTATAGTACTTGTTCTATACTTAGTACCTGAGCAAAAATTTAACACCCAACAAACCTGAACAAAAATACTTTAACACTTCCTTAATTAGTTGTTGAAAAACCAGTTATTATAATGTCAAGAAGAATTGGGCTCATTTCGCCTACTCTCATTTTGCCTACCGTATGGCGCTTATATTTCGCGGGTCTAAATTTTCGTGAATTGCTCTTTGAGAACATTTCGTTGAAAAAATTTCGCGAATTATCGGTAAAATGCCACGCCCACACAATGGGCGTGGTGTACTCTGGTCACCGTACCTGATACTGCACTTGAAGACTTCCGTGCACGCTGAACTCAACTACATAGATACCACAGACCACTTCGTCAGTGCGTTGTATTCTGCGACACTCTCTTCCCCACCTCGACGCTCTCAGAGTTCGTTTTCAGATACGGGCGTTCCCTTAACCTTCGCCGGATCGAGCTGGCAGCTTCACATGTCAGATGGTACCTCTTGGGAGAACTCTCCATGTGGATCCGGAAGCTTACACTTCGACTACTGTCCATCCTCACTGTTGAAGTACACAAACAGAGCCATCAAGCTAGCTGGAATACTGTCCGCGTAGCTGTAGGCGCACACCACTTGTCAAAATTTTCGTTGAAATAATTTCGCGAATGACCTGTAATTCGCGAAATTCGCGAAAATTTAGACCCGCGAAATTTAAGCGCTATACGGTACTCCCATTTTGCCTACTAAATTAACATCAATGTGTGTCATTTCACCTACTCAAAAAAGTATTATATTTACAGGTTAGTATGAGCAGATACACCTGAAAGCTCAAAATCTGAAAGCACCACAACTGGGGAGAAGTCCAGGCTCAGCTCTTCTCCCAAAGGTCCTCTGATAAAGTTTTCTCTTGGTACAGATAGGTAGCCATACATGCTTAATTTGTTGAGTAGGCAAAATGACACACATTGATGTAGCTGCTATTATGCATTACAAGGAAGTGGAGATTATGTTTGAGGTCATGGATGTTGACGTTCGGATCAATGGCAGTGATTGCGGCCTTCATGCAGTGGCGACAGTGGCCCAGTGGCCCAGAAGGACGGTCAGCGAACATGGCTAGGTGCATCAAATGTGGTTAATGGTACCACAATACCTGCACCAACACTCCCAAAACAGTTTATTTTTTTTCGAGGAAAAGAGAGCCATGGGTCTGCGAACACTGCAAATAGACATGGACATGACTGTAGTATATGCAAACACTTATGATGAAAGTCTGCTCATTACTATACATGATCGTACTTCAAAACTGAAAGGATGTCTGGCCCAGACTATAAGCTGCATGCACTTTAACAATGTCATGATCTAATAGATACCCAATGAATAATTTAGTGTGGGGGGACACTATTTTTTCCCTTAGTATAAAGGGAGAATTTAGTGCAGGGGGACACTATTTTTCCCCTTCATATATAGGGAGAATTTAGTGTGGGGGGACACTATTTTTTCCCTTAGTATGAAGGGAGAATTTAGTGTAGGGGGACACTATTTTTCCCCTTCATGTATAGGGAGAATTTAGTGTGGGGTACACTGTTTTTTCCCTTAGTATAAAGGGAGAATTTAGTGTAGGGGGACACTATTTTTCCCCTTAGTAGTAAGGGAACTGTGCCCAAAACGTTAGTGTGGGGGGACACTATTTTTCCCCTTAGTATGAAGGGAACATTTAGTGTGGGGGGGACACTATTTTTCCCCTTAATTATAGGAAAAAATCTCAAAATAGTGTAAATTTCTATAGAACCGCAAAGAACAAGATAAGAATAGGCAGTGCATGGGTAGACTAAATCCAGTCAGAGTTGGCAAAACGCTTTTGGATAATCCACCAATCCTTACGTAGACGTATCTGAATAAGGATTGGTGGATACAACATGTCTTATTAGCATTGCACCGATAATTTAACTGATACTCCGATAGCATGGCATGAACTATGAACTATAAGTTGCATGCTGCACATGTGCACATGTTGTATCTTGAGTTAGTTGAATAATCAGTTTCGCCACTCTTGGTTTCGCCAAATACCACAGTATCTAAGAAGAGCCATCTCGTGAAACGATCAGCTAGCATCGCGTGAAACATCATGACCAATTCAATCATGTAAAAATTATTTCGTGTAAAATTTTTGTGATTTAGACAAGCACGAACATATTTTTTACAATTTCCAGACATGCTGTATACAGGTTTGTATGTGAGGGATGGACACCACACATAATTAGCAAACCAAGGCCATCCACCACTGTTGCAAGGGGTGTGTTGTAGGTGGAATATGGACAGTGTGGTGTTTGTTCGTATTGGTTGGGGCGAGTGTGAGCGAGCCCCACATAGACGAGTTTGCTGCAAATTTTCTATACATTTATATATAATATTATATAGATATATATCGATCGTACATCGTGCCGTAAATCTCTGCGGCTCTTATTTTGCGTTTCACGTGCACGCCACGTTGCATGCAAATTTTTGCAATGTACAAGCCACATTGACTACTTTTTGCCACTTGTTTGTGTGTACAAGGACTACTTGTGTAAAATCGTGATGGAGTCTACAACGAGCGTCCGGAACAAAGAAAAGAAACTTCGACGTAGGAGGGAACGAGAAAGGGCCCGCCGTGCTGCTGAAACAGTGGAAGAAAAGGAACGACGGCTGAGACAGCGTCGAGAGAGAGACAGAGCTAGGCGCGCTGCTCAAAGCCACGAGGAGAGGGGGTCCAGACTGGAGAGAGTGAGAGCAGTTCATCAGGAGAGATTGGCAGTTGAGACCGCTGAAGAGAGAGACGCCAGGCTGGAGAGAATGAGAGCAGCTCAACAGGAGAGATTGTCATTGCATAAGTATTACAATATGTGAAGTCTGAGGGCCCTTCTACGTCCAGGTCTGTTCCTGTGCTGTCTGATGCTGGTGGTGATTATGTTGAGGTTACTTGTGGGGTACTGGAAGGCAAGCTGTACTTTGATATGCTAAAAGATTGCACTGGCGGTCAGCTTGGCTCAGTGAAATGTATTGTTCACAATGACTCACCTGGTGAATTTGAACAGAAGGGTGGCAAAACTAAAGCGAAGAATTGGAAAAACCCATTCAGGACAAAGGTAAATCCTTGTTGACGGTGTTGCCTGCCCTTGGGATAGATAAGACTCGCAGTCTGTCTCTTGCTACATGAGCTGTTTCATCACATGGTGCTAACAGCTCCAGCTCCTTAATAAACCCAGTTTTGGCTTTTGTTAGGGCATACAGACTCAGAGGCGACTCGGCTAATCTCTCTAGCACTCTCTCTGCTGAGGTTGATGCTTCTGCTGTCGATAAGGCCCTGAAGAGTTTGTGGGCCTTCTGTCATGCTGATCTAGCTAGACTTGGTTTCACTTACCATACACGTCGCTTCGCTGACCCGGTGCAGTTGTTCAATACTATTCTGGGTGATCTGACAGTTGCTTTTGACAAGCTTGATCTTGATGGGTGTCTTCCACCTATCTACTGTGAGGCTGCTGATCTGTTGACATTGCCAACACTGGGTCTTGATCCAGTTGCAAAGCAGGTTGAATGTAACACAGTTGCTGTGAGGGGGGTGTCTGATATGATAAGAGAGCTGCACTTTGATAATAGAAATGCCACCGATAATGGGACGATTGTTGGTCTCTCATCTAGCATTGACTCCCTGCAGGAGCTAGTCAAGTCTGCCCAGTGTTTGAAGGATGAACTTGCATCGTCTGTTCCATCATGTCGTTGTCTCGGCTACCACATGGACAGTATGCCTACAGTGGGCATGTCGTTAATCTTCCACAAGATGTAGCCCGCTTCGCCAACTCCTTGCCTTGTCTACCCAGAGAGCTCGACATCATCGTCATCAGGAAATAAGGTGCTGCCAACTCCCACCGTGACTTTCATGTTAGGAGGGCTGTAGTGCTTTGTGCACTTCAGTGGCTCCTTGCTAACAACAAGTATTACCGTGGTGTTCATCTCAACCCCGACGCCCTTGCTCTGCTGCCAGAAGATGGGAACCTGACTGGCCAGCACTCGGTGACGCTCAACACAACCAGTGACGACACAGAACTGCCATCTGCACAGGATGAGGAAGATCCATACAATGCCCACCTATCAGGTTCTGTTGTTCCAATCACCGCCCAGCGGATGACTGAGCAAGAGACTGTCCGGCAGTCCGTGCAAGAGCGACAGTCTCACCAGCAGCCAGCGACTCCTACAGTGTCATGGCCTCCCAGCGGTGGTACTCCTGTCAACGAGTTCAACACTGAGGGATACATCTCGTGTGCCTTCCCCACGTTGTTTCCAACTGGTGCTGCTGACTTTATAGCTCCACAACCACTTCAAGTCACTGTTGGCAACTACTTCAAGCACCTCCTCTTATACAAGGATGGTCGATTTGCCAGGCACCCTCGTTTTCGCTACTTTGCTCTCAACACAGAGATGCGCTCGCGGGCACTACAGGCAGGTCGCATCTACACTCGCCAGCACCCGCATGATGCCTAGCTTTCAGTCGAGGAGCTTCGAGACATGGTCGGACGTGAAGGGGAAATCTCCTCCAACTGAGTGCTGCACTACGCTTCCAGTCTGCGTGGAACAAGACACTACTGGTTCAGGCAGCGCAGCTGCCTCATTGCTATGGTCGACACACTTGGTCTGCCGACCATCTTCTTTACTCACAGCGCAGCAGATCTCCAATGGCCAGAGCTTGCACGCCTCATCTGCCCGGACGACCCCGACTCCAGCTCCAGCCGCATCAAGGCCCTCCAGGACAACCCCGCCATTGCTGACTGGTTCTTCCATCATCGCATCCAGAAGTTCATTGATGCTTTCTACGTTGGTGTTGTTCGTATTGAAGAGAGGGAAAGAGAGAAAGTTAGACTTGAAATAGCGAAGCAAAGAAGAGAGCAAGTGGACAAATCCGACCGAAGGTATTAGAAGGTATTAGTAGGTATTCGGAAGATTTGTTGATGTAGTGACTATGTATACACACGCAGTGCTATTTATAACACTAGAGTGGTGCTTCAGAATTGAGTATGGGTTTCATGAATAATACTTACCAGGCGTTATTGAGACTACCTATGAGCAAATGACCAGGGTTCAGAGACTAGAGACTTATTCTGCATGTCTAGCGTGTAAGAACAAGGAATCGCCCACAAGCGACACATTTGGATGCTGCTCTAAATGTGAAATGCTCCAGCGAATCGACAGATGCAAAAAGCAACTGAGTGCTAAAATCATTGTAGCGGATGGAGATAAGTACATCACCCTCAATGCGTTTGGCAGCAATGTTATCGACATTGCCCAAGAAGAAGAAGTCACTGCTGAGGGACTTCTTTCGGCATCCCCGTTCTCTCTAACATATGACAACAATGTCATCACCAGTGTTCGAAGGTGTTAGTGCATGTAGTCTACCATACCAGCAGCAGCACCAGTACTTCTATTAATCTCATTTACTGCTATAAACATGTATTACACATATTATACTGTAGAGACTGGTTAATAGGCGCATGCGCTTATCGCATGCAGCAGCAAGAAAGTATGCGCTTATTATGAGTATACGCTTATTAGCGCTATAGCGGTAATGGATCCCGATCATGGCAAGCTGACGAGGATGCTGTGAGCGATGTCATCATTTCTGCAAGGGAGTATGGTCCCAGAAGAAACATGCAACATGCCCTAGCCCTAATGCCATTGTATCTTCGCTGCGTATCATGTTCTTGGACGCGCGAATGTCAGTTGCATGATGCGTCCACCAACTACACGTTCTCTGTATGTACTCTTGCTCACGCTCGCCCCACAATGTCGTGCATTCGCCTAGTATACCAAGTCTTTCATGCAGATTCCAATGAAGCCCACCGTAAGTTTTGCCTGGTGTGCTGTGGGTTTGGTTGAGAGTCCCACCCTATTCAGCCTAGACCACATGGTAATAGCAAGGGACAGCAGCCATACACACGTACCCTAAAGAGTACAGCAGAAGGCATGCTGGAATACATCTGTTATGACCAAGGTGACGAATAATGCTGGTGGCCTAGTCAATACACATAGTGCTGGATCACTTTTCAAGGGACCAGGTCTCATTGAGGCTAGTCTCGGTCCCAGACCCAAACCAACCCCAGCGCGGATCACATCTAGTAATACTAGATACGATCCGTGCTGGGGTGGGTTTGGGTCTGGGGCTGAGACTACATTGAGGCATGTTTTGCTGGAGTTTCTCGATCTTTTGCAGTTGTTTTTGTGATCTTGAACAAGGATGCCTAGACATGGAAAAAGAGCTCAACATCTCAACAAGATGCGAGAAGAGTCGAGGAAGAAGGTAAAAGCCTGTCCTACGTCACCTACTGGCCAAGACCACGAGGTATCTGAACATCCTATACGTCCTAGCACCTCTGATGTCACTCCAGGTTCAACCTGTAGACAGTTTGCCTTCAAGTCCCAATAGATTCCTCTGACACTGATTTCGATACTGATGAGGCCCTGAAGAGTGATCCTGATGCCGTGATTCAAGAGAAGAGTTTACTGCTGATTGGGTAGCGTCTCTTCCGAGGGATGCTTTGTATATTCTCACCCTTCTCCTTTATCCCACTACTGATTGGTCCAAAATTATCAGGGGACAAGAATCACAGAATGTCAACAGAATTATAACGGCTCAAAACATCAATCAATTGATGAGGCCATGGTAGGTTTCAAAGGCAGGTGTTAAATGAAGCAATATATGCCAAAGAAACCGACAAAGAGAGGGTTTAAGGTTTGGGTTAGGGCAGACAGCTCAAATGGTTACGTGTGCCAATTTCAATGCTACACGGGGAAAGAAGGGAACACCACAGAAGTGGGTCTAGGGGGGAATGTGGTGAGCACTCTAAACAGAGAACTTTCTAGGGATGATTTGTATAGTCTCATCCTTCTCCTTCATCAGGTCTTGACCCACTACTGATTGGTCCAAAATTATCAGGGGACAAGAATCACAGAAATGGGAATCGATTTCTTGCAAACAATGGCGACGCGGGATGAGACCACCACAACCGTCCCAAAAGTGAGTATGTTCCTCAGAGCTGGTCGAAGGCTGATAAGTGTAAATTATATAAGAAGAGCTTCCTCTGTTGGTGAACAGGGATTGGTCCCAACATAACAGGAGAGTGTACCTCGGCTCAATGTTCCGAAAGTAGATTGTGGTATACAATGGGCCAGCGAAGTATTGAATCACCAAAGCTGAAGGAAGGATCAACTCCCATTACAGAAAACTCAGCCAGATGGGGAGGAAGAGCTGTACAAGATTTTGGAACTCAATTCCCAAACGCAGTTCATTTATGTTGCTTCCGTCACTACCAGACCCTCCTTATTTCCCAGAATGGAACGGACGGAATGGACCATTCCAGACCGGAATGCTACCTTATTTTCCGGAGAGGTCAAAATACAGATAGGACTGTCGCTGTATATAGTAACGTTGTCTTTTGCATTGAATCTGTATATTGTGCATGTACGTACGTATACTTACTGTAATCTTCGTAGAGACCACATGCTTGATTAGAGTTCACGAGTGGATTATTGCCTACAAGCTCTGAGCTGAAATTCCTTTGCATCCGCGCTAATCCCTAACGCTACTGGTGGCAGCTAGTGGTGCCAGTACTACCGTATGAACACTCTGAACTCGAAGGAGAATCAACAAGGTGATTGCATAGGGGACTTGAGCGGTACAACCCCCGCACGTGGCCATGGCGTTCCAAGTTATGTCACAAGAGAACTTCAACTTCAGACGAGTGGCCAAAATGGGCATGCGGATCAACACGCACCCAGGCTAACGGAGAAAGATGATGAGACGTAAGTAAACACACTGGTATATGCAATGGGCGACGAGGCCAATGATATTTCATGGGCATTTCACCTCTCGGGAGGCTGATGCGAAGATGTACAACTTGTCACTTTGTGAAAAAGAGAAATGTCACTTAAGACAGAGCCAGATTCAACCAAATGAGCCAGGAAGAGGGAGAACCAGCTGATACATTTATCACAGCGTTGCACGGTCTAGCAGAATACAGCAATTTTGGTGGGTCTGTGCGTACCTTCAGATGTGGCTGACATGGTCCGCAAGACCAGTGATGGTATACATTCTGAAGGTTTGGTGCATGTTAGAGATTCAGCTGACTTTACAAAGTGGTTAGAGTCTTTGAAAGATCAATGGGATGAGCGGGAGTTGTGCCTGTAATTCCTCCAGGAAACCTTCGCTTCACAATTGGTTGGATCATGGAGCAGCATGCGACTGAAGCAGATGCAGTCGGGGAGCACCAGCTCTGTACAGAACAGAAAGCTGCCGGCGTGCACTGGATTGCTCACGTAGGCAAATGAGGGGGCAGTAGCCGAGTGAGTGAAGCTACTTGTTATGATGCGGAATCCTTGCAAAATTAGGGACCTCAGAGCTCAGTAAGTTCCTTATATGGAAGGTTCAGAGTTCAATGCAGAATCCTTACAAATTAGGGACCCCAGAGCTCAGTAACTTCCTTATATGGAAGGTTCAGAGTTCAATGCAGAATCCTTACAAATTAGGGACCCCAGAGCTCAGTAACTTCCTTATATGGAAGGTTCAGAGTTCAATGCAGAATCCTTACAAATTAGGGACCCCAGAGCTCAGTAACTTCCTTATATGAAAGGTTCAGAGTTCAATGCAGAATCCTTGCAAATTAGGGACCCCAGAGCTCAGTAACTTCCTTATATGAAAGGTTCAGAGTTCAATGCAGAATCCTTGCAAATTAGGGACCTCAGAGCTCAGTAACTTCCTTATAAGGAAGGTTCTGAGTTCAATGCCCCCTGCGGTTCCAAGGCCTCAGTGGTGCAAGGATTCCGTGTGAAAGCTAGTAAAATCAGCATCACCATAGCAACATTGCATGACAAGCCATTCTAGGTGGAACATGCGCTATCAGGATAATTTTCACACTGACCTCCCCTCAGGAATCCTATGATGACATCAGCCCTCATGTTGACCAATCGGAACTGCAGCGAGCCCTTTCCCTCGCTCATGTGGGTGGGGCTGTACTTGGCATACTAGTAGTGAGAGAGAAGAGCAGAGAGGGAATTTGAATAGCCTGTTCTAATTCTACACCTGAGAAATGCCATTACACATCCTCAGTCCCTAGCTGGTTGCATGCATGCACAGCCCTGTGGGAGTCTTTCTATGAGTATAACTCCATGTCCGACAATCCAAAATAGGGATGACTAGTCAAACTTCACTTTTCGGAAAAGTAACTGAAACAAGAGGAATGCGATTACACATCCTCATGCTCCAATAACGGGTTCTATCAACATGTGCGAGCAGAAGAAAGGAGAGAGTAGGAGGAGAAAGAGGTAGCCTTGGCAGGAATAGTAGCAGAAGGGAGAGGAAGAGTAGAGGAGCAGGAGGAGAAAGACGATGCACTGGCAGGAAGTGTAGCATGAGGGAGAGGAGAAAGAGGTAGCCTTGGCAGGATTAGTACAGTACACCAAGTTGCCCCCCCCCCCCCCCCCCCCCCCCCCCCCCCACCCACCCACCCACCCACCCAAAAGCCATTCAAGAGTATACCTAGCCTCGTTCCCACACGGCCTGGGAACGAGGCTAGAGTATACCATCCACCAAGTTGCCTTTCAAGAGTATACTGTAGTATACAAAGTTGCCACCCCACAGCCATCCAAGAGTATACTGTAGTATACCTAAGTGTTACTTGTTGTAGCCACTCTACTACCCTCCACAAGGAGTAGCAAGGAATGGTTCACATCTCCTGGTAGAACAGTTAGGGGTGGCGGAGCAGGTCTGGCAAACCCGGCAACGTACTACCGGAACAACGTTTTCTTTCCACAAACCGAAAGGAATTACTGATAAACATCAGGTGGCAGCGTCATCCACGATCTAGATACATGCGTATTGTGGATGAGGCTCGAGGGAAAGTCTATTTACAAGTCCATTTGCAAAATTAAAGTACATTAGTAGTACCTTGCATGCGTACGAGTCATACATATGTATAACATACGCACGTACGTACATGACTCTACCATAGATAACAGAATACTCGATTATCAAAAACTCTATGTACCCTGCGCATATGCATACCCACATGCACTGTATGAGTGGTCAATGGCTGATCGGAAACATGACAACATCAGAGCTTCAGACCCAAAAAGACCTTCAGCTTTCCAAGACGCGAGATTGCCACTAAAAAACAAGGTCTGTCAGAGCAGAGTGGTGTGACAAGTACCCATGGTTGCACCACAATGCTAAGTGTGATGCAGCCTTATGCCACCGCTGCATGAGGGCAGATCATGAAGGGAAGGTTTCAGCCAGAACGAAACGGGATGCTGTCTTCCTTGCCAAAGGGTTTACCTATTGGAACAAACACCAGTCAAGTCAATGCCACTGGGAGGCAATTAAATCTCTCATTCTCATACCCAAACAGATCTGGGGTGATGTTAGTGAGCTACATACTGAAGAACAGGGAGCATCAACAGGAGAAGGTGACCAATGGAAGATGCTCCTGAAGGTTCTACAAAACGTCAGATTTCTCGCTCGTCAAGGCTTGCCGATGGATGAAGAAGACAAAGTCCAACAAGTACGATATACACAGAATAAGTGTCTCAAGGTCGTGGTATTACAAATCCTCTGGGAGGCGAGCCAGAGTATTCGTGGTAGTGCATGTTTTACTATCATGGCTGATGAGTGCACTGATGTTGCAAACAAGGAACAGCTCACAATCTGCATCAGGTGGGTAGGTGAAGATCTTCGAGATCATGAGGACTAATTCATTGGTCTTTATGAAGTGGAAAGCATCCATGCAGACTGCCTAGTCCATGCCATCAAGGATGCTCTACTGTGGATGAATCCATCAAGGACGCTCTACTCCGGATGAATGTCAAGCTGTCCGAATGCCGAGGCCAGTGCTACAATGGGACCTTCAACATGAGTGGCGTCCAAAATGGTGTGACTTTTCAATTCATAGCACAGAAGAAGCGTGCTGTCTATGTGCACTGTTATGGACATGCACTGAACCTCGCTGTTGGTGATACCACCAACTAATCCAGAGTTGGCTGTAAAGCCTTAGAAACAGCTTTTGAGATCAGCAAGCTTAGTTTATCAAGTTTTCTCCCAACAGAAATGCTGCCTTTGACCAAACAAGGCAGAAATTGCTGAAGAAGACTCTGGGAGTGGTGTTGGTATTAGGACATTGTGCCTACCCAGTGGACTGTCCCAGGTGGTAATTGATACAAGCAACCCAGACATGAAAGGAAGGATAATTGGTGTCCAGAGTCTCCACTATCATTTGCCCTACCAATCTCAAATTGCTTTTGCCACCTCTGTAGAAGCCTTCTACCAAATTTTTCACCCTAAATCCAAGTCCCCCCCCCCCCCCCCCCCCCCCCCTCCCCCCCCCCGCCCGCCCCCAAAGTCAAGAGTATACAGTAGATTGATAGTCTCAGCACTACGACTATGCTATTACACCTGCCTCCGACTCCTGCTCATGCTCAACCAGATTAGCTACAACCCTAGTCTTGTGGGGCAGATGTTGCAGAGGGGAAAGAACATTTGGTTACTATATAGACATGTTTCATTGGCATGGACGAATTCAAAAACATTAATGTCAAAGCAAATGTCACGACAAGGGAATGTGACTACACTACAACATCGGTGATCAGCGAGAAATGGCTGTGAGTTGGTGTGACATTTGCTTGTGACTGTGAAGGACATCTCACTCACAATTCTGCTCTTGTTCTTGTTCGAATAACATGATCTTTCGGAACTCTAGCCCACAAGACTAGCTACAAGTCTGCTTAGTTAAGCCAATAACACACCTGGAATTTAATGGGGGCATGGTTTTTGACATCAATTGTCCCATTGATGGGGGGAGAATACACTCCGATCCAGTCACTGGAGGAGGGACTGTCCACGTTCTCCCACGTCACAGTCACCCAGTCCCCTGACTGGACCAGCAGTGTCGTGTTGACATGGAGAGTGATGGTAGTCTCTGCAGAAGTGACAGGTATATACACAAAAGTTGCAGCCTCATTCCTGGGCCCTCACCCAGCTATTCGTTACTTGGAGTACGAAAACAGCAAGAAGAACGGGCGCACCAGGTAACTTACCACACACTTCTAGCTAGTGGGGGGTGGGGGGACTTTCATACTCAACAAATGTTGAATACATAGTAGCCTTTTTGATGTAATCAGAGAAGTCAATAGTAAGAGATGGCTAATATTAAAGTTAGTTGAAACTATGATACTGTTGCAACTGGCTTGTGTATCTTGTCACAGAAATACCACAGTGTACACAACTTGTGGTTGTTGACATTTGCTGATATATTTTCTGGGGGAAAGTCAAACATTAGCCAAAGAACAGCTTTATGAGCGGCGAATGAGCGGCGAAGCCGCTCATAAGCTCCTGGTGTACATGATAGAAGTCAAGGGAGTTGTTTCACCATTATTCATAACTATTTGCTTGACCTCTTCTTTGTGATCACAGAATCTTCAAACAGACTATGAATATTATCCCTACAGACATTGTGACTATTGTACTTCCAGCCATTTCCTATTGTTTATAGCTTTACAAACACAAATTCAATGACGTCAGCTCCATGCATGTGCCCCTATATATAGGTATCACATCCTGGGGGTGGCACTGCCTCGTGAAATTGCAGCCACTAACGTGGCCAAAGCACCATCACGTCATATGGAGTATGTGTTTTGCGAACACTACTAGTTCAGATGTGCAATAAGGTATTTTACCCAGCCCCACCCCCAATATATAGAAAGGGTCACAGAGAATGCTGGTCCCTCGGAACCAGACAATTCACACACGGAGGAGGAAGGGTCTGGGCATGTGCCTACATTCGAGTTACTCTTATGCACAGCTAATTAGCGATCCCACATACCATCACTGTCAAACACTTGGGGGTAAGACAACATGGCACAGCGATTGCTCGTATCTCATCACTGAGAAAAACATTATTTTACAATCAACGATTCTGATTTGGATTTGTCAGGTCAGCATAATTCCAACCGGTCAAATATAGGTATACTGCCCAGACCCTTGCTTCCTCACTCCCTGTGCGACAGGGTCTGGTTATGAGACTAGGTCTGTCACTGAGAACCAAACGTCTTGCGTGACAATTTCTACTTCATGGCTAAGTTAGTACAGATGGTTCCTCGGGACCATGCAACAGTCGCTGTATAACTTTCCCCTCTGGAGTTTGGAAATAGAGCCTCACCCAGCTTGACGAGTGCTCTCTCATGACGCAGGAAGTCCAGAGGACTGAAGTATGTATGCCCAGCAACAAGGCCAACTAGGCACGTCAACGCAGACACTAGAAAATTCAGCTTCATCTTGCTTGGCGTGCGCAGGAGCCACGCCTACTCTGCGCATGCCCCTCAGAAAACGTTCTGATTGCATGTTTCAAATCATTTTTCCCGCGCAACTAGCTAAGTTGTGTTCCTCTTTTGGGCGTGTTCTTTTCATAGGTGTAGGAACCGGGAGGGTCTTTCAGAGTCGCTACTTTCACTCAGGAGAGAAGTATCACAAAGCCCAGTCAGACCCTTGCACACAGGTGTTTCAAGTTGAATGCCTGAATGCCTCCAACAAAAAAAGGTCGCCAGACCAGTTCCCAGCAGGTTACCACGGGCACTGCTCTAATGGAAAACAGTGTGAATACAGCTCGTAGATGTTCATGATCAATGCCTGCTTGATCACACAAATTCAGCGATAGTTGAAGCACACCGAATATAGAACTTTAGAATCCCAGTAAAGATGCCACAACAGGCCAGAAAGCAACTCAGTTAGCAAAGTAAATGAGTGAATAGCTTCTGTCCTGCACTGAATAAGCAATTTTACGGCAGTTTGGGTGAGTCTAGTAGTAGTTCAGTATTGAAACTGCCGTAAAGTTTGCTAACTTAGTAGTCCATTGCTAAAGTGCAGTGGTCCATTGCTAAAGTAGTCCATTGCTAAAGTATAGTGGTCCATTGCTAAAGTAGTCCATTCCATTAAGTAGTCCATTCCATTCAGTTACTTTGCTAAAGTAGCTAGTCCATTCCATAAAGTATTGCTAAAGTATAGTCCATTCCAGTAGTTCTGAGGCTGAGTCAAGCTGGTATATACTGGAATGGACCTGGAGCCTGGACTGCCGTAAAATTCCTCTCAGACCCACACAGCCCGAATCTTCTGTGCTGCTAATTAGTTTGCGTTTGACTGCAGGTACCACAGTTATGGAGGAGGTGCTGCAGGTGGTTGGACCCACCATTGGCGTGTACAGTGTGCTGATGCTGTGCATTATCCTTGGTGCAATTGCATTATGCTGTCTGAAAAGGTTACTATACCACTAGAATCATTACTGAGTGTACAGTTTATAGTGCACGGTTATGTGAATATGGAGTGCGATATGAAGCTACCCAGGCCAACCTAGCTGAATCAACCGTTTTGTCAGTGTAAAGGGACTCATCATCATTCACTTGCCTTTGCTCTGCCTTTAATTTATCCAGCTTCCCTATAGCAGTCTCATGATCAGTAAAGCATAGCTACTCTCTATGACAACAGTATCTCTATCCTCTCGTCCACTGGAAGAGGATTTCTAGAGGAACTGATTGACAGACTGCTATGTAGGAAGTAGGTTTAATGCTAACTGAAGCGACCCAATTATAGGTTCAAAGAGCAAAATTCAAACTCAAGGCTCCTCCAAATTAACAAACTGTCCTGGTGTTGATGCACCCATTTTGCCTCCATATATTTATAGATGCAATCAGAGATTGAAGGAACAGGAAAGGGAACAGAGACTTAAATTGTTAGTAAGTTGGTGCATGCAGTTACTATATAGCACGCTATGGAGTATTGAATAGATTGTAGTCCTACGAATGAGTGGAACCACAATGTGCTACTGTATCCTTCATGCTACACATTTTAGACCACTTTAGTGTATGCAGTATTAGGCATGCAAGCAAGCAAGCATTTGCTTTGCATGGTAAAATATACTTCTGTGGTTCGATCAGAGTATGATCAAAAACAACGTTTGAGCAAGAGGTGGACAAAAATTAGTGATGCAGAACTTATGCAGTGCTATATTCTTACATTCATGACAAGTGAACATCCTACGTACACGGCTAGCTAACATGTGCAAAGTTCAAGATCCTGCATACCAAGTTGAAACTTCCCCTCATGAAGATGCAGTTCAAAACCCTGAAGCTGAAATTTCTACACAAGGTGATGCAGTTTTTCAAAGTCACGTGTATATGCCCAGATTGAACATTTGTTGCAAGAAGATGCTTCTCAAAGCCCTGCTTATTGCATGATTGAATCTTCCACACAAGATGGTAAAGTACAACGTTCTTCAAACTCTGGAAACATTTATACAAGATAATGATGCTAGTATAATATATGAGGTGGTAGATTGAATGCGATTTGCTGCATATGTCATGCGCTACTAATTCTTGTTAGACTGACCCAGTTTGTATGTTTGTAGAATTTCATAGAATGAATATCACCTTAGCTACTGCACTTACTTCATGTATAGGGTTTGTTTGCTACATTTAGTATACTGATTTCACAGCTGGCATGAGACTCGATCCTTGCATGCATGGTTCAATAATTTGCTCATAATTTATCCTGCACATGGGCTGGGGCCTGGGACAGCTTAGCTCAATGTAGCTACAGTTATCAAAATGCATGGATGCTGCATACATGCTGGTAGTAGCTAGCTAAGTGCAGCTAGAACCCTGCAGTGCTGATGGTCAATAAGGTAAGTCCGGGTAATTTCGGTCACCGGGTATTTCCGGTCACTTAGGCAGATACGCGCAAAGGACGCAAGGTCTCGATTTTGCCGACAGATATGTTATAGCTGAGTGTTGCCTTTATCTGCACAGCACCATAGTTTTGGCTGAAAACGTAGCTTTTAGAATAGAGAAGCCCTTCTCTACTAAGTGACCGGAAATAAACCGTGACCGAAATTACCCCGACTTACCTTACCCCATGCAGCACTATGGTTGGAAGCACAAAATATATACCATCCAACCTTAGCCTTGCTTGTTGCCATGTGTGTCGTGTAACACTGTTTTTCAGACAAAACCGAATGCTGTCTCAGCGAATAGCTTTATAAGGCAGCAGTTAATAGTCTAGTCTCGTGCCCAGACCCTCTCTGTGGGTCTGGGAACGAGACTATAGTCCAGTAGTCATGAGCCACGCCTCCAGACCCTTTGCGCGCGCGAGCCTCCAAATATTTAACCACACAGCCCGTTGCTTGTTTATTAGACTGCAAGCGACTGCAGGTGCTGCAGTTATGGAAGAGGTGTTGCAGGTGGTTGGACCCACCGTTGGCGTGTACAGTGTACTGATATTGTGCATTGTCCTTTGTGCAATTGCAATATGCTGTCTGCAAAGGTAAGGAACGATATTACTATACCTATGGCTGAATGTTTAGTGTACTAAATAGCTACACTGTGTATGCAGTGCGGCGCCATAAGTGAGTATACGTACAGTGTTCCGTTACACCATGGAACCCTTGGGTGTTTGATAATCACAATAGCTACCTGTTTGCTGAGGTGAGCGTGGAAAAGCATCTCTACTTCTGCAGGGGGTGTATAGGTTGACATTTCAGAAACTGGCCTTGGCCTGCTACTATAAGCAAGGGCTCCTCAAGTTAACAAACTGTCCTGGTATTGATGCACCATTTTGCCTCCATATAATCATAGATGGCATAAGAGATTGAAGGAACTGAAAAGGGAACAGAGACTTAAATTGTCAGTAAGTTGGTTCATGCAGTTACAATAGGTTGTAGCTATAGCCGTACAAATGAGTGGAACCACAATATGGGCTACTGTATCTTTCATGCTACACATACTAGACTGCTTTAATGCATGCAGTATCGGGCATGCAAGCATTTGCTTGCATGGCAGGATATAATTATAATTCAGCGATTTTGATCAGAGTTTGGTCTGAAGTTTGATCTCCACCACAGTTAGAACATTTTTGTCTGGTAGGTAGACTTCTAACTACACCCAAGTATTAAGTAGTACTGTACCAGTGTGCATAATATAATATCCAGGTAAATAACACTTAACTTGACATTATAGAGACTATTTGGGTGAAAGGGTGCGGAAATATTAGGGATGCTGAAGATATGGTACTATGTTCATATTCTTACAGAAATGGCACAACAGCCAAGTTGCAACTTCCCCCCATGAAGATGCAGTTCAATATGTCAATTCTGCAATTTCTACAAAAGATGATACTCAAAGCCATGTATATGCCCAGATTGGACCTTCCTTAAAAGAAGGCACTGTTCAAGCTTCTCACAACCCTGCATATGGTCTGTTCATGATTGAATCTTCCACACAAGATGGTATAGTACAACATTCTCCAAACCCTGCGTATGGCAAGGTGGAAACATTTACTCAAGATGCTAGTGTATATGAGGTGGTAGATTGAATGAACAGTACTGCTGTCATGCACTTTATATATATATATTAATCAACAATGTATGGATCTTGGACTACACTCATATCGAAGACCAACCATTCAAGCTCTAACCAAGTAAAATCTCCCTGCAAAAGAATAACACATGTGGTCAAAATAGCTCTTATATATACACAAGGCACTGTTCAGATCCATTATTCACATTTTCAACAAGCAAGTTTGTTTTAGCATCACAGTGCTGTTACTTCTTCAACCAAACTGTGTACTTAGTTGAGTGTGGCCATCCCACTTAGCAATAGCCTAGATCAACCTTGTGAATTATTTCGAGGTCAAAGGTTATGTGCTCATACCAAGTTTGGTTTCTGCTAACTGCTCTTCTAACAGTCCTTTCAGGAGCTAAGCAGGCAAAGAATTCTCAAATGAAAGCTTAGGGGAGGTACTTTGCCAGCAGAAATGTGACAGCCACTAATGGGAAACAGTGTGGACACAGCTCATAGATGCTCAATGCCTCCTTAATCACATGATTCAGTCATATCCACCGAAGTTGAATATCTTTAGAACTCAGGGAAAGATGCTGCACTGATCAAAGCATTTTACGGCAGTCCAGTAGTGGGGTCTGGGAACGACCGTAGCCTCTCGAGGTAACAATTAATAATTGACTTGCAGCCGCGCCTCCAGACCACCTCCTTGTGCTAGTAATTCGCGTTAGACTGCAGGTGCAAGAGTCATGGAAGAGGTGTTTAAGGTGGTTGGACCCGCCATTGGCGTGTACAGTGTGCTGAAACTGCATTATCCTTGGTGCAATTGCAATATGCTGTCTGCAAAGGTATAAATATTATAGTAGCTATACTAGTATACCCAGAATCATGACTGAGTGTACAGTCTACTGCACTGAGCTGAGTTTGCAGTGCGGCGCCGTAACTCGGTACAGTTCTGTTACACCAGGAACCCTTGGGTGTTTGAAGATTCAATCTACGAAAATTAAATCAATGCCTGTGGTAGAAACTCTGCTCTAGCACTGTTCATACCCATTGGTCACATTGACCACACATTCTACAAGGGAGTTTGTTTTAGCATCACAGTGCTGTTACCTATTCACCCAAACTGCATTCTTAGTTAGTTGAGCGTGGCCATCCCCCTTTGTCATAATATAGCCTAGAACAACCCTGTGAATAATATTTGCAGCAGATCATCATTTGCAGCAAAGGTGTTAGTAATTCCACCAGGTAGGTTGCACAATTAGCTATAGCTATAGCTACATAACAATTACTTCTTGAAACAAAAATAAGGGATGCAGGAAAACCCGGAACAGTCAGGAACGGAACGGAACGGAAAGGAACCGGAAGTAATTATTATAATATTATGGTGATAATCACATTATTGTATAGAGCAACTTTAGCTGAATTATAAACGACTCGGATGTTTTGTGTGAACATAACATGTAGCATTTATAGGCAGCTGCTGGAGGACTTTCTTGGGACATGGTATGGCCTGAACTGTCTCTATTGCGCTACTGGATCTGTACTTAGCGTTGCGTTTATACACGAGGAAACATTAATTACTACTTCCGGTTCCGTTCCGTTCCATTCCGTTCCTGACCGTTCCGGGTTTTCCTGCATCCCCAAAAATAATGGAGAACGTTACACAACAGTAGACACTGCGTGATGAAGACTCCTGGGGTATTTTGGCGACATCTATTAGCTATGAACAAATCCACTATACCATTGAAACTGTAGTAGCTATAGTTATAGTTAACTTACCATATATTTTCAGCAGCTTGAACCAAACCTCTGCATGAACAATTGGCTAATGGCAACAGCTTGAGGCTATTCCTTAGACTATGTTCATCGGAAAGGTCTCTGCCTCAATAATTATAGCGGTTGTTAGCTACAATACTTAGAAAAATATGCAACAATGTAAAACTGATACTACCAGCTATAAGTGCTTGCACCATAACACTAGTACATGCAATGATTACCCTTTGTAAACAGGACCGTACTAAAGTCAGCGTTAGACTAAAGCACTAGTAATTGTAAATGCTGCATGATCATGAGAACTATCACACTTTTACTTTTAGTAATGGTGGTTTAGAGGCATGGATTTATAGCTATATGAATTGCTAATGAACCAGAAACTGGGGCTAAAGGATGCAGTGGGTGACAGGGTTTAGTTAGGAGCCTGAAAAATAGGAGCATTAAATCTCTAAATGACAATCAGCACTGCACACACACACACCAGCTCAGTATAACTCTTGGGTGGGTAGCTACAATCACAATGAACTGGACTGCATGGACTAGGTAAAGGTGCGGGGTTAGAATGGAGGGTAACTTGGAATGGAGGGTGCACTGAGGAGATGAGGTTCAAGCTCAGACTTGGTACATAGCTACAAACTACAAACACTTGAGGTCTGAAGTCCTTTCGCACTGGAGCCAGCTAGCTTCGAGTCTTCAATCTTTGAAAGCGGAAACTTAGCTACCCAGCAAGAGTCAGCATGCAACTACCCTTCTGCAAATAGCACTATAGGGCTAAACTCGTGCAGAGCAACAACTCTTCTTTTGACTTTGTGTAGCTATATAGCTGCTATTCAAAGTTACCCCACATGCCCACTAATTTTTTATGTTTGGCTACATATACATTACCACAGCAGGTAGAGCTGTGAAATTTGTAACATATATCTGGAGGAAATTAAAGACTGTGCTATCTTCTGAACTTTACAACAAGTTTCTATCTGCATCCAGTCGATAATTAGAGCTGATTTCCTGTTCATGTTACATGCTTAACCATACTGGATTGGACTACTCACTGTGACTCATTCAGTGCAGGACAGATCGAAGCTTCAAGTTCTCAATTGAAAGCTTAGGGGAGGTGCTTTTCCAGCAGAAATGTGTCAGCCTCTAATGGGAAACAGTGTGGATACAGCTCGCTACGTGAACTTTAGAATCCCAGGAAAGATGCCGCAACAGGCCAGAGCAACTGGACTGAACTACTGGAATGGACTAATGGACTCACCCAAACTGCCGTAAAATTGCTTGTTCAGTGCAGGACAGAAGCTATTCACTCAGTTACTTCGCTAAAGTACCAGTCCATTGCATTTTGCTAACGAAGTGGATATTGGCCCGGCAGGAAGTAGGGCAATGTGTTAGGGTATATTAGGGCAATGGGTTAGGGTATATTAGGGCCAGGGCTGGTTGTAGATGCGCGTGCGTTTCCGGTACCTATATACCTAAAGTATGTACTTCCTGCCGGACCAATATACATGTCGTTTTGCTAAAGTAGTCCATTAGTCCATTCCATAATTTACTTTCAGTTACTTTGCTAAAGTAGTCCATTCCATAATTTACCTTGCTATAGGTATAGTCCTTTGCTAAAGTACGTAGTCCATTGTTAAAGTAGTCCATTCCAGTAGTCCATTCCAGCTGGACTGAACTACCGGAATGGAATGGACTACTGGCCTGGACTCCCATCCACTCTGCGCGCGCCTCTAAAATTAATGCTAACTAGCAGAATGTATAACATTGTGGGGCGAGCCTGAGCGAGTGAATGCATATGCAGCATTCATTTCACTCATTCGAATGTAGCTAACTCAACATCAGGCTGTAGAATTGCAGCACAAGAACTGTATGGACAGTACATGATGATGATCTTGCATAGCTACATGCGGCGCGAGTATATAGACAGTGAAAGCACTTTCGCTGTCTTCTTTCGCTATGCAGTAACTCCCATGACTGTAGCCATTGAAGAGCAGAGGTCTACGAGTCAGTGACTTCAACACAGTGAGCAACCGTGCAGTCGTCGCCGGCGAGTCACGATTGGTGAACTTGTAGCCGCTAGCTAGCTAGCTTGATCGTCAGAAGTCGGTACCGCGCATCGCTGTACGCATTGAAGAGGTAGACTCGTGAGCGGTCTCTGTTAGGCCTGTCCATATTATTCTACTTTTCTGCCTATTATTCTATTCAGAATTTCCCCCAATTGCTCCTATTATTCCCAAAGAGATTCCCATTATTCCCAGAGAGATGCCCATTATTCCCATCAAAATTAGGGAAAGTGAGTCAAGTGACTTCAAAAACAATCAACAATTGTATTGCAACATAATCGAGGTTTCAATATAGTCCTCAAGTGAAGAGGATTGTTGTTGAGCTGGAACTAGTCCTAGCCATCTCCAACACTTTCATAGTAGTTGACAGTAGCTACTTTTCTATCAAAAGTCATCACATGTACTGGAGAACATCTGACTCCTTGACCTTTGTAAGGATTTGAAGCCCTATTAGGCTGGAATATTCTCTGATTCAAGTTGGTACCAAAATTATTCTGGAATAATATGGACAGGCCTAGTCTCCGTCCTTGTTGTAGCCATCCAAGGAGTACACGGTTCACGATTCGTGCCTCTCAGAACTACAGGGGCGCAGCTAGGATTTGGAGACTGAGGAGGCATGGAGTTCTCAGCGCGCGCGAAGCGCGCGGCGAAAATTTTTCGAGCTAATTAATTATTCATATGTTAATACGCAGTGCGTGCAAACAGTTGCTCTCGAAATGCTACAGCAATATGCCGGTGCCCTGACTGTCCCAGACTTGCAGCACTATCAGCGTTAAGAGTATACGCCGGCTCATGGTCAGCGCGGCCTAGCTCCTGTCTGTCATCAGATCGAACGCACATCGTACGTTGAGTGTGCGAGACTCCGGACACGCGCGTCATTATCCAGAAAAGCGAGGAGGCAACTGCCTCCCTTGCCTCATTGCTAGCTACGCCCTAGAACTAACTCGATCTTGACAGCTAGCTACAGTGCTTCGTTGTCGAGCGAGCGCGTGTGAAATTATCATGACGCAAGTAACTTTCGGTTATTTGCAGAAGCGTTTATTTACGGTACGACGTACGCATACAGACGTAGACACGGTCTATGTGGGGCTCGCTCAGGCTCGCCCCAATCACTTCAATGCGCTTTCGCGCGTTAGACTGCAGCTGCGGGAGTCATGGAAGAAGAGGTGATGCAGCTGGTGGTTGGACCTATGATTGGCGTGTACAGTGTGCTGATACTGGGCATTGTCCTTTGTGTAAATGCGTTATGCTGTGTGATAAGGTAATAAGCAATTACTCATTTTAGTGCACTATTATGTAAATATGTAAAAGTATAGCCTCGTCCCCAGGCCTTCTACACCTCCAGTTTTTGGGGTGCGTGAAGCAACCCAACCTAGGTTGAATCAATCCTTTTGCCCGTGCTCTGCCTTTATATAATTATAGTTTATCCAGCTTCCCTTTTAATAGCAGTCTCATGATCAGCCTACTCTCTTCTTTGACAACGGTATCTCTATCTCAATCCCCTTGTCCACTGGAAGAGGATTTCTTGAGAAACTGATTGACAGAAGGCTATGTTGGAATTAGGCGATCCAATTAGCAAACTCAAGGCAGTCTCATGATCAGCCTACTCTCTTCTTAGATCTATCTCGATCCTCTTGTGCACTAAGAGATTGAGGGAACGGGAAAGGGAACAGAGACTTAAATTGTTAGTAAGTTGGTTACTGTAGCTATGTTGTATTAAAATGAGTGCATGGAACCACAATGTGCTACTGTATCCTTCACGGCTCACGCTACACATCTTAGACCGCTTTAATGGATGTAGTATTCGGCATGCATGCAAGCATTTGCTATGCATGGCAAAACATACTTCTGTGGTTTGATCAGAGTATGGGGTCTGGAGCTGGATCGAGCCACCACAGGTAAATATAGCACTTAACTATGCATTATAGAGACACGTCTGAACCTGCTTGATGAATCTGAATCTGAAAAAGATACTGTGCAGGCATGCAGCAACTGCGCTACAAAAAAGACAATCTTTTGAGCAAAGGGGTGGACAAAAATTAGGGATGCTGAATTTCTAGAAGATATAGCTACAGTGCTGTGTTTCATATTCTTACAGAAATTCCATGAAAAGTGAATGTCCTACGTACATGGCTAACATATCCAAGGTTCAAGATCCCGTATACAGCCAAGTTGAAACTTCCCCTCACGAAGATGCAGTTCAAAACATCAATTCTGAAATTTCTACACAAGATGATACTCAAAGCCATGTGTATGCCCAGATTGGACCTTCCTTACAAGAAGGCGTGGTTCAAGCTTCTCAAAACCCTGCATATGGTCTGTTCATGATTGAATCTTCCACACAAGATGGTATAGTACAACTTTCTCCAAACCCTGCGTACGGCCAAGTGGAAATATCTATACAAGATGATGATGCTAGTTTAATATATGAGGTGGTAGACTGAATGAGCATTAATATTGCTGCTACATGTATGTCATTCACTACTAACTCTTGTTAGACTGACTCAGTAGCTAGTGTGCATGTTTGTTAGCCTTGTTCCCAGTCCTACCCTGTTTTTTCTGTTCTTCGGTTTCCGTTGACAATATACACGGATGCGGAAGGGCTTCCGCATCCGTGTATTATCGTCAACGGAAACCGAAGAACAGAAAGAACGGGGTAGGCCTGGGAATGAGGCTACATGTTTGTAGAGTTTCATAGAATGAACATCATCTTACTGCATTTACTTCATGTATAGGGTTAATTTGTTTGCTATACACAAAATACCATCCAAATAACCTTATAGTCGATTACCTTGCTTGTTGCCATGTGTGCCGTGCAACAGTTTATCTTAGCCTCATTCCCAGACGCCCCTTCGGAGGAGCCTGGGAATGAGGCTAAGTTTCTCTTGCATTGGACAATACTCCACCATTGCTCGTTTACTGCCTGTTTTCATTGAACATTCAAACAATTATGCTGCATTTTACTGTACTATAGAAACAACTTTGTACATGGTCAAATAGTTCTTATGTATACGCAAGGCACTGTTCATATCACATTGACCACACATTCTACATATATAGACAAGTTTGTTTTAGCATCACAGTGCTGTTACCTCTTCAACTAAACTGTGTACTTAGCTGAGTGTGGCCATCCCACTTTGTCATAAAGTGTAGATCATCCCTATGAACAATTTTTCAAGCAAAGGTGTTGAGAATTCTGCAAGCTATTGGCTGGGTACTTCTGGAAACAATAATAATAAAGACGAACTCATTATGAAATCTGAATAGCTAGCTGCACAATTTGTGGGGTCTTTGGCGACATCTATCTCTTAGTCACTTGAACCAAACTGCTGAACAATTGACCAATGGCAACAGCATGGAGTTGTTCCTCAGCGATAATCAATGTTCACGGGAAGGGTCTTTGCCTCAATGTAGCTATTGACTAAACACCCAAACTGCCTCTTGCAGTGCAGGATAGAAAGTTATTTACTCAGTAACTTCAAGGTCAAAGGTTATGTCCATACACCAAGAGCAGACCTCTCAACCATTGACTGGCTTTCGTAGTGAGATGGCCATAAGAGTAATATAAATATGTACTACATAAGATTAATATAAATTGTGTACTAGTACTAACTTTAAGGGCAAAAATAGTGAGAGTTGAGAGGCCAGTCTGTAAGAGTCAGTTGGTTTCTGCTAAATGCTTTTCTAATAGTCCTTTCAGAAACTAAGGAGGTGCTTTCCCTACAGAAATGTGTCGGCCTCTACTAATGGGAAACAGCGTGGATGTAGCTCATGGATACTCGATGCATTGAGTATCCATGAGCTGTATCTACACAAATGTGTGGATACAGCTCATGGATATGCCTGCTTGATCACACAATTCAGCCAGTATAGCTAGCCACTGAATTGAAGTTAACAACTATCTTCGGAACCCCAGGAAAGACACCGAACAAGACATTTTATGACTGTTTGACTGGTCTGGGAATGAAATTACCCACCCGGTAGCCTCATTCCCAGGCCTCCGCGTACTAAATCTCCAGTGGATAGCTAATACCTTTGCAGACAGCATCTTGCAATTCCACCAAGGATAATGCACAGTATCAGCACACTGAACACACCAATGGTGGTTCCAGCCACGTGCAACACCTCTTCCATGACTCCAGCCAGCCTTCCCCCCGCTTTTTACAAGCGACAAAAGCTGGGCGAAGGTTCAATCTATGAACATTATTACAATGCCTGCAGCTGTTTGCTGTCAGAGTTCATCACGACAAGCTATTTTACAAGATAATTGTTGGTTCTGCATGACTTTCATCCTCAGGGCTAGCTATACACGTTTACTTGAAAACTGCTGGAACATTCAATGTAGCTCCTCAGGGCTAGCTATACACGTTTACCTGGAACATTCGATGTAGCTGCTCAGTTGATTCCCTTGCTGGATCTTGTGCACAAACCCAGTAAAACATTAGTTGGATATCCATCATACATGCAGAGTTTCAGTTGTGCCAACATACTGATCTTATTCTATGATGTTATTCATAAATTGGCATGTTTGTGTGTTATGGATGGGCAATTAGTAGTGGTCTCACAATCAGCAAGGTATAGCTACTTACAATGGTAGCTGAATCTCTATCCTCTCGTCCACTGGAAGAGGATTTCTTGAGGAACTGATTGACAGAAGGCTAAATCTATGGGAACAGATTCATGCCTGGTTATGAGGCAAACAATGAATGAGGCAACCTGATTAGGTTCGATGAGGAGTTCAAACCTTGCTATATCGGCAATGGCTCCTCCAAATTAACAAGTATAGTACTGTCCTGGTATTATTGCTGCACAATTTTGCCTCCAAAAGTATATAGTTGAATAGATTGTAGTAATACAAATAATTAATGAGTGGAACAACAATTAATGTGCTTCTGTAGCTTTCATACTATAGACTGCTTTAATTTACATGCATGCAGTACATGCAAGCATTTGATATGCATGGCAAAGTAGTTTGATCAGAATTTGGTTTGTAGTTTGATCTGCATGCAGCTAGGGCCACCAAAGCTAGAAAGTCTTTGTCTACAGTACTAGCTACTAGACTTCTAACTGCAAACCATAGTGGTGCTATACCAGTGTGCATAACAACCAGGTAACTAACAACTAGGAATTTCTATCTGCATCATGTCTCACGTGTGTGCCGCCATGCATATGACCTGACCATGTGCTTATGAGTATGCACTATCTGCAAGAGTGAGTTTGAGAGAGTGGTGAGCTGAGATAAAGATGTCGATTATGCTCACTGCATGTTCGACTCCACATGTAGCTGCTCTAGCTCTGCAATCCCTGAAGGTCCTGCTCACTTGTACCCTAGCCTCTGTACACGAGACTATCGTGGAGTTGCGGTATAAGCAGACACGACTGTGTTCACTGTTGGACTCCATATGTAGCTGCTCCGAGCACTGCAAGCCCTGGAGGCACCACATGCTCGTCCACTAATCCGAGTCTCAAGGTTGTACCTTGAGTTCTCGTGACAAGCTGGCAGGAGATCCACAACATTCTAACATTCCTGAGTATGACAGGTCCCGGTACTTGCGCAAATAATATTATATCGTACATCATGAGAAGTATAGATCCCCCATTCAGAGACTTGCGCTGATGCACTCAGAAACTAGACATTAGAGACGTTCGAGTGAAGAGTGCAGGGATGCTTAATTAATTTTCTAGAAGGTATAATTACAGTACTGTGTTTCATAATTTTACAGGAATGTCACAACAAGTCAATGTCATACGTCCACTGCTAACGCGTGCAAAGTTCAAGATCCTGCATACAACCTTGAAACTTCCCCTCCCGAAGATGCAGTTCAAAACATCAATTCTGCAATTTCTACACAAGATGATTCTCAAAGCCATGTGTATGCCCAGATTGGACCTTTCTTACAAGAAGGCGTGGTTCAAGCTTCTCACAACCCTGCATATGGTCTGTTCGTGATTGGATCTTCCACACAAGATGGTATAGTACAACTTTCTTCAAACCCCTGCGTATGGCCAAGTGGAAACATTTACTCAAGATGCTAGTGTATATGAGGTGGTAGATTGAATGAACATTACTCCTGCAATGCAGGACATTGTGGGGTGAGCCTGAGTGATACACATGCAGTGTTTGCAAGCACACAATGCAACTGACTACATAAGCTCATATCGAAGACCGACCATTCAAGCTCTAATCAAGTACCGGTAATAGTCTTCCTGCAAAAAGAATAACTGTGCACTCCGTCATAATAATAGCTCTTGTGTATACACAAGGCGCAGTTCATACCCATTGGTCACATTGACCACACATTCTACAAGTAATATGTACCCTGAGTGCAGTTTTATGTATTCCCAAGAGGGAATACTAGTACAGAAAACTGCACGAAGGGTACAAATCTCATGCACCCTAGCGAAGCCACTGACTTGTCAATGATGTTTTCACAGAAAACCACAGTTGCCATGGAGCCCCCATGTACCCTAGGGTACATGGATGTACCCTGGCCTCAAAGGCATCGCTTAGTGTACATGGGATTTGTCCACTGTGGTGGTGCCTTTCAAATGCCATCCACTGTGGTACAAGTGAGTTTGTTTTAGCATCACAGTGCTGTTTCCTATTCACCCAAGCTGTGTACTTAGTTGAGTGTGGGCATCCCACGTTGTCATTAAGTCTAGATCACCCTGTCAACAATTTTCAAGCTGATGTTTAATTTTGGAGCAAAGGTGTTGGGAATTCTGCAAACTAGGTTTCGTTGCAATTACTTATTAGGTTACTTCTGGAAACAAAAATAACGATGAACTCACTATGAAATTTGAATAGTTAGCGGCACAATTCATGGGGTCTTTTGGTGACATCTATTGTGAACAAATGCCACCCTAGAAACTCTTAGCAACTTGAACCAAACCGCTGAACAATTGACCAATGGCCGCAGCATGGAGTTGTTCCTCAGTGAAAACTATGAACCTCAATGTTCATGCATGGAAAGGGTTTTTGTCTCTATATACAAGGTGTTATAGAAAGTGACAGGGTAGCTAGTTGTTACAATGCTTGGAAATATGCAACATAGATTGGCAGCAGGTATACAAGGTATTAAGGTATTCACCAAATACTGAGGACCGTACTTATATTAGCACTGAAGTTAGCATTAGAAGAACCTGGCAATTTTAATGCTGCATGATCACTCCTGAGAGGCTTCTGGCTTAGAGGCAAGATATATATGAGGCTAAAGAGTGGAGTGGCTAACTGAGTCAGGAACCTGAAAAGTATTATAGGAGCATGAAATCAGAGGCTAGGTTGAGAGTTCAGGAACAACTCAATGACAAACAGCACTGCACACACCCTAGCAGCTCTTGGATGGGTACAATCACCATGGACCGGACTAGCTACTGGATTGGACTAAGGTAAGGCCAGTACCGGTCGGTGATTTTGGAACGGAGGGCTAATTCCTTCAAGGTCAAACATTACATGCTCATACCAAAGGCTAAGAGTTTGGTTTCTGCTAACTGCTCTTCTAATAGTCCTTTCAGGAGCTAGCGAAGTAGGCAAAGAATTCTCAATGATGCTTAGGGGAGGTGCTTGCTAGCAGAAATGACAGCCACTAATGGAAAACAGTGGTGTGGATACAGCTCATAGAAGCTCAATGCCTCCTTAATCACACGATTCAGTCATAGCTACAGAAGTTGAATATCTTTAGAACCCCAGGAAAGAAGCTGCACTGATCAAGGCATTTATGGCAGTCCAGTGGTGAGGTCTGGGAACGAGACTATGACTTGCAGCCACGCCTCCAGACCGCCTCCACGTAATTCGCGATAGACTGCAGGTGCAAGAGCATGGAAGAGGTGTTGCAGGTGGTTGGACCCACCATTGGCGTGTACAGTGTGCTGATACTGTGCATTATCCTTGGTGCAATTGCAATATGCTGTCTGCAAAGGTATATATACTACTAGTATACAGAATCATGACTGAGTGTACAGTTTACTGCACTGAATATGTAGTGCGGCGCCGTAACTCGGTACAGTGTTCTGTTACACCAGGAATCCTTGGGTGTTTCAATCTACGAAAATTAACTCAATGCCTGCAGCTGTTTGCTGTCAAAGTCCAGTAAATCAAATCTTTGGATCATCATGCAAGCACACAGCATATCGATATTTAGTGGTTCTGTAGTCTAACAAGCTAGCCTTCGCTTTCTCCAGCACACAAACCGCTTACAGTATGCATGCATGGAGAAGAAAGGTCTAGAAGTGACTTCGGACCACTTTACTCGGTACAAAAGCATTAAGCTGAAGTCATGTGTCTTTACATCATAATAATACAACTGCAGTCAGTCGATTCTGGCCTGCTAACCTCGATTGCTGCTTGTACTTCTACCTGTTTGATTGCTGTGCCGGAGAGCAGCAAAACACAGGCGACTTCAGTCAGTCCTCAACGCTTGTTACTGAGCAAATTGAATTGAAAGATCACACGTGACAGCTGCAATCTGATTGCATCTACAAAGTAAAGTGGTCCACAGTTTTCTAGACCCTCCTTTTCACCATGCGGTTACATGAGTCGATCTGTTCTGGGGAAAATTCGAGGGGCTAGTAAGGCTGCTAGACTAGTGGTCCTGCATGACTGTCATCATCAGGGTTAGCTACACGTTACTTGAAAACTGCTCGATCGTTCCAGCTGCCAAGTTGATGCACACATAATAAACAAGCTGCAAGCTGAAACGGAGTTGATTCAACCTAAATTGGGTTGCCTCAGTTGCAGTTTAGCAATGCCTCATCCCCTGACCTTGATCGATATCCTGCCTTTTGCCATTTATCCAATAACGAAAGTATGAATAGCTTTTGCCCCACAAACCACAACTAGCTAGTGAATAGCTTATACATAAATATAGTAACTTAAGTTCCAATTACACCTGAATTATTTTCCTGACCAATTTCTTGAGGAACTGGTTACAAGAAAGCTAAGTAGGTTCATGTGGCAATCATGCCTGCATGGTTATGGGGCTAACAACTGAGGCAACCTAATTAGCTTCAATGAGGACAATTCACAACCCTTCAATCGGCATGGCTCCTCCAAATTATCATGCATTACAACTTACTGTCCTGGTATTATTGATGCACAATTTTGCCTCCATATGTAGATCGAACAGAAAATTGAAGGAATTGAAAAAGGAATACATGCAATTGTTAGTAAGTTGGTATATGCAGGTTTACTACAGTTGAATATAGATTGTAGTCATACAAATGAGTGCAACCACAATGCGCCACTGTATCTTTCATGCTACACATACTAGACTGCTTTAAATTTCATGCATGCAGTATCAGGCATGCAATCATTTGCCATGCATGTCAAAATAATTTTATTTCTGCATGTGGTTTCATCATATCAGTATGTAAAACGAGAAGGGTTGTTTTAACCAGGCTGTGGTCACCTCAGTTGCATCTCAGGGCTCCCTTGCATGGTGACCAAGGAATGAGCACACAAGTGCAGCCTACTTTGGTAGCTATCCAATAGGAAAACCTAGTATAGGCCTGTTGAGATAACCTAGCTCAAGTTTCTGTGGATCTGCAGCTGCACTTCCAAACAATGTTATAGGTCCTCCAACAGACAGATGGGTAAACAATTAACTAAGTCACGTACCTATAATTACTAAACGTTAGAAGTGAAGCTACACAACATTTGTGGTTGTGGATGCATTCTTCGACCACCACTGTGCACGTGGAGGAGGCACTGAGATGCAACTAGGGTGACTAGAGTCTGGTTAAAAACAACCATTCTCATCTTAAAGTGATATATATCATGATGCATATGGTCTGGAGTTTGATTTGCATGTAGGGCCACCAATGTCTGGTACTTCTAACTACGGTACTATGCTAGCCTCGTTCCTAGGATACAAGCGACTCATTTATCACTAGATCAATCCGTGGCTGGTCGAATCTCAAAGCCCTGTCAGATGATGAGTGAGTCCCTCGTATTGCTTGGATTGAAGATCAAAGGAGGGAGAATGACAAACGGCATCTGAGTTGTACCTGTAGGGTTGGTCCCATTTTTCTGCAAGGAGGGTGGCAAGACGCTTGTAGCTATGTTGAGGTCGCAATGTGTCCAAGGCCTCCAGTTGATGACATCACAAATTCATTAGGGGAGAAAGAAGCATGCTCTATTTCAAGGATTCTCTGTTTGTAAGCATGTTTATTCTCATGTTGCGATAGCAAGTTGAGGGGTTGGTAAAACAACAAGCACTGCGGTAGCTAAGCTGTGAGTATCTATGAATATGCACGTTGATTTGTCTGCGTATTTCTTGCCTTCACAAAGTCTTTCAGAAACACTCGGCATTGAAAGCACACCATAGTTGATACTTCACTGCGGTGCAGATCGGCTTTTTCTGAATGCAAAACCTTACTCAAAGGTTAAGCTAAGTTAGAAATACTGCTCAGGACTTTGTGATGGGTGGGCCCTACTACACTGCTTTTGAACCCTGTGCAAGAACGTTTGCGTGAAGAGGGGGGGTGGACACTTTTTACATGTACTCTACGACAGGTAAATAACACAACTAGACAATATCATTAGAGACTATTTATCCCATTTTGGGATGCTGAATTAGCTATAATATTATGGTACTAGCTATGTTTCACCTTCTTACAGAAATGTCGTGACAAGTGAATGTCCTACGTACACTGCTAACATGTGCAAAGTTCAAGATCCTGGATACAGCCAAGTTGAAACTTCCCCTCACAAAGATGCAGTTCAAAACCCTGAATATGTCAGTTCTGCAATTTCTACAAAAGATGAAACTCAAAGCCACGTGTATGCCCAGATTGGACCTTCCTTACAAGGTGTGATTCAAGCTTCTCGAAACCCTGCATATGGCCTGTTCATGATTGAATCTTCCACACAAGATGGTATAGTACAACTTTCTCCAAACCCTGCGTATAGCCAGGTGGAAAAACAAGATGATGCTAGCGTATATGAAGTAGTAGATTGAATGAGCATTACCGCTGTCATGCACTATACTTATTCTCATTAGACGGACTCAGTAGCTAGCTAGTGTGCATGTTTGCAGAATCAATAATACTGCATTAAATTTTACTTTATGTAAAAGGTTATGGTTAGCATACTGACCTTACAGCTTGAGGCCTAGGCTCACACTTGCCTGGGCTGCAAGCTGGGAACAAAGCTAACAGTCAGACTCAGAGTCTATAATACGATAGATTATTTGAGTAATTACATTGGCTATAGGTGCATGGGGTTGTCGTTGGCCCACAACAGCTGCATGCAGACAAATTTAGTACCAAGGATCTATTAATAGAATGATGTGAAGAATTGGAAGATCAATAGGCTGAGTTGCCTATCAAGTTCTGACAATCTCAATTCATACAGCATTCAGCTAGAGGCATGCATCTGGGATTCTGGGTAGCTATGATATGATAGTGTATAGCTAGGTTGTCGTACCCCCACAGAGTAGTAATTACGGTAACCACCTCCCAATAAAATTTAATTTACAAAACTTTAGTCTAGCTATATAAATTATTGCTGCAGGGATACCTGACCTTGAGAATGAAATTCCACCATTTGCAGTACGAAAGTGTGTGGAGTGCCTGGTACATAATCTCACGGGAGTGGCTTTGATAATTTGTGCATACACACACTGCATGGCTCAGAACAGCAAGAAGAGTGAGCGTACCAGGTAGCTAACGTACCACACACATCAGGCTAGTGGGGGTGGGCAACTTTTTCCTACACAACAGGTGTTGAACACATAGTTAGGTGGCATTGCTTGCGGAAGATGAACTGGGTTCATGGCATGGGGTTGCTGGAGTCGGTATCTGACATGACAGGACAAACAGTTAAACTCCTCCCCTGGCTTGGAGTTCAGTACAGTGACCTCACCAACTTGATGAGTGCTCTCTCGTGGCGCAGAAAGTCCAATGGACTGAAGTTAACGCAGACATGAAACAAATCAGCGCGGAACTGGGAACAGTAAAATGCCATGCCTGCTCTGTGCAAGGCCACGTTTGCGTTGGCAGATCACGTTTGCGTTGGCAGATCAAAAGACAGCGAATTCCGAAGCCCAAAGCTAGACCATGCCGACAGTGTGTTATTGGAAATGGGGTTCACCAGAGATAGCTAGCTTGGAGGAATTTCTGGTGTGTAATGTTGTATGGTCACTCTCCGCCAGTCTCCGGTGAAATTCCAGCATCTTCTCCATGTCATTTAGCTACAACCCCTTCTCCATTGCAAAGTCAGGATTCGAACTATTTTTTTTATTCTTGCGACTACGTCATGTCCATTACGTCATGGGCATCAGATCGTGTGGACTTAGTGGACCCCTTTTGGAAACAGACTTTTCGAAATTCCAGGTTTCTGTTGCTATCATAGGACAACCTCTTGTATTGACCGAGACTAGCAGAAAGACTGAATCCCAGATTTGAAGCAGCCTTAAGGTTGTTGTTGTCATAGCAATTCAAACCTGGGGAATTTAATTTTAGCAGTCTGTAGACCATGGGTCAGGCCTGCTCAGGGGCTCAAACTCTCTAATTCAATTAGCTATTGTACTAGCCAGTTGAGACCGTGCCCTTTCGTTTATGGAAAACCCACTTGAGGTTGTTCATTTAGACCACTCAGCCATGCCCTCGTGGTCTAAATCAACAGCCTCTTGTAAACCACTCAAGGCCACAGTCTACTGGTGCGGGAGTCATGGAGGAGGTGCTGCAGGTGGTTGGACCCATTGTTGGCGTGTACTGTGTGCTGATACTGGTCATTGTCCTTGTTACAATTGTGAAATGCTATCTGCAAAGGTATAATAATCCAAACACTATTACTTTCCAAAGATGGATGTCCTGCATGCATGGCTTTCATCATCAGGACTAGCTGCTCATTGTTTGAAAACTACTGGAACAGTCCAGCTGCCAGGCTGCATGTAGCTAGCTGCATGCATATAAGCTGATATTTCAGCTGCCTCTTACACTATCAAAATCCTATAGCAATTCTAGAAGCTACACAATCTCTTGCTGGATCTGGTGCTGTGCACAAATCCTGTACACATTTATCGATGCATGCAGAGTGCAGTTCAACATGTTTGGCCAACATAGTGATTTTATTCACATGCCGATGTTATTCATAATTGGGTATATGAACATAAGTAAGGCTGTCCATTTAGACCACAAAAAACCAGAGGGGTAGCAGAGTGGTCTAAATGAACAGCCTCAAGTGGGGTTTCCCATAAACCACAAAACAGCACAGCTACATCAGAGGAGGTTGGACAAGTCATGTGACGTGTGTCTAGACAAATTTATATTCTGTTTCTGTACTGAAGCCTTTGCACAACTCTCTTGAAAGTTCTAGTGCAGTAAATTCCAAATAATTATGCCGTCAATCCCTGGGTCGTTTATATAGGCTGTATGGCTGATCAGCCATAGCCTCATTCCCAGGCCTACCCTGTTTTCTGTTCAAGCTTCAGTTTGCAGTGACAACGGATGCGGAAGAGCGGCACGGCCGCTCTTCCGCATCATTGTCAATGCAAACCGAAGAACAGAGAACAGGGTAGGCCTGGGAACGAGGCTAGATCGGCCATGCAGGATGGCGGACCAGCTGGTTAGCTTCACTTTTCATTGGCACCTTAGTCCCAGGCCATGTTGAGATTAGGAATGTCGATCACAGTGCATAGTCATGTACGCAGGAAATGTATGTCCAACCTCCTCTGGTCTAACAATTAGAGAGCCCTGCACGCTCCAAATATTTGAATTAGAATGTGCTCAGCCATGGTCTAATTTTAATTTCCATAAATGCCTGCATTTCTGTAAACCATTGCTTGGGAATATAACCCACAGTTGCTGCATTTGATCCACCCACATAACTCACATGTACAAAAGGCAAGAGGTGGGTTAAACTTTGCATGGGGATAATTAGGCTAACTGCAGCTGCATGAAGCAACTCAGCCCAGCGTCAACCTGTAAAGAGGGACTCATTGACTTGCCTTTGCTCTGCATGCCTTAAATTTATCTGGTCTCATGATCAGCAAGACGTAGCTACTCTCTTGTTTTAACTACGTATAGCTCTATCTCAATCCTCTCGTCCACTGGAAGAGGATTTCTGATTATAAGAAAGCTAGGTGAGAAGTAGGTTGATGTCTGATATTAACTGAAGCAAACCATTACCATGGCATAGCTATGAGCACAATTCAAGACCCTACTATCAGTCAACATGCAAACTGTCCTGGTATGATTGATGCACATTGTTGCTTCCATGTGATTATAGACTGAACAAGAAATTGAAGATAAAGAGAAGGGAGTACATGGAGAGGTTAGTAAGTTGGTGCATGTGGGTAACTGTGGAGTATTGCAATGTCATAATGAATGGTGTTTTCATGCCACATAGCTAGACTGCTTTAATCCACTCTTTGTCTGGTAGTATGAGAGACTTCTAACTACACCCAATAATCAGGTATACATCATGTGACCCTCAACGAATCAGATGCCTCAGAATTGATCACACAATCGTACTTAAATTGCATAATGCACACTTTAGCTATGCTTTGAAAAGACCGATGGCTAGCTGTTTTGGGTATGTAAGTGAGTAGCATTATATAACGTGCATTACAGGGCTAGCTTAGTGTAGCTACTTGGGCAATGTTGTAATGGTCTCAGGTGGACAATGCGCTCGCCTTCGGCTCGTGCATTATCCCACCCTCCACCACTACTATAGTGCCCTCAGTGCACTAAAAGACCATAATGCACAAAAACTGGTAAATAACTATTACTTAGAGATTTGACGAAGGGGTGCAGAAAAATTATAGGGATGCTGATTTTCTTGAAGATATAGCTACAGTATACTATGTTTAATTTCCTGAGAAGAGAATGTCCTACGTACACTGCGAACTTGTGCAAAGTTCAAGATCCTGTATACAGCCAAATTAAAACTTCCTCTCATGAAGATGCTACGGTTCAAAACCCTGAGTATGTCGATATTGAAAATTTCACAAAAGATGATGCTTCTCTAAGCAATGTGTATGCCCAGATTGGACCTTCCTTACAAGAAGGCATGGTTCAAGCTTCTCGAAACCCTGCATATGGCCTGTTCACGATTGGATCTTCTGCACAAGACGGTACAGTGCAACTCTCTCCAAATCCTGCGTATGGCGAGGTGGAAACACTTACGCAAGAGGATGATGCTAGTATAATACATGAGGTGGTAGATTGATGACTGTCATGCACTATACTAATTAGACTGACTCAGTAACTATATTATAGCAGTGTGCATGTTTGTAGAATTTCATAGAATCAATATCACATAGCTACTGCATTAAATTTCATAAAATTATGGTTGTTAACTTGCTGAATTTGGAGTACTGACCTCACAGTTTGATGCCTAGGCTCACACTATATCCTGGAGTGCAGCCTGGGAACAAGGCTAATCAGTCAGACACTAATTATACGAAGGATTTATACTGGCTTTGAGTAATTAGATTGGCTATAGGTGCATGGGGTTGTCGTTGGCCCATAACAGATGCATGCTGACAAATTTATCACAACCAAGGAGCTATAGAGAATGATGTGAAGAATCAGTTTTACTAGGAAATGCAAGAAGATCAATAACAGGCCGAGTTGCCTATCGACTTCTGACCAACACAATCCATACTGCATTGCCAGCTACATGCACATAGAGCCATGTGCACATCTATAGGACCGATTCTGGGTATTAGGCTGACTATTAGCCGACAGAATTAATGGTAGAGACCATGCCCGCTCTATATCTTTACTACGTACATACTTCCCTACGGACTAGTGATAGTGTATAGGTTGTCATACCCCACAATCATGCATTATGGTAACCACCCTCCCAATAAAAAATATAAAACTTAAGTCTATATAATTTATTGCTGGATACCTGACCTTAATTGACAGAAATTTAATAAATTAATATGCAAGGTCAGTTTAATTCTTGCATTGTCTTGCATAAGAGTTCAAACTGGCACAGTCATAATACATGAAGTGTGTATCTTTTATTTCTTCAGGCTATTAGCTTAAATAAATGCTACTAGCGATTATTGTATAAGAATGCGGGATATGGTCCGGAAAGCCAACTGTCTATTCGCTACTTTCCCTATAGAGTTGGTCCTTTTATACTCACTCGCTTGTTTCAGTCTTACTGTATGTCTCTCTATGGCTCATCTCTGTGGGCCCTCTCCTGTCCTGCTATTCACAATTTGGAGATTGCCTACAACAAGATTTTACGGAGAATTTGGCGACTTCCAAACCGCAGTCATACCGGAATCATTCACCCTGTGGCTCGTCTGGATAGTTTATTCAATGTTGTGTCACGGCGCTCTAACTCTCTCAGACTAGCTGCCTCTAGGTGTTCATCTACTTTTGTTCAAAGCATCTTTCAATCTTCTGCTCTATTCTTTCTGCGGCTATAACTCTATGTTTGCATCTCGGCACCTTAAGGTTTACCCTGAACAATACCGATGCTGTGCTACAGTAATCCGTTCGATTCGATCCTCCGCCTGCAGTCCTGACTATGAACAACTCATTCAGACTATATCGTGTGATTAGTTCTCTTTTTTCCCCACACACCTTGCATGTACTACACCTTTATTGGTGTGTATAATAATAATGACTGTTGCAGTATTGAACTCGTATACGCATGTACTTGGGTGGGCCTACTTTCGAATTGGGTGGGCCTACTTTCGAGTCAAGGGTGGGCCTATTTTCGGGAGAAGGGTCCTCGAAAATACACCCATCCCCCTCTTTGAGCAGATTCTAAATTCATCGCCCATGGGCGTATTTTCAAGAGACTACTGTAATAATAAGTGTATAGCTAGAACCGTGCAGTGCGGATGCATGGTCATTTCCCCGCGCACACATGCAGCACTATGGTTGGAAGCACTATACCATCCAACCTTAGTCGAATACCTTGCTTGTTGCCATGTGTGCCGTGTAACAGTTTCTCTTGCATTGGAAGCACATGATCAATACTCCATGCACTATTGCTCATTTACTGCCTGACTCCACTGAAAATTGTGTTGCATAATTATGTCTTTCCTTATAAAAAATGTATGCTTCAATATACTAGAAACAATCATAAACAACTTTGTACACCAAACGTCTATGGTAGCTGTGAAACAAAAGGTGCTAAAACTAGCTGCACGTTATAGCTATATCTAGTGTTCTATGATAAAATTAATGTTCACTACTCATTCTGAGCTACTTTAATGATTTGACATAACAATGCCAAGAGTTCATGATGACATCATCGTCATTGCAGTGTCATGTACTCTTGAAATGCTGAATCTTCAAACTTGGATATGGGATACCTTAGGCCCGTTTATGTAACTAGTGGAATGCAGGACATTGTGGGGCGAGCCTGATCGAGTGATACACATGCAGTGTTTGCAAGCACACAACTGACCACATAAGCTCACATCGAAGACCAACCATTCAAGCTCTAATCAAGTAATAGTCTTCCTGCAAAAAGAATAACAAAATGTGCACTCGGTCATAATAATAGCTCTTGTGTATACAGGTTTTTTCCGGAATCCTTGCAACACAATACTAAAATTCATAAAGCGAATTGCGTAGACCATTCCATATATGGAGCACAGGCAGGGCTATACAACAGTACTTAAGCACTGAACTTTGGCCTTTAATTCGATTTTACACAACCGAGTTTCAACCACAAAATTAATTGTCCACTTAACGCAACCAGCTGTGGCTGTTGCAAGGGTTTGGAAAAGCCCTGTACACAAGGCACTGTTCAGACCCATTGGTCACATTGACCATACATGCATTCTACAAGTGAGTTTGTTTTAGCATCACAGTGCTGTTTCCTATTCACCCAAGCTGTGTACTTAGTTGAGTGTGGGCATCCCACGTTGTCATTAAGTCTAGATCACCCTGTCAACAATTTTTCAAGCTGATGTTTAATTTTGGAGCAAAGGTGTTGGGAATTCTGCAAGCTAGGTTATGTTGCAATTACTTATTAGGTTACCTCTGGAAACAAAAATAACGATGAACTCATTATGAAATTTGAATAGTTAGCGGCACAATAATTCACGGGGTGTTTTGGTGACATCTATTGTGAACAAATGCCACCATAGAAACTCTTAGCAACTTGAACCAAACCGCTGAACAATTGACCAATGGCAGCAGCATGGAGTTGTTCCTCAGTGAAAACTATGAACCTCAATGTTCATGCATGGGAAGGGTTTTTGTCTCTATATACAAGGTGTTATGGAAAGTGACAGGGTAGCTAGTTGTTACAATGCTTGGAAATATGCAACAGTGTAAATGTTAAACCGATACTATAATTATGCACAGCAAAAACACATGCTCTTAATTGTAGCAGATCATGCACTCAGATTTAGAGGAATTGGCACTCACTGGCATAAGCACGTGCAGGTACTAGTAATTGGCGGGTCCTCTCATAACTAGTTGCCTTCCAACTAGGAACTAGTGGATATGTCTTATAAGAAAAGGCATGAAGGTACTAAACTTTAGTAACAACATCCTAAAAATAAGTGCTATGGTCAAAAACATAGCAGTTACACGGACTACATTTAAGTACGTTGATGCTGAAATAGCGGTTACCCTTCTGAACCTTAGCACTAGCGTACACTAAAATCTAGATACAGTGTTACTTAAATGAAGGTCAACATACTAAACTTTAGGTAGGATTTCTATGTCTCAGCAGTCCCAATCGAAGTTTAAGCATGCATGTATTGATTATCTTCACATATATGAACTGATTTCAACTTCAAAATGAATGAGAATTGAATGGATGTGGCCGTGAACTAAACGACTTTAAGTTTGCGGTAGTATACAAAAAAACAACAACACAAAACGTAGAGCATGAGTATATATATATACATGCTACGTATGTCAGAAGAAAGTTCAGTCAGCTAACTCACAGAATGCTTGTGTTTCATCAAGAGCGCATGATGACATCATTGTTTTTTCACGGTGGAGGAGGAAGAGCGTGTGACTTCGTATTCTCCCGTGGTGAAAGCAGAATCTTTCGCGTGTACTAAAAATAGCACATCCGGTCACGTTGTATCTAGATTGCGGGCCAGAACAGAGCGTGAGAAACGATACAGCTGCGAAATAGTCGATCTCGAGCCAGAGGACTATCAGTCAGAGACAGAACTGGGCCAATACCACCCCCTTCAACTTCGAAGTACTTCGTGGAGCAAACAATCATCCACCGTTTCTCCCCGCCCGACTTTCAGGCTCGGGTAGAACGCAGAACGAATCGCTTTGTGTCGATAACGGCTGTGAGAACGCAGACTTCACAAGGTGAGCTCTGAGCGCTCCATTTACAGCTAGCTAGCAACTTTACTACGAGTACAGTGGCGATATCCGTGATGAGCTAGCTCACGTGTTCTATTTTTAGTACACGCCAAAGATTCCGCCTGTTTCAAATTTTTGCCAGTCACACGCTCTTCCTCCTCCGCCGTGAAAAAACAATGATGTCATCATGCGCTCTTGGTTTCATCCATTGTATTTTCATCAGTGCTGTCAGTGATCATGAGTTTATCCTCAACACAACTGAGTGACCGATAGATGTTAGAATACACAACACTAACTTTCTTTCCTTGCGGAAGAGAAATACAGAATAATTTCTCTTGTAATAACTCCATAACTTCCCGAACGATCGGGTTGTACTCAATGTGATACATAAAATGTATACCAAAAGGTATGAGGTATGATATACCAAAGAGTAACTAGGGGAAACTCATCACTTGGAGAATACAAACTAAACTGGGACAAATTTGTCAAGTTGGTTTAGCTCACTGGGTTTCTTCCTCGATCATCACCATCATCATCGAATTCAGACTCCAGGGAGTTCTCAATGAGCGAAAAGAGTGGAATAAGCCTGCGACACTTTCTGAGTTGCAGGTAGTGGATCTCCAAGCAGCTTTTCTTGAATGAAATACATGATCTCTTGAACAAGTTGGTTGTCGTCTGTTGTCTATAAGGGAAGATAGTAGCACTATCATACGCAAGCATGAGTATCTGAGTATGTATAACAAAAGTTACTTACCGGTGCAAAACATATAATCAGGGTTCAATCTAGGATTTTGAGTTTGGGGGAGAAGGTCTTGAGAATGATGGTGGACGGGGGACTGCGGCCGTAGGCCGCAATTTGTAGGGGGGTCTGGGGGCATGCCCCCCCCAGAAAATTTTAGAATTTTGAGCCCTCTCAGAGTGATTCTGAGGCACTCTGAGACAAAATTGAGGTCATAGTGTCCAGTGTGTATGCATGTGACAGTCATGCTAGACTTCCTCCTGGCAGACCTTTGGCAACTTACAAAGACGCAATTTGTAAGGGGGTTCATGCCCCCAGAAAATTTTGGAATTTTGAGCCTTCTCAGAGTGATTCTGAGGCACTCTGAGACAAAATTGAGGTCATAGTGTCCAGTGTGTATGCATGTGACAGTCATGCTAGACTTCCTCCTGGCAGACCTTTGGCAACTTACAAAGACGCAATTTGTAAGGGGGTTCATGCCCCCAGAAAATTTTGGAATTTTGAGCCTTCTCAGAGTGATTCTGAGGCACTCTGAGACAAAATTGAGGTCATAGTGTCCAGTGTGTATGCATGTGACAGTCATGCTAGACTTCCTCCTGGCAGACCTTTGGCAACTTACAAAGACGCAATTTGTAAGGGGGTTCATGCCCCCAGAAAATTTTGGAATTTTGAGCCTTCTCAGAGTGATTCTGAGGCACTCTGAGACAAAATTGAGGTCATAGTGTCCAGTGTGTATGCATGTGACAGTCATGCTAGACTTCCTCCTGGCAGACCTTTGGCAACTTACAAAGACGCAATTTGTAGGGGAGTCTGGGGGCATGCCCCCCAGAAAATTTTGGAATTTTGAGCCTTCTGAGAGTGGTTCTGAGGCACTCTGAGACATAGTATGGAAATGCTATGCAGCGTAACATGAGACGGTACAAAGCACACAGGTGTAGCTACATGCTGCAGTTCCTGACACTACTTTTACTGAATTAATTGTCAGAAATTTTGGGGGGGAAGCTGGAGTGTTTGGGGGGGAATCTTCCTCCCCCCCAGTAAATAGAACCCTGATAATGGACTTCACTCTCTCCTTTGGGCTTGCCCTGTTCCCTCGAGGTTTCAGCCTCTCGGCAAGGAGTCCAGGCAGTACATGGTGAGTACTATGTGAAGCATGACATTGAAAACAGTCAGGCCAGAAGACTAGCAAACTAAACCATGGTACGTTTTTACCATATTCAGGGCATACCCATGTCACCAGGTCACACAACCTATAGACCCGTTGCACATGACATCATCATTTTGAGAATACAGCCGGGTACTCAAACATGGCGTCTATTTTGAGTTTGTGGAGATAGCAGCTTCTATGGCAATCTCGGCAAACGCAGTCATGCACCAACAATGCTTCTAGTATGTGTTGAATGGAACGAAATGTGACTGACATGTAGATATAAACGCTTATCAGTGATGTTAGGCACATTTACTGCATATGAAGCCAATGTATTTCGCCAAGGTGGTGGCTTTCGGATAAATGCCACAGATAAACGTGACGTAATTGCAACAGGTCTGTAGCTAGTCCCTATGTCCAAAGTGAGTTTCAATTTTGCTGGCAAAACCCAGTACTAACAAAGTCATGGGGATAAACAACACTGACAAAGTCATAGCAAACAACCCAACTGTGAACACACGAACATGCTGGTTTTGTGTAAGATGACATGATATGCAAGCATGGTGAAGTACGTACCAGCACAAGTGAACCACATTTTGGTATGTGGTGTTGGTTTGGCTATCACGAGATACACGGTGCAGAGTGCAGAGAATATCTGTAGGTAAGAAAATGGATACAAATGATCTACTCGACGGAGAAATCATGGTTTCGCAGAGATGGGTGACAGAGAACAGAAAAGTGAGTAAATCAATACTAGAGACGTCCGCAGTATTAAACACAACCCAACAGATGCCCGCAGTAACACAAGCGAACACACATGCAACAAAACACACTCATGAGGCTCAAGACACTCTTATCAGACTGATGACCAAACTTAGCCATGAAGTCCAACACACACACCAAACCACTCTCACAAAGCTCAACACAAACGTATCAGATTGATGACCAGACTAGAATGCATGTATCAGACTGACGACTAGGCAAGGCCATAAAGCCAAATCAAACCACTCCCACAAAGCTCAGCAGACTCGCACCACACCAATCTATCCAGCAGAGATACTTACGTTCATAAAGTGCCACTGAACGGCCCAGATTTTCTTTTCTCTCACCAGATTGTGGGGATTAGTTGACTCTTTTAGATTAGAACATAAATCGGTTCGGGGACGCTGGTCAACAGCTTCGAAAGTCGTTTCTCTCTGAGCGCAAAACACAAGCAGCTGCACCTTGCTGAATTCAAAATAAAGTGTGATCACGTGAAACATAATACGTTCACGTGTGAGGCCGGCTGGGCGGCCGGCCCGGGCCGCGCGCAGCGGACACCGCAGCGCTTTCTGTGTCGCTTACTAGAATTTAACAAGTACTTTCTTAAGTTTAGAGAAACATTCCGGATTTTAGTAACACAATGTCTTAATTATAGAGTAGCTCTCTAGATACTAGTACTCTATTTTACTTGCACTAGATGTTAGTACATGTACTTCTAATTCTCAGTGTGCAACATGTACAACTACCTACTACTACAATTTAGGAGAAACATTCTGCGTTTTAGTAATGCAATGCCTTAATTTTAGAGTAGTTCTTTAGATATTAGGTCATATTACTAGAATTTAACAAGCACTTTCTTAAGTTTAGAGAAACATTCTGCATTTTAGTAACACAATGTCTTAATTTTAGAGTAGCTCTCTAGATACTAGTGACTTTGTTTTACTTAATCTAGATATTAGTCCATGTTCTTCTAATTATCAGAGTGCAGCAACTACATCTAAGACATTATTACTAGAATTTAGCAAGTACTTTCCTAAGTTTAGATAAACATTCTGGATTTTAGTAGCACATTTTTTCCAGTGTGTGCTTGCATGCACTGTGAACATAACATAGATTGGCAGCAGGTTCAAGGTATTAATGGTATTCACCAAATACTGAGGACCGTACATATATTAGCACTGAAGTTAGCATTAGAAGAACCTGGCAATTTTAATGCTGCATGATCACTCCTGAGAGGCTTCTGGTTTAGAGGCACAGATATAGCTATGAGGCTAAAACATGGAGTGGCATCATAGTCAGGAGCCTGAAAAGTTTCATTATAGGAGCATGAAATCGGAGGCTAGGTTGAGAGTTCAGAAACACCTCAATGACAAACAGCACTGCACACATGCACCATACTAGCAGCTCTTGGATGGGTACAATCACCATGGACTGGACTAGCTACTGGACTGGACTAAGGTAAGGCCAGACAGTACTGGCAATTTGGAACGGAGGGCTTATTCCTTCAAGGTCAAACGTTACATGCTCATACCAAAGCTAAGGCTATAGAGTTTGGTTTCTGCTAACTGCTCTTCAGATAGTCCTTTCAGGAACTAAGCAGGCAACAAAAGCTTAGCTAGGGGAGGTGCTTTTGCCAGCAGAAATGTGACAGCCACTAATGGGAAACAGTGTGGACACAGCTCACAGATGCTCAATGCCTCCTTAATCACACGATTCAGTCACAGCCACCGAAGTTGAATATCTTTAGAACCCAGGAAAGATGCTGCACTGATCAAGGCATTTTATGGCAAGTCCAGTGGTGGTCTGGGAACGAGACTATGACTTGCAGCCACGCCTCCAGACCGCCTCCACGTAATTCGCGTTAGACTAGACTGCAGGTGCAAGAGTCATGGAAGAGGTGTTGCAGGTGGTTGGACCCACCATTGGCGTGTACAGTGTGCTAATACTGTGCATTATCCTTGGTGCAATTACAATATGCTGTCTGCAAAGGTATATAGCTATACTACTAGTATACAGTATACCCAGAATCATGAGTGTACAGTTTACTGCACTGAATAGCTATGTAGTGGGGCGCCGAAACTCGGTACAGTGTTCGGTTACACCAGGAACCCTTGGGTGTTTGAAGATTCAATCTACGAAAACTAACTCAATGCCTGCAGCTGTTTGCTGTCGAAGTCCAGTAAATCAAAACATTGGATCATCATGACAAGCACACAGCATATCGATATTTAGTGGTTCTGTAGTCTAACAAGCTAGCCTTCGCTTTCTCCAGCACACAAATCGCTTTCAGTATGCACGCATGGAGAAGAAAGGTCCAGAAGTGACTTTGGACCACTTTAGTCGGTACAAAAGCATTAAGCTGAAGTCACGTGTCTTTACGGCATAAATAGTACAACTGCAGTCAATCAATTCTGGCCCGCTAACCTCGATTGCTGTTTGTACTTCTGCCTGTTTGGTTGCTGTGCCGGAGAGCAGCAAAACACAGGCGACTTCAGTCAGTCTTCAACGCTTGTTACTGAGCAAATTGAAAGATTACACGTGTCAGCTGCAATCTGATTGCATCTACTGGATTTTGAGTAGAGTTCAAGTAAAGTGGTCCAAAGTTTTCTAGACCCTCCTTATCACCGTGCGGTTACATGAGTCGATCCGTGCTGGGGAAACAAGGGGCTAGGCTGCTAGACTAGTGGTCCTGCATCATCAGGGGCTACACGTTACTTGAAAACTGCTTGAACATTCCAGCTGCCAGGTTGATTGTACATGCACTGCAAGAAATGGAGGGCTGATTCAACCTTGCCTCAGTTGCAGTTTAGCGATGACACGTCCCCTGACCTTCATCCTCAGGCCTTCATCACAAATGTTGTTTATCCCAATGACAGAAGTATGAATAGCTTTTGCCCCACATACCACAACTAGCTAGCCAATAGCTCATACATGAATATAGTACCTTAAGTTCCAATTACACAATGAATATTATCCAGACCATTAGTGGCATCATCTGAATATTGCACCCAGATGGCACCAACATAATTACTGCACGTACTCTGCATGGCTTCCCAATGAATTTAGTGCTGGGTTCATGCATGAGAGCTGCACCACCAGATCCAGCAAGGTATTGTTGGTGTGCAACTAACCATTGCAACTCAGGCAACCGAATCTAGGTTGAAACTACCCAGGATTTTTACAGTGATATAATTATGTGCATGTAGCTGGATGCACACATAATAAACAAGCTGCAAGAAATGGAGGGTTGATTCAACCTAGCTAAATTGGGTTGCCTCAGTTGCAGTTTAGCTATGCCTCATCCCGTGACCTTGATCAATATCCTGCCTTTTGTCAATTAAAACATTTATCCAATAACGAAAGTATTAATAGCTTTTGCCCCACAAACCACAACTATAGCTAGTGAATAGCTTACACATAAATATAGTAACCTATAGTAACCTAAGTTCCAATTACATGCACCTGCCTGACCAATTCCTGATATTTCTTGAGCAACTGATTACAAGAAAGCTATAGGTGGGAAGTAGGTTCATGTGGCAATCATGCCTGCATGGTTATGAGGCTAACATTAACTGAGGCAACCTAATTAACTTCAATGAGGACAATTCACAACCCTTCTATCGGCAATGGCTCCTCCAAATTATCATGCATTACAAACTATCCTGGTATTATTGATGCACAATTTTGCCTCCATATTTAGATCGAACAAGAAATTGAAGGAATTGATAAAGGAATACATGCAGAAACTTAAATTGTTAGTAAGTTGGTGTATGCAGTTACTATAGTTGAATAGATTGTAGTCATACAAATGAGTGCAACCACAATGCGCCACTGTATCTTTCATGCTACACATACTATATCACTGCAAAAACGGTGTAGTTGTTTTGATTGCTTGGTGGTTACTACAGTTGCAACATGCAGGAACCAAGTTGTACATCTGGATTTCAGTAGCATCCTACATAGAGTGGCCATTCCGGTAGTATACACAAACCTGGTTTATGTAGGGGAATGCTCAGTTTATGTAGGATGCTATATCGTCCTCCACATTCTAATAGTATTGCCTCGATCCTGCATGTCCAAACACGGTGCAGCTATAGTAACCACCAAGCAGTCAAAGTAACTACTTTGTTTTTGCAGTGATATATAGACCGCTTTCGTGCATGCAGTATCAGGCATGCAAGCATTTGCTATGCATGTCAAAATAATTTTATTTCTGCATGTGGTTTGATCATATCAGTATGGTCTGGAGTTTGATTTGCATGTAGGGCCACCAATGTCTGGTAGCTAGTACAAGAGACTTCTAACTATGCTAGCCTCGTTCCTAGGATACTAGCGACTCACTTATCACTAGATCGATCTGTGGCTGGTCGAATCTCAAAGCCCTGTCAGATGATGAGCAAGTCCCTCGTATGGCTTGGATTGAAGATCAAAGGAGGGAGAATGACAAACGGCATCTGAGTTGTACCTGTAGGGTTGGTCCCATTTTTCTGCAAGGAGGGTGGCAAGACTCTTGTCTAGCTATGTTGAGGTCGCAATGTGTCCGAGGCCTCCAGTTGATGACATCACAATAGGGGAGAAAGAAGCATGCTCTATTTCAAGGATTCTCTGTTTGTAAGTATGTTTCTTCAAATTCTCATGTTGCGATAGCAAGTTGAGGGGTTGGTAAAACAACAAGCACTATGGTAGCTAAGCTGTGAATATCAATGACCAGCTATGAATATGCATGTCAATTTGTCCACGTATTGCTTGCCTTCACAAAGTCTTTCAGAAACACTCAGCATTGAAAGCACACCATAGTTGATACTTCACTGCAGTGCAAATTGGCCTTTTCTGAATGCAAAACCGTATACCCAAAGGTTAAGCTAAGTGCTTAGGACTTTTGTGATGGGTGGGCCCTTACTGCACTGCTTTTGAACCCTGTGCAAGAACGTTTGTGTGAAGAGGGGGGGGGGGGGGGGGGGGGGGGGGGGGGGGGGTGGGCGCTTGATACACGTACTCTACGGCAGGTAAATTAGACAACATCATTAGAGACTATTAATTTTATCCCGTTTTGGGATGTTGAATGGTACTGGCTATGCCTCACCTTCTTACAGAAATGTTGTGACAAGTGAATGTCCTACGTACACTGCTAACATGTGCAAAGTTCAAGATCCTGCATACAGCCAAGTTGAAATTTCCCCTCACGAAGATGCAGTTCAAAACCCTGAATATGTCAGTTCTGCAATTTCTACACAAGATGATACTCAAAGCCATGTGTATGCCCTGATTGGACCTTCCTTACAAGAAGGCGTGGTTCAAGTTTCTCAAAACCCTGCATATGGCCTGTTCACGATTGGATCTTCCACACATGATGGTATAGTACAACTTTCTCCAAATCCTGCGTATGGCGAGGTGGAAACACTTACACAAGATGATGATGCTAATGGATATGAATTAGTAGATTGAATGAGCATTGCCGCTGTCATGCACTATTCTCATTAGATGGACTCCGTAGCTAGTGTGCATGTTTGCAGAATCAATGGTTAAATTTTGCTTTACGTAAAGGTTATAGTGACCTCACAGCTGCAGGCCTAGGCTGGGCTGCAGGTTGGGAACAAGGCTGAACGGTCAGACTCAGAGTCTATAATTATACGATAGATTTATAGTTGCTTTGAGTAATTACATTGGCTATTGGTGCATGAGTGGGGTTGTCGTCCACGTGTATGCCCAGATTGAACATTTCTTGCAAGAAGATGCTTCTCAAAGCCCTGCTTATTGCATGATTGAATCTTCCACACAAGATGGTAAAGTACAACGTTCTTCAAACTCTGTGCATGGCCAAGTGGAAACATTTATACAAGATAATGATGCTAGTATAATATATGAGGTGGTAGAGTGAATGCGATTTGCTGCATATGTCATGCACTACTAATTCTTGTCAGTTTGTATGTTGTAGAATTTCATAGAATGAATATCACCTTAGCTACTGCATTTACTTCATGTATAGGGTTTGTTTGCTACATTTAGTATACTGATTTCACAGCTGGCATGAGACTTGATCCTTGCATGCATGGTTCCACAAAATTTGCTCATAATTTATCCTGCATGGGCTGGGGCCTGGGACAGCTTAGCTCAATATAGTTAATGTAGCTACAGTTATCATGACAAAATGCATGCAATGCTGCATACATGCTGGTAGTAGCTAGCTAAGTGCAGCTAGAACCCTGCAGTGCTGATGGTCAATACCCCATGCACACATGCAGCACTATGGTTGAAAATATATACCATCCAACCTTAGTCGAATATACCTTGCTTGTTGCCATGTGTGTCGTGTAACACTCGTTTTCAGACAAAACCGAATGCTGTCTCAGCGAATAGCTTCAGACGTCACAAGTCTAGTAGTCATGAGCCACGCCTCCAGACCCTCTGCGCGCGCGAGCCTCCAAATATTTAACCACACAGCCCGTTGCTTGTTTATTAGACTGCAAGCGACTGCAGGTGCTGCAGTTATGGAAGAGGTGCTGCAGGTGGTTGGACCCACCATTGGCGTGTACAGTGTACTGATACTGTGCATTGTCCTTTGTGCAATTGCAATATGCTGTCTGCAAAGGTAAGGAATGATATTACTATACCTATGACTGAATGTTTAGTGTGCTCAATAGCTACACTGTGTATGCAGTACGGCGCCATAAGTGAGTATACGTACAGTGTTCCGTTACACCATGGAACCCTTGGGTGTTTGATAATCACAGTAGCTACCTGTTTGCTGAGGTGAGCGTGGAAAAGCATCTCTACTTCTGCAAGGGGTGCATAGGTTGACATTTCAGAAACTGGCCTTGGCCTGCTACAATATAAGCAAGGGCTCCTCCAAGTTAACAAACTGTCCTGGTATTGATGCACCATTTTGCCTCCATATAATCATATTAGATGGCATAAGAGATTGAAGGAACTGAAAAGGGAACAGAGACTTAAATTGTCAGTAAGTTTGTTCATGCAGTTACAATAGGTTGTAGCTATAGCCGTACAAATGAGTGGAACCACAATATGGGCTACTGTATCTTTCATGCTACACATACTAGACTGCTTTAATGCATGCAGTATCGGGCATGCAAGCATTTGCTTGCATGGCAGGATATATAATTCAGTGATTTTGATCAGAGTTTGGTCTGAAGTTTGATCTCCACCACAGTTAGAACATTTTTGTCTGGTATGTAAACTTCTAACTACACCCAAGTATTAAGTAGTACTGTACCAGTGTGCATAATATAATATCCAGGTAAATAACACTTAACTTGACATTATAGAGACTATTTATCCCATTTGGGTGAAAGGGTGTGGAAATATTAGGGATGCTGAAGATATGGTACTATGTTCATATTCTTACAGAAATGGCACAACAGCCAAGTTGCAACTTCCCCTCATGAAGATGCAGTTCAATATGTCAATTCTGCAATTTCTACAAAAGATGATACTCAAAGCCATGTATATGCCCAGATTGGACCTTCCTTACAAGAAGGCACTGTTCAAGCTTCTCACAACCCTGCATATGGCCTGTTCATGATTGAATCTTCCACACAAGATGGTATAGTACAACATTCTCCAAACCCTGTGTATGGCGAGGTGGAAACATTTACTCAAGATGCTAGTGTATATGAGGTGGTAGATTGAATGAACAGTACTGCTGTCATGCACTTTATATATATATTAATCAACAATGTATGGATCTTGGACTACACTCATATCAAAGACCAACCATTCAAGCTCTAATCAAGCAAAGTCTCCCTGCAAAAGAATAACACGTGGTCAAAATAGCTCTTATATGTATATATACACAAGGCACCATTATTCACATTGACCACATATTCAACAAGCAAGTTTGTTTTAGCATCACAGTGCTGTTACCTCTTCAACCAAACTGTGTACTTAGTTGAGTGTGGCCATCCCACTTAGCCTAGATCAACCTTGTGAATTATTTCGAGGTCAAAGGTTACGTGCTCATACCAAGTTTGGTTTCTGCTAACTGCTCTTCTAATAGTCCTTTCAGGAGCTAAGCAGGCAAAGAATTCTCAAATGAAAGCTTAGGGGAGGTACTTTGCCAGCAGAAATGTGACAGCCACTAATGGGAAACAGTGTGGATACAGCTCATAGATGCTCAATGCCTCCTTAATCACACGATCCAGTCATATCCACTGTAGTTGAATATCTTTAGAACTCAGGGAAAGATGCTCCACTGATCAAAGTATTTTACGGCAGTCCAGTAGTGGGGTCTGGGAACGACCGTAGCCTCTCGAGGTAACAATTAATAATTGACTTGCAGCCGCGCCTCCAGACCACCTCCTAGTGCTAGTAATTCGCGTTAGACTGCAGGTGCAAGAGTCATGGAAGAGGTGTTTAAGGTGGTTGGACCCGCCATTGGCGTGTACAGTGTGCTGATACTGTGCATTATCCTTGGTGCAATTGCAATATGCTGTCTGCAAAGGTATAAATATTATAGTAGCTACTATAGTATACCCAGAATCATGACTGAGTGTACAGTCTACTGCACTGAGCTGAGTTTGCAGTGCGGCGCCGTAACTCGGTACAGTTCTGTTACACCAGGAACCCTTGGGTGTTTGAAGATTCAATCTTCGAAAATTAAATCAATGCCTGTGGTAGAAACTCATGCTCTAGCACTGTTCATACCCATTGGTCACATTGACCACACGTTCTACAAGGGAGTTTGTTTTAGCATCACAGTGCTGTTACCTATTCACCCAAACTGTGTTCTTAGTTAGTTGAGTGTGGCCATCCCCTTTTGTCATAATATAGCCTAGAACAACCCTGTGAATAATTTTTGAAGCAGATCATCATTTGCAGCAAAGGTGTTAGTAATTTCACAAGATAGGTTACACAATTAGCTATAGCTTGCTACATAACAATTACTTCTTGAAACAAAAATAATGGAGAACGTTACACAACAGTAGACACTGCGCGATGAAGACTCATGGGGTATTTTGGCGACATCTATTAGCTATGAACAAATCCACTATACCATTGAAACTCTAGTAGCTATAGTTAATTTACCATATACATGTATTTTCAGCGGCTTGAACCAAACCTTCGCATGAACAATTGGCTAATGGCAACAGCTTGAGGCTATTCCTTAGTGAAAACTATGTTCATTGGAAAGGTCTCTGCCTCAATAATTATAGCGGTTGTTAGCTACAATACTTAGAAAATATGCAACAATGTAAAACCGATACTAACAGCTATAAGTGCTTGCACCATAACACTAGTACATGCAATGATTACCCTTTGTAAACAGGACCGTACTGAAGTCAGCGTTAGACTAAAGCATTTGTAATTGTATATGCTGCATGATCATGAGAAACTTCTACACTTTTACTAATGGTGGTTTAGAGGCATGGATTTATAGCTACATGAATTGCTAATGAACCAGAAACTGAGGCTAAAGGATGCAGTGGGTGACAGGGTTTAGTTAGGAGCCTGAAAATTTTCAATATAGGAGCATTAAATCTCTAAATGACAATCAGCACTGCACACACACACACCAGCTCAGTATAACTCTTGGGTGGGTAGCTACAATCACAATGAACTGGACTGCATGGACTAAGGTAAAGGTGCGGGTTAGAATGGAGGGTAACTTGGAATGGAGGGTGCACTGAGGAGATGAGGTTCAAGCTCAGACTTGGTACATAGCTACAAACTACAAACACTTGAGGTCTGAAGTCCTTTCGCACTGGAGCCAGCTAGCTTTGAGTCTTCAATCTCTGAAAGCGTAAACTTAGCTACCCAGCAAGAGTCAGCATGCAACTACCCTTCTGCAAATAGCACTAGGGATAAACTCGTGCAGAGCAACAACTCTTCTTTTGTAGCTATATAGCTACTGTTCAAAGTTACCCCACATGCCCACTAATTTTTTATGTTTGGCTACATACATTACCACAGCAGGTAGAGCTATGAAATTTGTAACATATATCTGGAGGAAATTAAAGACTGTGCTATCTTCTGAACTTTACAGCAAGTTTCTATCTGCTTCCAGTCGATAATTAGAGCTGATTTCCTGTTCATGTTACATGCTTAACCATACTGGATTGGACTACTCACTGTGACTCATTCAGTGCAGGACAGATCGAAGCTTCAAGTTCTCAATTGAAAGCTTAGGGGAGGTGCTTTTCCAGCAGAAATGTGTCAGCCTGTAATGGGAAACAGTGTGGATACAGCTCGCTACGTGAACTTTAGAATCCCAGGAAAGATGCCGCAACAGGCCAGAGCAGCTGGACTGAACTACTGGAATGGACTAATGGACTCACCCAAACTGCCGTAAAATTGCTTGTTCAGTGCAGGACAGAAGCTATTCACTCAGTTACTTCGCTAAAGTACCAGTCCATTGCATTTTGCTAACGAAGTGGATATTGGTCCAGCAGGAAGTAGGGCAATGTGTAAGGGTATATTAGGGCAATGGGTTAGGGTATATTAGGGCCAGGGCCGGTTCTAGATGTGCGCACGTTTCCGGTACCTATACCTAAAGTATGTACTTCCTGCCGGACCAATATACACATCGTTTTGCTAAAGTAGTCCATTAGTCCATTCCATAAAGTTACTTTCAGTTACTTTGCTAAAGTAGTCCATTAGTCCATTCCATAGAGTTACTTTGAATGTCCTACATACATGGCTAACATGTCCAAAGTTCAAGATCCCGTATACAGCCAAGTTGAAACTACCTCTGACGAAGATGCAGTTCAAAATCCGGATTATGTCAGTTCTGCAATTTATACACAAGATGATGCAGTTTTTCAATGCCATGTGTATGCCCAGATTGAACCTTTCTTGCAAGAAGATGCTTCTCAAAACCCTGCATATGGCATGATTGAATCTTCCACGCAAGATGGTATAGTACAACTTTCTTCAAACCCTGCGTACGGCCAAGTGGAAACATTTATACAAGATGATGATGCTAGTTTAATATATGAGGTGGTAGATTGAATGAGCATTAATATTGCTGCTATGTCATTCACTACTAACTCTTGTTAGACTGACTCAGTAGGCTCGTTAGACTGACTCAGTAGCTAGTGTGCATGTTTGTAGAGTTTCATAGAATGAATCATCTTACTGCATTTACTTCATGTATAGGGTTTGTTTGCTATACACAAATACCATCCAAATAACAATAACCTTATAGTCGAATACCTTGCTTGTTGCCATGTGTGCCATGCAACAGTTTCTCTTAGCCTCATTCCCAGACGCCCTTGGGAGGAGTCTGGGAATGAGGCTAAGTTTCTCTTGCATTGGACAATACTCCACCATTGCTCATTTACTGCCTGTTTTCATTGAACATTGCATTGCATTCACTATCACTAAATAATTATGCTGCAATTTACTGTACTATAGAAACACAACTTTGTACATGGTCAAAATAGTTCTTATGTATACGCAAGGCACTGTTCATATCACATTGGCCACACATTCTACATAGACAAGTTTGTTTTAGCATCACAGTGCTGTTACCTCTTCAACCAAACTGTGTACTTAGCTGAGTGTGGCCATCCCACTTTGTCATAAAGTCTAGATCATCCCTATGAACAATTTTTCAAGCAAAGGTGTTGGGAATTCTGCAAGCTATTGGCAAAAAATCTGGGTACTTCTGGAAACAATAATAATAAAGACGAACTCATTATGAAATCTGAATAGCTAGCTGCACAATTTGTGGGGTCTTTGGCGAAATCTATCTCTTAGTCACTTGAACCAAACTGCTGAACAATTGACCAATGGCAACAGCATGGAGTTGTTCCTCAGCGAAAATCAATGTTCACGGGAAGGGTCTCTGCCTCAATGTAGCTATTGACTAAACACCAAACTGCCTCTTGCAGTGCAGGATAGAAGGTTATTTACTCAGTAACTTCAAGGTCAAAGGTTATGTCCATACACTAATAGGCTAAGAGCAGACCTCTCAACCATTGACTGGCTTTCGTAGTGAGATGGCCATAAGAGTAATGTACTACATAAGATTAATATAAATTGTGTACTAACTACTTTAATGAGATTCATAGTTGGTGAGAATGGGCCCTCAAAACGGCCTAGACTTGCACTGTGTGCCAGTTTGGGATGGTTTGCCGATTTTTAATGAGATTCATTGATCCTCCATGCACATATTAACCCTTTAACCACCGAATTCTTCCCACCAAGACAACACATTTTCATGCATTCAGCGCACACCACTTTCGTAGGTACTCCTCTCCCACAGCATTCGCTCCTCGGCGGCCAAACTTGGTGGGGCCCGCACGCATGGAGAGACCCCTCTGGCAATACCATTAATGATATTCATGACCCCCTACAAGCCCAGCAATCGGAGGTCAAAGGTGGATGTCAGCCGGATTTTCGCCCAGCATTTCCCTAAACTTGGGCCAGATCAGACTGATGGCACACCTTACACCACCAATTTGCATGTTTTCTTGAGGCCCTGGGTGGGGTCTATGAATATCATTAGAATCAAAAATCCTCGGGTCAATGAATTAAAATCAAAAAACGCCCACGACAGGCGAAGGGGGGGCCCTCGCCCCCCCTTTCGAAACCCCCCCTGCCTTTCATTTAGTGGGGAGGGCGCGCCGAAATCTGACCAAATTTTTGAGTTCGTGCCTGAAAGTCGTCCCTAGGCCCTCTGAAGCCTTTTTGGTCTCTTTTTGGCTGGCGAGAAGCCCTACAAGTGCATAGGGTCTAAATGACGCCTATAGACGTCTATGGGGCTTAAAGGATTAAGGGCAAAAATAGTGAGAGTTGAGAGTTGGTTTTCTGCTAAATGCTTTCGTTAATAGTCCTTTCAGAAACTAAGGAGGTGCTTTCCCAACAGAAATGTGTCGGCCTCCACTAATGGGAAACAGTCACGTGGATGTAGCTCATGGATACTCGATGCATTGAGTATCCATGAGCTGTATCCACACAAATGTGTGGATACAGCTCATGGATAGGCCTGCTTGATCACACGATTCAGCCAGTATAGTTAGCCACTGAAGTTAACAAATATCTTCAGAACCCCAGGAAAGATACTGCACCGAATATTCAACAATGACCGTTTGACTGGTCTGGGAACGAGATTAAGGTAGGGCGTCGGGCCACGGTATAGTACGGGGTAATTCGGGCCACTTCAACGTTGCAACAGGAAAGAAGCATCCTTTTATTCTTGCTTCTAGTGAGTTGTAGGCAGGTTGAGTCCCTGGATATACATGGCCAGAAGTTTGCCTAAAGTCTGTCCGTTTTTAGTTACCGTTGACCTGAAGTTGAAGTGGCCCGAATTACCCCGCCCTACCTTAGCCTCATTCCCAGGCCTCCGCGCCCAGCTTTTGTCGCTTGTAAAAAAGCGGGGGCTAAGGCGCCGGCGCTAGACCCACCCCCCTGCAGTTCCTCCTGCGCGCGCCTCCAAATGTATCCACAGCCCGCCTTCTTTATCTGTCTGCGTTTAGAGACTGGCTGGAGTCATGGAAGAGGTGTTGCACGTGGCTGGAACCACCATTGGCGTGTTCAGTGTGCTGATGCTGTGCATTATCCTTGGTGGAATTGCAAGATGCTGTCTGCAAAGGTGTTAGCTATCCACTGGAGATTTAGTAGAAACCTTTCAATCGAAGGGCTGAGAACCAGAGTGGCCTAACCCACAAAAATTGAATTAGCCCCCCTAAACTTGAGAATACTGTTAAAAACATTTTAATACGCGAAAAATTGAATTGGGCGTTTCCGCGAATGACGAGATAATTCGTAATAATCGTCTCAATTTATCGCACGTGGTATACCGGTACCGCGCTTCAAACTGCGTCCCTTTCTCAGTGTTCGGTATAGCCTAGAGCGATCTAACCTTGGAAACGGAGAGTAGGCGTCCTGGAGGAGTCACTAGGGAGGCTGCTTCGTGAATGTGAGCTAAACGCTGACTGGAACTACGACGGAAATGCCAGAAACGGTGAGCGGGTGCATGAATATTGAATAGTTCGTACTGTATACTAGTGACAACAGCGCAGAATGAACGCTGTTGGTTCGATGGTTGTTTTACGGTGACTGTAGTAAGATATTTTGGCGTAGAGATACGCTTGCAAGCAAATTTAGCCAAGTTACTTGAAGCAGAAAGATAGCCTATAATTATAATCAAACTTGATCACGTGTTGACCCGAGTGACCTTTGTGTTCCAGGTTTATCATTAGAGCTGGGCAGTGGTGAACAAAGTGGATGCATAGTAAGGTGATATGTCGGTAGTAGTGAGTACTGTTATAGACATATACAAGACCAATGAATCGATGCAGTTAGTCAGTAGCAGATGTGACGTAGTATGTGTGATACAGGCGAAAACAGTCGTCCTCTCTGCCATTGTGGCACAGAAACCGATCACAGTCTTTGCAGTGCCATACAGTCTCATGCCTTTGATGTTTATAAGTATGGCAGTAGTGACAGCGATGAACTTTCTCTGCACCCCTCATAGGAAAGTGAGCAGCACAGAATCGCTTTGCTGGATGCAGTGTGGCACGACCAGAACGCTTGCGACTGCAGTACTGTCCGATCAAACCCTTTGCCAGCTCTGTGCGAAAGGTCTTGACGTCTTTGATGTTGAGGTCAGTGTAGTGCTTGGTCAGTATGTAGCTGTTTATGACAGCAACATCAAAAAGAAACCAAAATATGTACTTGTAGTACTTCCTGCACTTGAGGCGAACGTGGTAATAGCCTCTCAGTTGATCGTTGTGGTCGACACCTCCCATGTACTTATTGTACAGAGAAATGGATTGTGGACAGTTCACTGGTGTTCGAGTACCATCCTTTTTCTTTCTCAGTACCTGCACATCTACGGTAGCATCTCCATTGGTAGCTGCCACTGACACGGCTTTGCTGTCTTGCCACACACTTACTGTCAAATTGTTGTACTGGCGAGTTTGACTGTCTCCCCTTTCCTTCATGCCTTTCTTTACAACAGGTTTCAGGTCTTTTGGGAAGCCCTTCCTGTTGCTCCGAATTGTCCCACATGCATATAAACCAGACTTGAGGAGATCCAGCAACAAACCAACACCGGTAAAGAAATTGTCGAAGTAGACATGTCTGAATGTGTTCACGTAATGCTGTGTGAGTGTTTTCACAACATTCGCCCCTAGGTTTTTCTCTACCGCGTTTGCCTTTTTCCCTGTGTAGACATCAAACTCTGAAATATATCCATTGAGTGAATCTGCTAATGCCCACACTTTTATGCCTCGCCTGACAGGCTTTAGTGGCATATACTGTTTCAAGCTAGATCTCCCTTTGAAAGGTATCATGGCCTCGTCTACAGCAACGTTCATTTGAGGAGTGTAAGTGGAACGAAACCTTTCGGAAAGCTTTTCAATTATTGGCTTCGTTTTTCCCAGCTTATCGTATTCTGGACTACCAGGAGGAGCAAGAGAGCTGTTATCGGCAAAGTGTAGGTATCGGTGGAGTTCGAAAAAGCGGTCTCTCGTAATCCTGGAAGCAACCGGTGTGTAGTGGTATATCTCGTCCTTTCTCCAGTAGTCATAGATTGAAGGCAGATGTACGATCCCCATTAGTATCATGAAGCCCATGTATGCTTGAAGTTCTTCCACTGTAACCTGTGTCCACTTCGCAAATGCCTCTACTCCCATACACTCAAAGGCATACTGGTTGGTTTGCTCCACAATATACTGTAGGAGATGAGATGTAAAGAACAGACAGAAGATTTCCGTTGGAGATGGAGGAAGTGCCACATTTGGTCCTGGTGTTTCAGCGAACGGCTTGGTGGTCACTGGCTTTAGTGTGGATGACCATGGGATATCATCAACACTGCAAACAAAGAAGTTCAAAATGTGAATTGTGATGTGAGTTGAAGTTATATTTATGTGTACCTCTCGATCTCTTGTGCATCAGGTGACCTGCTGTCTCCTGAAACACTGTATAGTGAACAAAGACGTTATGCGATAGTTACCCACCAGCAATGCTAGTATCACATACCTCAATAAAATCACATACCTCTCAGAGTCGTCGTTGTCAGTGGGACGTTCGTCCTCTGAGTCTGATCTGTACTTCTCAGAGTCCTCGTTGTTAGAGGAATGTTCGTCCTCTGAGTCTGATCTGTACGTAACACAGAAGTGTATTATTCAATCGCACTGCATGCGTGCATGTGTGTGTGTTATGTTATGAGCATGTTCCCTGCCTTCCAATCTCCTCTTCTGTGAATCCAAATTCTTCATCACTTCCAGGAAAGAAGATATCATCCAGCCCTCCATCTTCCCCATCCCTGTCTAGGAGATCTAGGACTTCCTCCCCAGTGAAGCGGGCTCTGGAGAAACCCTCAGCCATCCTGTTGCATATTTATGACTAATGTATTATTCATATTTTGTGCTGCAAGGTGTAATAAGATGGGAGGTGTAACTCACGTATTGAGAAGGGGGCGGAGCTCCAAAGAGCGAAGCGATGGTTGGTGCAACTGTCGATTCCTCGCAATTTTCGTCAGGAGAAGACCAGGCAAGCTAGCGTACCGACTGCTGTACTACTACAGAAGGTGCTGTTGGAATAATAAGTCGGCAGCTGCCCGTTACGTGTGCGAATGCGCGCCGTTGTTGGCACCATCTACGCGTAGCAGCTACGACGAGTGTACTCGTCATCCGTCATTAGCGGAAACGCCTTCATGACGAGTACTCGTCTTTCGCCTATAAAGGGTTAACAGTATTCTCAAGTTTAGGGGGGCTAATTCAATTTTTGTGGGTTAGGCACTCTGGTTCTCAGCCCTTCATTTAATTTATTATTTACTGTCTTAGTCTGTTACAATGCCTGCAGCTGTTTGCAATTGCTGTCAGAGTCCAGTTCATTGCGACAAGCTATTTTACAAGATGCTTGTTGGTTCTGCATGACTTTCATCCTCAGGGCTAGCTATACACGTTTACCTGGAACATTCGATGTAGCTGCTCAGTTGATTGTACACACATGTAGCTAGCTGCATGCATGCATGCATAATAAAAATAGGTGCAATTCTGGAAGTCAGTATGTGCTAATCAATCCCTTGCTGTATCTTGTGCACAAACTATTAGAACTCGTACTCAATGAACAGTAGTTGGACTTGGCTAGCTAGAGCGAACAGCAGTGGATTTAACTTAACAGAGTCAGAGATTCAACACGAGAATAATTGAGACACTACAAAAGATCAATGTGCATGCAGGTAATATAGTAACAGAGACGCGCAGGGCCTCCTTACAACAAAAGTAGTATTGTTCCAAATACAAAAGACAGAGCACACAATGAGCGGCTAGCTGTGGTATATAGCCTTACAGGAAACAAGATAATTATCATACCTAAACAAAACCATAGCAATTAATAATGTTAAGTACAAGTGTATGTGTAAAATGTCTTCTCTACACAAACCCAGTAAAACATTACATCATACATGCAGAGAGAGTTTCAGTTGTGCCAACATACTGATCTTATTTGATGATGTTATTCATAAATTGGCACGTTTGTGTGTTATGGATGGGCAATTAGTAGTGGCCTCACAATCAGCAAGGTATAGCTATACTTTCTATGACAGTGGTAGCTGAATCTCTATCCTCTCGTCCACTGGAAGAGGATTTCTTGAGGAACTGATTGACAGAAGGCTAGATCTATGGGAACAGATTCATGCCTGGTTATGAGGCAAACAATAAATGAGGCAACCTGATTAGGTTCAATGAGGACAGTTCAAACCTTGCTATCGGCAATGGCTCCTCCAAATTAACAAGTATAGTACTGTCCTGGTATTATTGCTGCACAATTTTGCCTCCAAAATTATATAGTTGAATAGATTGTAGTAATACAAATCATTAATGAGTGGAACACAATTAATGTGCTTCTGTAGCTTTACTATAGACTGCTTTAATTTACATGCATGCAGTATCAGGCATGCATGCAAGCATTTGATATGCATGGCAAAGTGGTTTGATCAGAGTTTGGTTTGTAGTTTGATCAGCATGCAGGACCACCAAAGCTAGAATGTCTAGATCTTTGTCTACTACTAGACTTCTAACTGCAAACCATAGCAGTGCTATACCAGTGTGCATAACAACCAGGTAACTAACACTTAACTAGGAATTTCTATCTGTATCGTGTCTCACGTGTGTGCCGCAATGCATATGACCTACCATGTGCTTAATTATGAGTATGCACTATCTGCAAGAGTGAGTTTGAGAGAGTGGTGAGCTGAGATAAAGATGTCGATTATGCTCACTGCATGTTCGACTCCACATGTAGCTGCTCTAGCTCTGCAATCCCTGAAGGTCTGGCTCACTTGTACCCTAGCCTCTGTACACAAGACTATCGTGGGAGTTGCGGTATAAGCAGACGCCGACTGTCGACTCCATATGTAGCAGCTCTGAGCACTGCAAGCCCTGGAGGCACCATATGCTCATCCACCGATCCGTGTCTCAAGGTTGTACCTTGAGTTCTCGTGACAAGCTGGCAGGAGATCCACAACATTCTAACATTCCTGAGTATGACAGGTCCCGGTACTTGCGTAAATATATCGTACATCATGAGAAGTAGATCCCCAATTCAGAGACTTGCGCCAATGCACTCAGAAACTAGACGTTAGAGACGTTCGAGTGAAGAGTGCAGGAAAATTAGGGATGCTTAATTAATTTTCTAGAAGGTATAATAATTACGGTACTGTGTTTCATAATTTTACAGGAATGTCACGACAAGTCAATGTCATACGTCCACTGCTAACGTGTGCAAAGTTCAAGATCCTGCATACAACCTTGAAACTTCCCCCCCCCCCCCCCCCCCCCCGAAGATGCAGTTCAAAATATCAATTCTGCAATTTCTACACAAGATGATTCTCAAAGCCATGTGTATGCCCAGATTGTACCTTCCTTACAACAAGGCGTGGTTCAAGCTTTTCAAAACCCTGCATATGGTCTGTTCATGATTGAATCTTCCACACAAGATGGTATAGTACAACTTTCTCCAAACCCTGTGTATGGCCAAGTGGAAACATTTACTCAAGATGCTAGTGTATATGAGGTGGTAGATTGAATGAACATTACTCCTGTAATGCATGCACTTTATATCACAGTAAAAATGGAATTGATTGTTAGCTACTTCATTGGCCATGAAACTGACACTCATACCACTCTAGATGTTTGCAATTCTTTCAAACTCCCAAACCACACTTGTTTGCTAGAATTCACAGCCAGAATACTTTCCAGACCACACTTGCTTATCAGTTGAACGTGTGCATGACTGCATGTGCTATTACATCACAGTTTTACTTTGTAGCCATCTGGGTGATAAGTTTTCAAGTGCCACCCTCATGATCAGGGAAGCAACCTCACCAGCCAGCTGCTCAGCATGTTCTTCCATCGATCTTCTTTGCCTGCTCCTCTGACTGCTTTGCCAGTTCCTGTAGTGAGATAACATTGTACGGGATCAGCAACTTCAAAATGTATGAGCAGTGTCATGTACTCTCGAAATGCTGAATCTTCAAACCTTAGACCCGGTTTATGTAACTGGTGGAATGCAGGACATTGTGGGGCGAGTCTGAGTGATACACATGCAGTGTTTGCAAGCACACAACTGACTACATAAGCTCATATCGAAGACCAACCATTCAAGCTCTAATCAAGTACCGGTAATAGTCTTCCTGCAAAAAGAATAACAAAATGTGCACTCGGTCATAATAATAGCTCTTGTGTATACACAAGGCACAGTTCATACCCATTGGTCACATTGACCACACATTCTACAAGTAGTATAGTTGTACCATGGCTTGCTAGGGTTTATATATGGGATTTGTACCCTGAGTGCAGTTTTATGTATTCCCGAGGGCACAGCCCGAGGGAATACATAAAACTGCACGAAGGGTACAAATCTCATACACCCTAGCGAAGCCATGGTACAGCTGACTTCAGTGACTTGTACCATAGCGTCAATACAAAAATATATTAGTGTCAATGATGTTTTCACAGAAAACCACAGTTGCCATGAAGCCCCCATGCCATGTACCCTAGGGTACATGGATGTACCCTGGCCTCAAAAGCACCGCTTAGTGTACATGGGATTTGTCCACTGTGGTGGTGCCTTTCAAATGCCATCCACTATGGTACAACTGAGTTTGTTTTAGCATCACAGTGCTGTTTCCTGTGTACCTAGTTGAGTGTGGGCATCCCACGTTGTTGTCGTTAAGTCTAGATTAAACTGTCAACAATTTTTCAAGCTGATGTTTAATTTTGGAGCAAAGGTGTTGGGAATTCTGCAAGCTAGGTTTCGTTGCAATTACTTATTAGGTTACTTCTGGAAACAAAAATAACGATGAACTCATTATGAAATTTGAATAGTTAGCGGCACAGTAACTCATGGGGTCTTTTGGTGACATCTATTGTGAACAAATGCCACCATGCATAGAAACTCTTAGCAACTTGAACCAAACCGCTGGACAATAATTGACCAATGGCAGCAGCATGGAGTTGTTCCTCAGTGAAAACTATGAACCTCAATGTTCATGCATGGGAAGGGTTTTTGTCTCTATAATTATACAAGGTGTTATGGAAAGTGATCATGACAGGGTAGCTAGTTGTTACAATGCTTGGAAATATGCAACAGTGTAAATATAATTATGTGCTTGCATGCACTGTGAACATAACATAGATTGGCAGCAGGTATACAAGGTATTAAGTTATTCACCAAATACTGAGGACCGTACATATATTAGCACTGAAGTTAGCATTAGAAGAACCTGGCAATTTTAATGCTGCATGATCACTCCTGAGAGGCTTCTGGTTTAGAGGCATAGATATATGAGGCTAAAGCGTGGAGTGCCTAACTGAGTCAGGAGCCTGAAAAGTATTATAGAAGCTCAATGCCTCCTTAATCACACGATTCAGTCATAGCTACAGAAGTTGAATATCTTTAGAACCCCAGGAAAGAAGCTGCACTGATCAAGGCATTTATGGCAGTCCAGTGGTGAGGTCTGGGAACGAGACTATGATTTGCAGCCACGCCTCCAGACCGCCTCCACGTAATTCGCGTTTGACTGCAGGTGCAAGAGTCATGGAAGAGGTGCTGCAGGTGGTTGGGCCCACCATTGGCGTGTACAGTGTGCTGATACTGTGCATTGTCCTTTGTGCAATTGCAATATGCTGTCTGCAAAGGTATATATACTACTAGTATACAGAATCATGACTGAGTGTACAGTTTACTGCACTGAATATGTAGTGCGGCGCCGTAACTCGGTACGGTGTTCTGTTACACCAGGAACCCTTGGGTGTTTCAATCTACGAAAATTAACTCAATGCCTGCAGCTGTTTTTCTGTCAAAGTCCAGTAAAGTCAAATCTTTGGATCATCATGCAAGCACACAGCATATCGATACTTAGTGGTTCTGTAGTCTAACAAGCTAGCCTTCGCTTTCTCCAGCACACAAATTGCTTTCAGTATGCACGCACGGAGAAGAAAGGTCTAGAAGTGACTTCGGACCACTTTACTCGGTACAAAAGCATTAAGCTGAAGTCATGTGTCTTTACATCATAATAATACAACCGCAGTCAGTCGATTCTGGCCTGCTAACCTCGATGGCTGCTTGTACTTCTACCTGTTTGATTGCTGTGCCAGAGAGCAGCAAAACACAGGCGTCCTCAACGCTTGTTACTGAGCAAATTGAATTGAAAGATCACACGTGACAGCTGCAATCTGATTGCATCTACATGGATTTCGAAGTAAAGTGGTCCACAGTTTTCTAGACCCTCCTTTTCACCATGCAGTTACATGAGTCGATCCGTGCTGGGGAAACAAGGGGCTAGGCTGCTAGACTAGTGGTCCTGCATGACTGTCATCATCAGGGCTACATGTTACTTGAAAACCGCTTGATCGTTCCAGCTGCCAGGTTGATTGTGCATGCATGTAGCTGCATGCACACATAATAAACAAGCTGCAAGCCGAAACGGAGTTGATTCAACCTAAATTGGGTTGCCTCAGTTGCAGTTTAGCAATGCCTCATCCCCTGACCTTGATCCTGCCTTTTGTCACTTAAAACATTTATAACTAGAGGTGCTCAGCAGAGCACGTACCCCGTGCGCAACTTTGACTTGACAGCTATAGGCCTATTCATACAGCCGCTGCATGCACGATGAGCTAGCTCATGGATAATACAGCGATGTCAGCATGCAGAATGAGATACCGTAAGTTGTGGCAGTAATGTTAGAAATTGGGTGTGGTCAAATTGTATAAATTAGAAGCACGACTTTCACGCAGCTTTTCTCAGCCTCTCGAGTAGATCTCTGGTCTGTGAGTTATGTAGACGCTAGTATTTTCTGAATTCTGACACTTCTATCCTGAAATAAGCCTTCAATAAGGCCTTCACTGCTCAAACAGCGCTTGGACTGCGGACAGCCGACGGACAGACACAAACCGATCACTCTACCCCCTGCTGCGCATGCGCACGGGGTAATAATGAAAGTGTGAATAGCTTTTGCCCCACAAACCACAACTAGCTAGCGAATAGCTTATACGTAAATGTAGTAACTTAAGTTCCAATTACACCTGAATTATTTTCCTGACCAATTTCTTGAGGAACTGGTTACAAGAAAGCTAAGTAGGTTCATGTGGCAATCATGCCTGCATGGTTATGAGGCTAACATTAACTGAGGCAACCTAATTAGCTTCAATGAGGACAATTCAGAACCCTTCTGTCGGCAAAGGCTCCTCCAAATTATCATTACAAACTGTCCTGGTATTATTGATGCACAATTTTGCCTCCATATTTAGATCGAACAAGAAATTGAAGGAATTGAAAAAGGAATACATGCAATTGTTAGTAAGTTGGTATATGCAGGTTTACTACAGTTGAATAGATTGTAGTCATACAAATGAGTGCAACCACAATGCACCACTGTATCTTTCATGCTACACATACTAGACTGCTTTTGTGCATGCAGTATCAGGCGTGCAATCATTTGCCATGCATGTCAAAATAATTTTATTTCTGCATGTGGTTTGATCATATCAGTATGTAAAACGAGAAGGGTTGTTTTAACCAGGCTGTGGTCACCTCAGTTGCATCTCAGGGCCCCCTTGCATGGTGACCAAGGAATGAGCACACAAGTGCAGCCTACTTTGGTAGCTATCCAATAGGAAAACCTAGTAGGCCTGTTGAGATAACCTAGCTCAAGTTTCTGTGGATCTGCAGCTGCACTTCCAAACAATGTGCATTGATTTACACTGCTTGACCACTAGTACTATAGGTCCTCCAACAGACAGATGGGTAAACAATTAACTAAGTCACGTACCTATAATTACTAAACGTTAGAAGTGAAGCTACACAACATTTGTGGTTGTGGATACATTCTTCGACCACCACAGTGGAGGAGGCACTGAGATGCAACAGGGTGACCAGAGTCTGGTTGAATATATATCATGATACATATGGTCTGGAGTTTGATTTGCAAGTAGGGCCACCAATGTCTGGTACTTCTAACTACGGTACTATGCTAGCCTCGTTCCTAGGATACTAGCGACTCACTTATCACTAGATCAATCTGTGGCAGGTCGAATCTCAAAGCCCTGTCAGATGATGAGCGAGTCCCTCGTATGGCTTGGATTGAAGTTCAAAGGAGGGAGAATGACAAATGGCATCTGAGTTGTACCTGTAAGGTTGGTCCCATTTTTCTGCAAGGAGGGTGGCAAGACGCTTGTAGCTATGTTGAGGTCGCAATGTGTCCAAGGCCTCCAGTTGATGACATCACAAATTCAATAAGGGAGAAAGAAGCATGCTTTATTTCAAGGATTCTCTGTTTGTAAGCATGTTTATTCTCATGTTGCGATAGCAAGTTTAGACTAAGAGGTAGGTAAAACAACAAGCACTGTGGTAGCTAAGCTGTGAATATCAATGACTGGCTATGAATATGCACGTTGATTTGTCTGCGTAT